>CM076577.1:19808511-20207905 GCA_034641835.2 Pinus albicaulis | reverse complement strand
TCTCAAAATAATTGCCCAATTCCAATTCAACACACGGCAATTTTCACTAATTGTGTGGAAGCTTGTAATTTCACTTTCCTGGCTAATTCATATTTTACCATTTTCTGCAAAGACTTTTTCCCAACATATAATTTAACTTTATAACTCACAAATTTAATGGGATTCACACTTATGCCAATGCTCACAATTTATTTCAAACAGAATTCAATTTAATGAGAATTCAAGTCAAACAATCTGGCCATGCTATTTAAATTACCTCCATCTACAAGACTTCAGCCTTTCATCTAAATTGGGTCTTCATTTACAAACAGCCAGTGCTCTCTGCACACTAAATTTGGCTCTTACGCTGTTCAAATTGTAAAACACATTCAAAATGACAAAGTATTGGTAGCGCTTAGGGCTTTTCTACGTTTCTGTATCAAATTGCCAGCGCCCTCACTGCGCCTTTCACATCCTTGCAAATGAATATTCAACTCATTGTCAAAACAACTTCAAATATATAGTACTACGTTTCATTTAACAACTCATCTACATATCTGCAAAACACAATGATGCCCTACCATAATGTTAACACGTTGTTTGTAAATGCGTTTACCTTCCATTCTGAATGCACCTCACCTGCCTTATCCATCAGAAAATGGTCAACACAGTAATTTATACTGCAATACTACAGATCAACTTCAAAATTCACTGCAAGTTAAATTCCACCATAATTTCTTCAACATCGCATTTCAATAAATCATTGTTTCATTTCCAATGGATGGATTGTCCAGCCATTTGATAGAACTCTGCGTTTAATGCCAGAACTCTGCGTTTTTATTAATTTCGAATCCCAATTACCAGATTCAAAAATCGATTGTGCTATGATTTACAGCAATTGGTTATTGTATTAACACGCTCCGCATACCCTTACCTGTGCAATCCTTCTTCCAATTGCATTCGAGCCACCATCAAAACAGCGTTCAGTTTAACAATGCATTCATTCTGGAATTAATGAAAGCGTTCAGTTAATAATTCAACCACACATTCATTCCGGAATCGTATCTTCTAATGACAGCGTTCATCCTTTTGACAAAACATTCCGCATTTTTCTTCTTGCTCGAATGATCATTAAAATCGGTTCTATCGAACTTGAAATGAATAAGCGAATTTGAAAAACAATAATTCTGCGCCATTGATTCTGGTTGTCCAATTCTGAATTTGAAGAATTTTCAACGCTGCATTTATATAGCCATGGTTCGAATTTCAAAAGATCTGTAGAAGATCTATAAAACACGATTTCTGTAGTCAAGTGACCCTACGATGAATTCTGGAAATTAATTGTTGTGTATGTTTATTCCATTTAACAAAATCTCAACAGATTTCAAACTCCAGAATTTCACAACCCAATAATTACATTACAAGACTGGAAAGTTCCATTAAGATGTTTTACACAGTACTCATTTCAGTCAAGCAATTATATTCAAAAGAATCGAGCCCTACAAACCCGTAGACTCAATGCTTGGATTACAATCATTCCCACAAAATTTTCACCCAATTCAATGCGTTCAACTTTCCACAAGTTTATATTATAAACTTAGCCATGTCAGTGATCGATTATTTCAGATCGATCTCACAATACCTTATAAAATTCGATTCATTCTATTGCATGGAATTCATAAACAACGATCTCATAACCATACAAACCATATAATGGAATTCAACAAAAAAGCAGATTCTCATTAATCATACAAACTGTATAGAAAGTAACTATTTGTGCTTTGATTTCTCCAATTATTGGCCTTTGAAAATGCGGAGGCCTCCATGAAACCCCTTCCTACTCACACTCACTCTCTCACACTCTCAATGTTTTTTTCTTTCAAAACCCCCTTCTATTTATACAATTAAAAAAATCATTTAATTAAATGCTCAATCCCTTCAATTCCTCAACAAACCCCTAAATCTCTCAACATCCCTAAAGGATAGATCTTTATCCCTAAAATCCTTCAACTAATTAAATTCCCTCATATCCTTTTATTAATAAAAAGATATTTACAAAAATCCTCACCTTCTCCTATTTTATTCAAATTAATTATAAAATATTAAAAATCATCACACCCCCCTTTTAACATATTTACAAAATAAAAAAAACGCCCTTGATGCTCCTGCATCAGACTCCCCATGTAAGAAAATTCATGACCACCTGGTCATAAGTCTGGATATTTCCTCCTGGATCCCAAATTTTATTTTGTAATCTTTCCGTGCTTGTCGATTGCTTTACTACTGTTGCTATCTGCTGTTGTCTTCCAGGTTTCCATATTTTGTGTTGTAGTGCTCCACTTGCTCTGCTCTTGCAATCTTTCACTGTCATTCTCTTGTTGTCGCTCCTTTTCTTTCTTTCGGTTGTCTTTCTCTGGGATGTTTTTATCATTAACCTCCTTATCAACTCAATTTCTCTGTCCAGTATGTCCTCTGTCTGCTGATTGTTTCCATCTCTTGATTGCTGAACTCTCATTCTTGCTTGTTCTTCACTTGTTTTGATCACCTTTTCTGCTGCTGCTACTATAAATGTTGCGGCCTCCCAAACTTCCTGTCCCTCTGCAACATTCCTTTGCTCGTCACCTGCAACTTCTTCTTGATTATTATTTATGACAACTGCTTTGTCATCCTTCTTCAGCAATCTATCCTTAACATCCTTCAGTAGATGTTCTTCCTCTCCTTCTTCCATTTGGCTATCCACCTGTGCCAAATATGTTCCAGCGTCTGCAACAACATCTTCAATCATAAGACAATCATTATAATAATAAAAAATAAGGCCTCTGTACCTCTTTTCCCTTTAGCAACACTTCAGTATGTTGTGTTGATTTCTCTTCTTCTGTCAGCATATCAGTATGCTGATCCAAACTCAAAGAACTCTTGAGACTGTCAGCTAGTCTCCCTTTCTCATCAGCTATTTCAATGATGTCTTCCAGCATTTGTCCACTATAGTGAACTGATTCTTTCCCAGCCTCTGCTTCAAAACTTTCATCTTCTGGAAGGTACTCTTTCACATCTTTGACAACTTCAAAACACTGTCTATCTTCTTCCAAACCTGCAATCACACACAAATCATTAGTTTTAAAATCACAAGACCTGGCGGTCTTATTTGATGCTTCAGTCATCAAGTCTTCAGGCTGCTTTGAATCATTCATATGATTCAACTCCTCTAGCTCTTCATCACTTTCAAAAAGTAGTGGTCCACTCTCTGGATAACATATTGAAACTTCAACATCTTCTTCAGCATCTTCCTTTTGCTGTAGCTCAACTATTTCGAGCTTCTCTATCCTCTGTCTGGCATCTATAACCTACTCAAGTTTCCTTAGTTCCTTTATCAACTGCATATTTACCTGATGATTCCACTTCTCTTGTAGCCTCTGCCACCTCAGCTTCTTTTTTATGACATAACCATGCTTCTGGTCTTCCTCATTTCTTTGCAACATCTCCATTAACACCTCAAGCTGAACTGCTATCTCAGCCTTCTCCCTCTCATATTCCTCTTTGCTTAACTGTCTCTGTATGCCAATTGCCTTGGCATCCTTCTTCTTTTGTCCTCTGCTGTGGTTTATTTCAGAACCTCTGTTACGACCGTCACTAGTCATCATCCTTTCCATCTCTATGAGTTTCTTACTCACTTTACTATGAGTTGTACTAAAGCCTCTTCAGCAGCAAGTCCTGTCCTGCCGCCACTTACCTCACCAAGCCCTCCTCACTCGGTCTTTTGGCAAGAAATTGGTTCTCTTCCTACGGAACCTCCTTTGAGCACTTCTCTTTGCTCTTCCTGGGCTTCAACTCATCTACCTGTTCACAACTGTCCTCCTTATCCAATCTCTATTGGATTTCCTCAAGGTTCTGCCACCTAGAAACTTTCACCAGCTTCCTTTATCTGTTAGCAATTGCCTTTTGGGAGTTGCAATAATATTTCAATGCAAAGACTACAATACTCTATTCTTCAAAAACATATCATCTTACCTACAAGATCTCATCTGATCTTGTCCTTCCATTCTCCTGCACTTCAATTACCTTCAGAATCTCACCACTCCTGCAAATCTATTTCAGCAAATCTTCTCGATATTCAACCACTGTCAATCAGATTTTAAAATCTGATTCTCTCTTACAATCTTCTGGCTTGATCTGGCAAACTTTAGCTGTCAGCAACAATTCCTTCTTTGTTGAGTTTCTTCTTTGCTGCAATCATCAATTCTTGTCAGTAAAACTCAAATCAAAATTCAACAACACAATACCTGCATGATCCAAGTGAATTTCCATTCCTCAACATCACTGTGGATTCTTTCTTTCTCTGCAATCTCTGTTTTAATTCTGCTTTACCTGCCTCTAAGAACTTAATTGTTCTTCTTCATTCTCCCCGCTGTACTCTGGTTGCTTGACTTTCAGATTAAAATATGATCTCCTTTATCTGCATTCTGTTCACTTGCAATTGTAGATTTAAAATCTGATCTTCATCATTCATCACACATTCAGAAATACAAAACCTTATGTATTCATTCAGAAAAACAAACATTCTTCATTTCAACAGAGCCAGGCTCTGATACCAAAATTGACGCAAGCCTAGAGTCTAGCCTGCAATACCCAGGATCCCCATCCTCATTTGTAACATGCATCTCAAAATAATTGCCCAATTCCAATTCAACACACGGCAATTTTCACTAATTGTGTGGAAGCTTGTAATTTCACTTTCCTGGCTAATTCATATTTTACCATTTTCTGCAAAGACTTTTTCCCAACATATAATTTAACTTTATAACTCACAAATTTAATGGGATTCGCACTTATGCCAATGCTCACAATTTATTTCAAACAGAATTCAATTTAATGAGAATTCAAGTCAAACAATCTGGCCATGCTATTTAAATTACCTCCATCTACAAGACTTCAGCCTTTCATCTAAATTGGGTCTTCATTTACAAACAGCCAGTGCTCTCTGCACACTAAATTTGGCTCTTACGCTGTTCAAATTGTAAAACACATTCAAAATGACAAAGTATTGGTAGCGCTTAGGGCTTTTCTGCATTTCTGTATCAAATTGTCAGCGCCCTCACTGCGCCCTTCACATCTTTGCAAATGAATCTTCAACTCATTGTCAAAACAGCTTCAAATATACAGTACTGCGTTTCATTCGGCAACTCATTCACATATCTGCAAAACGCAATGATGCCCTACCATAATGTTAACACATGTTTGTAAATGAGCTTACCTCTCATTCAGAATGCGCCTCACCTGCTCCATCCATCAGAAAATGTTCAACACAGCAATTTATGCTGCAATACCACAGATCGACCACGAAAATTGCTTTGCCAAGTTGAATTCCACCATAATTTCTTCAACATAGCATTTCAATAAATCATTGTTTCATTGCCAATGGACGGATTGTCCGGCCATTTGATAGAACTCTGCGTTTAATGCCAAAACTCTGCGTTTTTATTAATTTCGAATCCCAATTACCAGATTCAAAAATCGATTGTGCTATGATTTACAGCAATTGGTTATTGTATTAACACGCTCCGTAAACCCTTACCTGTGCAATCCTTCTTCCAATTGCATTAGAGCCACCATCAAAACAGCGTTTAGTTTAACAATGCATTCATTCTGGAATTAATGACAGCGTTCAGTTAATAATTCAACCACACATTCATTCCGGAATCGTATCTTCTCATGACAGCGCTCATCCTTTTGACAAAACATTCTGCATTTTTCTGCACTGCTACAACAATCATTAAAATCGGTTCTAATCGAACTTCAAATGAATAAGCCGAATTTGAAAAACAATAGTCTGCGCCATTGATTACCGTTTGTCCAATTCTGAATTTGAAGAATTTTCAACGCTGCATTTATATAGCCATGGATCGAATTTCAAAAGATCTGTAGAAGATCTATAAAACACAATTTCTGTAGTCAAGTGACCCTACGATGAATTCTGGAAATTAATTGCTGTGTATGTTTATTCCATTTAACAAAATCTCAACAGATTTCAAACTCCAGAATTTCACAACCCAATAATTACATTACAAGACTAGAAAGTTCCATTAAGATGTTTTACACAGTACTCATTTCAGTCAAGCAATTATATTCAAAAGAATCGAGCCCTACAAACCCGCAGACTCAGTGCTTGGATTACAATCATTCCCACAAAATTTTCACCCAATTCAATGCGTTCAACTTTCCACAAGTTTATATTATAAACTTAACCATGTCAGTGATCGATTATTTCAGATCGATCTCACGATACCTTATAAAATTCGATTCATTCTATTGCATGGAATTCATAAACAACAGTCTCATAACCATATAATGGAATTCAACAAAAAAACCAGATTCCTCATTAATCATGCAAACCTGACATGAAAGTCCTCCTTTGTGTCCTGATTTCTCCAATTATTGGCCCTTTACAAACTGCCGGAGGTTCCAAACAGAAACCCTTTCACTACTCACACTCACTCACTCACACTCTCAATGTATTTTTCTCTCAAAATCCCCTCCTATTTATACAATTTAAAAAAATCATTTAATTAAATGCTCAATCCCTTCAATTCCTCAACAAACCCCTAAATCTCTCAACATCCCTAAAGGATAGATCTTTATCCCTAAAATCCTTCAACTAATTAAATTCCCTCATATCCTTTTATTAAGATATTTACAAAAATCCTCACCTTCTCCTATTTTATTCAAATTAATTAATAAAATATTAAAAATTATCACACCCCCTTTTAACATATTTACAAAATAAAAAACGCCCTTGATGCTCCTGCATCAGACTCCCCACGTAAGAAAATTCATGACCACCTGGTCATAAGTCTGGATACTTCCTCCTGGATCCCAAATTTTATTTTGTAACCTTTCATTGCTTGTTAATTGCTTTACTGTTGTTGCTATCCGCTGTCGTCCTCCAGGTTTCCATATTTTGTGCTGTAAGGCTCCACTTGCTCTGCTCTTGCAATCTTTCACTGTCATTCTCTTGTTGTCGCTCCTTTTCTTTCTTTCGGCTGTCTTTCTCTGGGATGTTTTTATCATTAACCTCCTTATCAACTCAATTTCTTTGTCCAGTATGTCCTCTGTCTGCTGATTGTTTCCATCTCTTGATTGCTGAACTCTCATTCTTGCTTGTTCTTCACTTGTTTTGATCACTTCCTTTTCACCCTTACAGCTGTTTTGCACCTTTTCTGCTGCTGCTACTATAAATGTTGCGGCCTCCCAAACTTCCTGTCCCTCTGCAACATTCCTTTGCTCATCATCTGCAATTTCTTTTTGATTATTATTTATGACAACTGCTTTGTCATCCTTCTTCAGCAATCTATCCTTAACATCCTTCAGTAGATGTTCTTCCTCTCCTTCTTCCATTTGGCTATCCACCTGTGCCAAATATGTTCCAGCGTCTGCAACAACATCTTCAATCATAAGACAATCATTATAATAAAAAAAATAAGGCCTTTGTACCTTTTTTCCCTTTAGCAACACTTCAGTATGTTGCGTTGATTTCTCTTCTTCTGTCAGCATATCGGTATGCTGATCCAAACTCAAAGAACTCTTGAGACTGTCAGCTAGTCTCCCCTTCTCATCAGCTATTTCAATGATGTCTTCCAGCATTTTTCCACTGTAGTGAACTGATTCTTTCCCAGCCTCTGCTTCAAAACTTTCATCTTCTGGAAGGTACTCTTTCACATCTTTGTCAGCTTTAAAAGACTGTCTATCTTCTTCCAAACCTGCAATCACACACAAATCATTAGTTTTAAAATCACAAGACCTTACGGTCTTGTTTGATGCTTCAGTCATCAAATCTTCCGGCTGCTTTGAATCATTCATATGATTCAACTCCTCTAGCTCTTCATCACTTTCAAAAAGTAATGGTCCACTCTCTGGGTAACATATCGAAACATCTTCTTCCGCATCTTCCTTTTGTTGTAGCTCAACTGTTTCGAGCTTCTCTATCTTCTGTCTGGCATCTATAACCTGTTCAAGTTTCCTTAGTTCCTTTATCAACTGCATATTTACCTGATGATTCCACTTCTCTTGTAGCCTCTGCCACTTCAACTTCTTTCTCATGACATAACCATGCTTCTGGTCTTCCTCATTTCTTTGCAACATCTCCATTAACACCTCAAGCTGAACTGCTATCTCAGCCTTCTCCCTCTCATATTCCTCTTTGCTTAACTGTCTCTGTATGCCAACTGCCTTGGCACCCTTCTCCTTTTGTCTTCTGCTGTGGTTGATTTCAGAACCTTTGTTATGACTGTCACTAGTCATCATCCTTTCCATCTCTATGAGTTTCTTACTCACTTTACTATGAGTTGCACTAAAGCCTCTTCAGCAGCAAGTCCTGTCTTGCCGCCACTTACCTCACCAAGCCCTCCTCACTCGGTCTTTTGGCAAGCAATTGGTTCTCTATCTCCAGAACCTCCTTTGAGCACTTCTCTTTGCTCTTCCTGGCTTCAACTCATCTGCCTGTTCACAACTGTCTTCCTTATCCAATCTCTATTGGATTTTCTCAAGGTTCTGCCACCTCTATGTTTTCACCTAGAAACTTTCACCAGCTTCCTTTATCTGTTAGCAATTGCCTTTTGGGAGTTGCAATAATATTTCAATACAAAGACTACAATACTCTATTCTTCAAAAATATATCATCTTACCTCCAAGATCTCGTCCTGATCTTGTCCTTCCATTCTCCTGCACTTCAATTACCTTCAGAATCTCACCACTCCTGCAAATCTGTTTCAACAAATCTTCTCGATATTCAACCACTGTCAATCAGATTTTAAAATATGATTCTCTCTTCCAATCTTCTGGCTTGATCTGGCAAACTTTAGCTGTCAGCAACAATTCCTTCTTTGTTGAGGTTCTTCTTTGCTGCAATCATCAATTCTCATTCCATTTCTTGTCAGTAAAACTCAAATCAAAATTCAACAACACAATACCTGCACGATTCTTCCTTCATTCAGCTGCATTCTGGTTGCTTGACTGTCAGATTAGAATCTGATCTCCCTTACCTGCATTCTGTTCACTTGCAATTGTAGATTTAAAATCTGATCTTCATCATTCATCACACATTCAGAAATACAAAACCTTCTGTATTCATTCAGAAAAACAAACATTCTTCATTTCAACAGAGCCAAGCTCTGATACCAAAATGACGCAAGCCTGGAGCCTAGCCTGCAATACCCAGGATCCCCATCCTCATTTGTAACATGCATCTCAAATAATTGCCCAATTCCAATTCAACACACGGAAATTTTCACTAATTGTGTGGAAGCTTGTAATTTCACTTTCCTGGCAAATTCATATTTTACCATTTTCTGCAAAGACTTTTTTCCCAACATATAGTTTAACTTTATAACTCACAAATTTAATGAGATTCGCACTTATGCCAATGCTCACAATTTATTTCAAACAGAATTCAATATAATGAGAATTCAAGTCAAACAATCTGGCCATGCTATTTAAATTACCTCCACCTACAAGACTTCAGCCTTTCATCTAAATTGGGTCTTCATTTACAAACAGCCAGTGCTCTCTGCACACTAAATTTGGCTCTTACGCTGTTCAAATTGTAAAACACATTCAAAATGACAAAGTATTGGTAGCGCTTAGGGCTTTTCTGCATTTCTGTATCAAATTGTCAGCGCCCTCACTGCGCCTTTCACATCCTTGCAAATGAATCTTCAACTCATTGTCAAAACAGCTTCAAATATATAGTACTACGTTTCATTTAACAACTCATCTACATATCTGCAAAACACAATGATGCCCTACCATAATGCTAACACATTGTTTGCAAATGCGTTTACCTTCCATTCTGAATGCACCTCACCTGCCTTATCCATCAGAAAATGGTCAACACAGTAATTTATACTGCAATACTACAGATCAACTTCAAAATTCACTGCAAGTTAAATTCCACCATAATTTCTTCAACATCGCATTTCAATAAATCATTGTTTCATTGCCAATGGACGGATTGTCCGGCCATTTGATAGAACTCTGCGTTTAATGCCAAAACTCTGCGTTTTTATTAATTTCGAATCCCAATTACCAGATTCAAAAATCGATTGTGCTATGATTTACAGCAATTGGTTATTGTATTAACACGCTCCGTAAACCCTTACCTGTGCAATCCTTCTTCCAATTGCATTAGAGCCACCATCAAAACAGCGTTTAGTTTAACAATGCATTCATTCTGGAATTAATGACAGCGTTCAGTTAATAATTCAACCACACATTCATTCCGGAATCGTATCTTCTCATGACAGCGCTCATCCTTTTGAAAAAACATTCTGCATTTTTCTGCACTGCTACAGCAATCATTAAAATCGGTTCTAATCGAACTTCAAATGAATAAGCCGAATTTGAAAAACAATAGTCTGCGCCATTGATTACCGCTTGTCCAATTCTGAATTTGAAGAATTTTCAACGCTGCATTTATATAGCCATGGATCGAATTTCAAAAGATCTGTAGAAGATCTATAAAACACAATTTCTGTAGTCAAGTGACCCTACGATGAATTCTAGAAATTAATTGATGTGTATGTTTATTCCATTTAACAAAATCTCAACAGATTTCAAACTCCAGAATTTCACAACCCAATAATTACATTACAAGACTGGAAAGTTCCATTAAGATGTTTTACACAGTACTCATTTCAGTCAAGCAATTATATTCAAAAGAATCGAGCCCTACAAACCCGCAGACTCAGTGCTTGGATTACAATCATTCCCACAAAATTTTCACCCAATTCAATGCGTTCAACTTTCCACAAGTTTATATTATAAACTTAACCATGTCAGTCATCGATTATTTCAGATCGATCTCACAATACCTTATAAAATTCGATTCATTCTATTGCATGGAATTCATAAACAACAGTCTCATAACCATATAATGGAATTCAACAAAAAAAACCAGATTCCTCATTAATCATGCAAACCTGACATGAAAGTCCTCCTTTGTGGCCTGATTTCTCCAATTATTGACCCTTTACAAACTGCCGGAGGCTCCAAACAGAAACCCTTTCACTACTCACACTCACTCACTCACACTCTCAATGTCCTTTTCTCTTAAAACCCCTTCCTATTTATACAATTTTAAAAAAATCATTTAATTAAATGCTCAATCCCTTCAATTCCTCAACAAACCCCTAAATCTCTCAACATCCCTAAAGGATAGATCTTTATCCCTAAAATCCTTCAACTAATTAAATTCCCTCATATCCTTTTATTAATAAAAAGATATTTACAAAAATCCTCCCCTTCTCCTATTTTATTCAAATTAATTAGTAAAATACTAAAAATCATCATACCCCCTTTTAACATATTTACAAAATAAAAAAAACACCCTTGATGCTCCTGCATCAGACTCCCCATGTAAAAAAAATTCATGACCACCTGGTCATAAGTCTGGATATTTCCTCCTGGATCCCAAATTTTATTTTGTAATTTTTCTGTGCTTGTTGATTGCTTTACTACTGTTGTTATCTGCTGTTGTCTTCCAGGTTTCCATATTTTGTGTTGTAGTGCTCCACTTGCTCTGCTTTTGCAATCTTTCACTGTCATTCTCTTGTTGTCGCTCCTTTTCTTTCTTTCGGCTGTCTTTCTCTGGGATGTTTTTATCATTAACCTCCTTATCAACTCAATTTCTCTGTCCAGTATGTCCTCTGTCTGCTGATTGTTTCCATCTCTTGATTGCTGAATTCTCATTCTTGCTTGTTCTTCACTTGTTTTGATCACCTTTTCTGTTGTTGGTACTATAAATGTCGCCTCACATGTTGTTCTAGCTGTCACTATGAATGTTGCGGCCTCCCAAACTTCCTTTCCCTCTGCAACATTCCTTTGCTTACCATCTGCAATTTCTTTTTGATTATTATTTATGACAACCGCTTTGTCATCCTTCTTCAGCAATCTATCCTGGACATTTATCCTCTACTCTTCCAATTTCCTCCTTTGAAAATCCAATTCTCTATATAACTCAATGATTTTACTTGGAGTGGACTTTGGAAATTTTACACGATCTTCCATTTCCTCACATGGTTTTTCTTCTGCTAAATCTTCCTTAAGATCCTTCAGTAGATGTTCTTTCTCTTCTTCCAAACCTGCAATCACACACAAATCATTAGTTTTAAAATCACAAGACCTTACGGTCTTGTTTGATACTTCAGTCATCAAATCTTCCGGCTGCTTTGAATCATTCGTATGATTCAACTCCTTCAGCTCTTCATCACTTTCAAAAAGTAATGGTCCACTCTCTAGGTAACATATCGAAACTTCAACATCTTCTTCATCATCTTCATTTTGCTGTAGCTCAACTGTTTCGAGCTTCTCTCTCTTCTGTCTGGCATCTATAACCTGTTCAAGTTTCCTTAGTTCCTTTATCAACTGGATATTTACCTGATGATTCCACTTCTCTTGTAGCCTCTGCCACTTCAACTTCTTTCTCATGACATAACCATGCTTCTGGTCTTCCTCATTAATTTGCAACATCTCCATTAACACCTCAAGCTGAACTGCTATCTCAGCCTTCTCCCTTTCATATTCCTCTTTTCTTAACTTTCTCTATATGCCAATTGCCTTGGCATCCTTCTCCTTTTGTCCTCTGCTGTGGTTGATTTCAGAACCTCTGTTATGACTGTCACTAGTCATCATCCTTTCCATCTCTATGAGTCCCTCGCTCACTTTACTATGAGTTGCACTAAAGCCTCTTCAGCAGCAAGTCCTGTCCTGCCGCCACTTACCTCACCAAGCTCTCCTCACTCAGTCTTTTGGCAAGCAATTGGTTCTATCTCTGGAACCTCCTTTGAGCACTTCTCTTTGCTCTTCCTGGCTTCAACTCATCTGCCTGTTCACAACTGTCTTCCTTATCCAATCTCTATTGGATTTCCTCAAGGTTCTGCCACCTTTATGTTTTCATTTAGAAACTTTCACCAGCTTCCTTTATCTGTTAGCAATTTCCTTTTGCAATAATATTTTAATGCAAAGACTACAATACTCTATTCTTCAAAAACATATCTTCTTACCTCCAAGATCTCGTCTGATCTTTGCCCTTCCATTCTCCTGCACTTCAATTACCTTCAGAATCTCACCACTCCCGCAAATCTGTTACAGCAATCTTTATGCTTCCTCGCAAAATTTCCTTGTCAATCGATTTTAAAATACGATCCTCTCTTCCAATCTTACGGCTTTATCAATAAACTTGATTTGTCGGCAATAATTCCTTCTTTCTCTTTCTTGGGTTATTCTTTGCTGCAACCATCAATCCTCAATCATTTCTTGTCGGTAAAACCCAATTCCAAAATTAACCAAACACAATACCTGCACGATCCAAGTGAATTTCCATTTCCCAACTTTGCTGTGGATTCTTTCTGTCTCTGCAATCTCTGCTTAATTCTGCTTTACCTGTTTCTAAGAACTTAATTGTTCTTCTCCATTCTTCCAGTTGTACTCTGGTTGTCAGATTAGAATCTGATCTCCTTTACCTGCATTCTGTTCACTTGCAATTGTATATGCTGCATATCAGATTTAAAATCTGATCTTCATCATTCATCACACATTCAAGAATACATTTCAATTCAAAAAAACCTTCTTGTCATCATTCAGAAAATAAACATTTCAACAGAGCATTCCGGCTCCGATACAAAATTGGCGCAAGCTTAGAGCTTGCCATACCCAGGAACTTAATTGTCTGTTCATGCATCATCATCATATGCCCAATTCCAATTCAACACACGGCAATTTTCACTAATTGTGTGGAAGCTTGTAATTTCACTTTCCTGGCAATTTCATATTTTACCATTTTCTGCAAAGACTTTTTTCCAACATATAGTTTAACTTTATAACTCACAAATTTAATGAGATTCACACTTATGCCAATGCTCACAATTTATTTCAAACAGAATTCAATATAATGAGAATTCAAGTCAAACAATCTGGCCATGCTATTTAAATTACCTCCATCTACAAGACTTCAGCCTTTCATATAAATTGGGTCTTCATTTACAAACAGCCAGTGCTCTCTGCACACTAAATTTGGCTCTTACGCTGTTCAAATTGTAAAACACATTCAAAATGACAAAGTATTGGTAGCGCTTAGGGCTTTTCTGCGTTTTTGTATCAAATTGCCAACGCCCTCACTGCGCCTTTCACATCCTTGCAAATGAATCTTCAACTCATTGTCAAAACAGCTTCAAATATATAGTACTACGTTTCATTTAACAACTCATCTACATATCTGCAAAACACAATGATGCCCTACCATAATGTTAACACATTGTTTGTAAATGCGTTTACCTTCCATTCTGAATGCACCTCACCTGCCTTATCCATCAGAAAATGGTCAACACAGTAATTTATACTGCAATACTATAGATCAACTTCAAAATTCACTGAAAGTTAAATTCCACCATAATTTCTTCAACATCGCATTTCAATAAATCATTGTTTCATTGCCAATGGACGGATTGTCCGACCATTTGATAGAACTCTGCGTTTAATGCCAGAACTCTGCGTTTTTATTAATTTCGAATCCCAAGTACCAGATTCAATTCTGGTTCCACCCTTTAACAAATCAATTGTGCTATGATTTACAGCAATTGGTTATTGTATTAACACGCTCCGCATACCCTTACCTGTGCAATCCTTCTTCCAATTGCATTCGAGCCACCATCAAAACAGCGTTCAGTTTAACAATGCATTCATTCTGGAATTAATGATAGCGTTCAGTTAATAATTCAACCACACATTCATTCCGGAATCGTATCTTCTAATGACAGCGTTCATCCTTTTGACAAAACATTCCGCATTTTCCTTCACTGCTACAGCAATTATTAAAATCGGTTCTAATCGAACTTCAAATGAATAAGCCGAATTTGAAAAACAATAGCCTGCGCCATTGATTACCGTTTGTCCAATTCTGAATTTGAAGAATTTTCAACGCTGCATTTATATAGCCATGGTTCGAATTTCAAAAGATCTGTAGAAGATCTATAAAACATGATTTCTGTAGTCAAGTGACCCTACGATGAATTCTGGAAATTAATTGCTGTGTATGTTTATTCCATTTAACAAAATCTCAACAGATTTCAAACTCCAGAATTTCACAACCCAATAATTACATTACAAGACTGGAAAGTTCCATTAAGATGTTTTACACAGTACTCATTTCAGTCAAGAAATTATATTCAAAAGAATCGAGCCCTAGAAACCCGCAGACTCAGTGCTTGGATTACAATCATTCCCACAAAATTTTCACCCAATTCAATGCGTTCAACTTTCCACAAGTTTATATTATAAACTTAACCATGTCAGTCATCGATTATTTCAGATCGATCTCACAATACCTTATAAAATTCGATTCATTCTATTTCATGGAATTCATAAACAACAGTCTCATAACCATATAATGGAATTCAACAAAAAAAAACCAGATTCCTCATTAATCATGCAAACCTCACATGAAAGTCCTCCTTTGTGGCCTGATTTCTCCAATTATTGACCCTTTACAAACTGTCGGAGGCTCCAAACAGAAACCCTTTCACTACTCACACTCTCAATGTCCTTTTCTCTCAAAACCCCTTCCTATTTATACAATTTTAAAAAAATCATTTAATTAAATGCTCAATCCCTTCAATTCCTCAACAAACCCCTAAATCTCTCAACATCCCTAAAGGATAGCTCTTTATCCCTAAAATCCTTCAACTAATTAAATTCCCTCATATCCTTTTATTAAATAAAAAGATATTTACAAAAAATCCTCACCTTCTCCTATTTTAATCAAATTAATTAATAAAATATTACAAATTATCACACCCCCTTTTAACATATTTACAAAATAAAAAAAACGCCCTTGATGCTCCTGCATCAAATAATAAGATTTTATTCATTAAAAACTATAAAAAGGGATTAAAACAAGTCATTTTTACCTTTTGTTTTCATAATAGTGCATAGAGAGCTTTTGGCCAAAAATTTCTGGAGCAGATATCAGGATAACTGACAGTTCATTTCTTAAATCGTTGGAACCAGGTAATCCACATCATCCTTAGCTACGTTTTTATCTATTTCATTTTTTATTTTGAGCTTTTATTTCATTTTTTGGGAGAAATTTATGTTTTGAAGTAAGCCCTCGAGGGTGCGAGGGTGATCCATGTGATAACCGCGAACCCGATGATTTTTTTAAAAGAAAAACATCGAATTGTCATGGGTTCTATGTGTAGCCCGTGAAGACGACCGCACTGCCTACACATAGAACCTGCGTAGGCACCGTGAACATTTTAAAAAACTACAATTTATTTCTAAAAATGGTTCAAGTTTTCTTCCAACTGGTTTTAAATATTTAATATGTTGTTTGTAGGTTGTTTAAACATGTTGGACTAGCGAGAAAGAGAACACGAGCTCATAGATAATGAAGCCATGGATGACAATGAAACCATGTGTGCATTTAAAAAATGTAGTTTGTACAAATTCTAGGCTATTCAAGGAATGAAGGCACAAGTGGAGTTAATGACTTGTCTTGTGAATGCATGGGATTTTCAAGACCAATGTTTCATAATTGGTGACCATCAACTCAAGATTGAGCTAGAAGACATATATTTCCTTACTCGATTATCTCGAAGAGGGAGAAACATATCCTTATTTGTGACTAGACAAGGAGGTCTTCCAACTGCCTGCTACAAATCTTAGTATTGTAGCAATAATGTAGATTTGAAGGATGGTTGCATAGACATCAAAACTATCTTGCGACTAGAACTTAAAGTCATAGCATTCATAGTGACCGGGTTGTGTGGGAGTGCATCTCCTCATGTGGCTACTAAATCACAGATGCAAACTGTAGTTGAGTGTTTCAGAGGAACTATATTCAACTGGTGTGAAGGAGTATTGGCCAATATGAAAGGCCAATTGACTAGAGCAAAGAATGCGAAGTTGAAAAACTTCGGATATGGAGCCATTCTTATTTTATTTTCTTTAGAGAAAATTCCACTTCTCGCTCCTCAACTAATTCCAGTAGATCGTGGGACTTCTTAGGAAACTTGAACGGTGCAATGGGTAGCACTAATGGCTCACCATGGTGGAGAGGGTGGTTCAGTAGTTCGGTTTACTCAGACTTATTTCATGTGGCTTAGGAACCAAGTCTTCATCATTGAAGACTTGCCTTATGCAGGAATGGATTATAAGGGTGATCCTGAAACGTCTTTGCCTCCAGGGGCACTGTGGGGCAAGACAGGTTAGTGAATAATTTTGAAGTTTTTAATCTAATTTTAATTTGATTTTTATCATACAATACTGACAAAAATATTTTAAATGTAGATTTCAGACCACAATGACCAGCAACGCTTCGTCGATTTGACAGGTGAGAGACACAACCCGTAGCAGTTACACAGGACCAACTAGCAGAGATTATGGCAGACATGGAGCACAACCTTGAGAGGTTTCCCATTGATATTCCTGAGACATGAACTGATGATATCCCTCTCAGGTTCCAGAGACACGTGACAGGTGTTCTAGGTCTATTCAGCAGATTTCTGCGCAAGGTGGTGCGTGCTATAGTTTATTACCATGATCATCATCACAGATAGTTGATGGTCAATGTAGATCAACATTTTTTTTTTTTGTATCAATATCTATTAGATCATAAGGTGTTTGAACCTATGATCATAGACGATGTAATATTTTTTGAACCCAAACTTATCTATCCTAATGATATTACTACTTTCGTTCTCTGAGTACATTTTTCAACATGGATTGAATGTTGCTTTGGTTTACTTTGTTAATGTTGAAAATTTCTATTTAAAACATGATTAGCTAATGCATCAGCCAATGTGTTTAAATTGATTGAAATATGTTGATATTCGATATAATCAAATTGTCGTTCCAAGAGACGAACCTTCGAAAATAATCATAACAACACTCGATTTATAATTGCATAAACTCTATTTAAATGTAGTACAATGGGTTATGAATCCAACCTAATGACCAAATGTCGAATACCAATTGAAATGGCATCAGATAATAACTCAATAACTGTGCTATATTATGCAAAAATTTTCGTTGTTTGACCAAGGAATATCCCCTGAATAGAAACTAACTCATCGGTGGATGAATAGATAATCCAAGTCACGGAAGAGATATTCTGTGTACTACGACAGGCAACATCAGCAAAACCAATGTATGTTTGAAGGGATGTTGACATTTGCAATATCAAGAGTAATCAAGATAAGAAGCGATAGTAGTAACATCAAAACTAATCTAGGAACACTTATGTAATCTAATATTTACTATTCTAAAAAGTAACTATTCTACAAGAGAGATCTTCACACGAAAGGTTTATCTAAAGAGACCCTGACATAATAAATTAATTCATAGGCTCCTTTTTCAAGCACGCGCTTGACAATATAGTGACCATGCCACATCGATTTGAATTTTCCAGTGCCTAGCTTGTCATTAGCTTGATCATATACTAAAATTAGGTTACCTTCTGAATGAACGTGAGGGTTAACACTTTGATCATACTAAGCTTTCACATGTTTCTTGTGAGGTTCGAAAACCAATGCAACAGTGTGTCGAGTCTCATCTAATTGTGCTAAGTATAAAAAGTGTTTCCCTTCTTCGGAGGTAGCTGGTAACAACTCAATGGCTAACTTGAATGACGATATTTCACATTCAATGGGTAACACAACTTCTAAACCATAGAAAAGTTGAAAAGGAGTGAATCCTATAGCAGTTTTTGCAGAGGTCCAGTATCCCCATAATGCCAAAAAAATCATGGTATGCCAATTCGATTTATGAGTCCTGATAATCTGTTTAATCATGGTGGTTAAAACCTTGTTGACAGCCTCAACTTGACCATTAGCCTGTGGGTAATACGGATTAGAATTATCATGGCATAGGCCAAGTTGATCGGAAAGTTCAGTCATCATAATATTTCAAAAATGACTCCCATGGTTTGTGATAATAGCTTGAGGCACACCGAAATGAGCAATCACGTGATTGAATATGAAAGTACATGTAGTTTTTCCATCAGCTGCAAATATAGGCATTACCTCCACCCATTTGGTAAAGTAATATATGGTGAGAATAATATACCCATGCCCCCCAGCCAAGTGAGGGTTACACGAAATGAAATAAATGCCCCATTTTGCAAAAGGACTGACAAAAATGATTGGGTGAAGAGGAGCTGGAGGTGCACGCATCTTTCGATAAAAAATTTGGCAGTTGTGACATTTTTTGACCACAACGATACAATTTTTGAATAAGGACGATAAAAAATAACCAGTGCACAATATCTTTTGGGCTGTGGAAAACCCATAAATATGACCACCACATGCTCCCGAGTGGAAATCATTCAAAACCTTTTCAGCCTCTTCGTGAGCTATACAACGTCGAAAAAAAAAATCCTCACCACGACGATAAAGAGTGTCGCCAACAATATTGTATTGTTGGGATTGATATCAAATTCTCCGTCAATCTGAATGTGAAAGCTCTGGGCGAAAGGTTTGGGTTTGAAGATATATAATGATATCTCCATACCATGGATCTAAAGTATTGATGAGAAACAAAGATTCATCGGTGATTGGATGGTCTGCCACAGTTTCTGTCTCAGTATTCAGAAAGTCACACATAAGCTCAACAAACACTAGTGATTTCTTTGACTTGGATTTCTTGAATTCCAAATCAAACTATGATAGGATGAAAATCCATTTGGAGTATTTTCCCCAGAGTAATTGTTTTGTCAAGATATACATCATCGGGTTGCAATTAGATATCATTTTTTTTTACGTAACAATATGTAGTGATGCAATCGTTGGACAACTTGAACTATTGCCAAGGCCAATTTCTCCACATGCGAATATTTGATTTCCATCGGGTTGAGATTCTGACTTAGATAATAGATCACATGTTCATTGTGAGATTCATCCTCCTGAACCAAGACCATTGCAATTGTGGAATCAGAGGCAACTAAGTATAAAAAGTAATCCTGGTGGTAATTGGGTGGATGCAATAACGGTGCATAGGTCAACACATTTTTTAGTGCATCAAAAGATTTGTTAGCAATCTCATCCAAAATAAAAGGAACACTTTGTTTCAACAATCGGGTAAAACCTTTTGTTAACTCATCATAGTTCTGAATAAACCTACATAAAAAAATTTCTTTCCCTTGCAAACTTTGGAGTTGACGAAGAGTGGAAGGAGGAGGTAAATTGATGATAGCCTTAACCTTCGAAGGGTTGACATGAATTCCATCTTTCGAAATGATGAATCCAAGTCATCGTCCTGATTGTACACAAAAAAATAGATTTGTGTGGATTCAAACGAATTTTGTAATACCTACATCTCATGCAGATAGCTCGTTAGTGCATAGGATGATCTTCTCTGCGTAAAGAATGAGCAGGTAAATCATCCAGATAAGGTTGTACAATTTGTTTGATGTCATGAAAGGCATAAGACATAGCTCTTTGAAAAGTTGCACCAGCATTTTTTAGTCCGAAAGGTAATTTTCAATAAGAAAATGTGCCCCAAGGACATATAAACATTGTTTTTGGTTAATCGGTAGGGAGTATGTTGATTTTATGATAGCCAAAAAAACCATCCATAAATGAGAATATTTCATTTTCAGCACAATCATCAATAATTTGGTCGATATAGGGTGTAGGATATTTTTCTTTCGGACAAGCCTTGTTAATGTCCCTATAATCGACACACACTCTTATAGTCCCTTGTCTCTTTGTAATGAGAACTATGTTAGATACCCAATCTGTCAATGGAATTGGATAAATAAATCATGCTCGTAATAGCTTCTCAACTTCAGCTTTGATAGATGCAGATTTTCGTGGATGTATTGGACGTAATCTTTGTCTAATAGGCTTAGCATCCGAGTATGTCTTAATTTCATGAATTACAATCTTAGGATCGATTCTTGGCATCTCTTCATAAGACCAAGAAAAAATGTCTTAGAATTCTTGAAATAGGGCTTTATAAGAGTTAATCTCTTCCATCGAACAAGAAGCACCTATATGAATGTTTTCAATAATTCCAGGTCTAACTGATATGTCGATAGGAACTATTGCAGAAATATATCCGAAATTAGTCTTGGAATCCGAATGTGTAATCGATATAGGATTTTAAGGTTCCTTGACATAATCAATAGTAAAAATATACGAAAAATCATTTTCGAGCTTATCAAGATCAGGTAAAAATGAAGATCTATGATGTAGATCATCCCAGGGTAATTCATTTGATGATAAAATTTCCCGAATAATTTCATCATTGTTAAATACATGTTGAAAGGGATCTGAAAATGATGTCAAGGTTGAGCTCGATAGAGAATATGATTCTTCACTGATCACATTTATTTGATTAGGAATAGTTTAAGGTGTGTCTAAATATGATTGTACTGCTACATATGTTGTTTCAAAAGGACTCAAAGGCATCTCGCCTTTGAAAGAGTCCAATTCTGAAGGTACTACCCATGTGTCATCAAATGGTATAGTGTTTGATAAGATCATATTGATGTTGGAAATTGTTCGCGGTACATTGGGTGGAGGTACAAAAAAAGTTCCCATGAGAGTGGAATCTTTCATTAATCCTACACCAACATCTTCATATGGGATAACCATTTTTCTGACATGTTGTGTGTTGTCTGTAGAAGTAGGGTTTGATGAAAATTATGACAACTGATCAATTTTCACAATATTTCCTTTATGAGGAAACATTATTACCCGAAATACTGATGAAACTTTAGCAGTCATGGCATAAGACCAACTACGACCCAAAATAAGGTTGTAATCGAGAGGGGCATCAGCAACTTCCACCTCTATATTAACGGTTTTTCCTTCTACTTCTATAGGTAGATCCTGGAGTATTCTGTATGGATGAAATCATCTTCCATCAAAGGCTTTAAGGATAGTCGGTGATTGGTTGAGTGCTAGAGAACCAAAGGTTTTCCAACATTTTAATGAAATTATACACGTAGATGCTCCCTCATCAATTATAGTATGAGAAACTCATCTTGATTTGACTAATACTAGAATCTAAAAATCCATTTGATGAGGGAGTCTTGGTGTAAAATTTTCAAGATCAAAGACCATGAGGTTCAAATCCTGAGGATCAATAGCTCTGATAGCTGATAAGTAATTTCCTTTGTGTTGTACATGATTGTATCACTTCTAAGGCTGACATTGCTGAAGGGGATATCGCCAAATCCTCAACAATGTTGTAATTATGAGCAGCTCTCGCATGTGGATTGAAAGCTAACTTTCGAAGTACACCTTTAGTAGGTGGTTTAATCACTAAATCAAGATTAGGTTTCTCGATTTGAAGTGGTTCAGAAAAAGAAGGAGGTATGGCTGGTGTTTGACTAGAATTTTTTGTCTCTTTACCAGTTACAGGATTTTTAGTTCCATAGTCTTGAGATCATGTCACAACCATGAATTGAGACATCATTAAAGTATCTATCGATGAATTTGAAGAAGATCTTATCATTTTAAGATATTTAGTGGGAAAACGATCCTTCAAGACAGTGGGTGTGGGTGAACCCTTAACAAACTTGGAGACCTCAGACTGATGTCGACACCCTTTAGTATAGTGATCCTCGTCACATATAAGACAAGGATAATGAGGTTTCCATTTTTCATCAGCTGGTTTGTTTTTTTCTATTTTCTCTTTGGGATATGTATTTTGTTTGTTTTTATTCTTTCCTTTCTTCTTATTACAGTTTTTAGCTTTAGCTGTGGATGAATCTACAATATCAATCTCAATAGAAGTTTCAAGGGAAGAATATCCTTTAGGTGAATATGGTTAAGTTATGATGGGAGAAGTAGTTTTGGATGACTTATTCTTACTATTGTTAGCACTAACTGTACCAATTACACCGTCTGTAGAATAAGAACCAGAAAGAGTTTCATTTATTTGACCTGGATGTGGTAAGTCAAGATTTTTTTGGTATAAAGTACCAGACTGCATATATACAAGGTATAAGTATTGTGCTTGAGCTATGGCCCGTTCTTCTATAACAACGCCTCCCTCAGCTACATCTTCAGTGATCTTTGGAATTAATGATTTAATAAACCATTTTTCCAAGATTTGATTCGGAATGAAAACTTTCACTAAACGTCGTCTATGTCTCCATTCATGTATGTGATCTAAAATGTATGTAGACGTACTTTGTTTTAATGAATTTAAGATTTCTGTGTCATTATCGTAATGGACTGGCAATTGAAATTTTGTTAAGAAAGATGTTGCTAACGCATTGAAACTGTTGAAAGAGCCATGTGGTAGTTCAATATACCACTTTGTAGCTAAGACTATCAATGTTCTTTAACACAACGTTAATCGAATGGAATCATCGATTAAAGAGTTGGATGCACACCAAAGGTGGTAAGTCATTACATGATTTGAGGGGTCTTCTCCTAATTTACCTTCAAACTTAGGAATATCACTGGGAAAATTATTTGGCATTGGCGGCCGAAACAGAAGATAATAAATTGGATCGTTTGTGAGGCACGACAAATCTAGCAAGTCCAAAGTTGCAATGAATGGTAATCGATGGTTAGGTTCTTGTTGAGCAAAATGATAACCTTGAGGAATGATACTAGTCCCTGGAGGAGGATATTTAGGGTAGCCTAGAATAGCATGTGCGGTTGGAATTTGAAAACCTTCGGGATAACAAGGGTTAGCCATCCCAAACTGAGGTTGAGCTAGTATCTGATATGTATAACCAGGGTATGGTTGACTTTGGTAGACTGGATTTTGTCCTACGAGTCCATATTGAAACTGCCCTTGATACGGTTGATTAACAAAATGACATGTATAAGGTTGGCTTGTTGGAATTGTAGTTGTACTAGTTTGTCCTACAGAGGTTTGAATAGTAGACTAAACCATAGGTCCATTTTGATGAGCAGTGACTTGAGGGATTACCTGTGATATAGTTGATGTCGGTGTTTGAGGGGCTATAGAAATAGGGACTTGGGAAAATCCAGGGATAGGTGTACCTGGTTGTTGAACATAAGTTTTTACAACATATTGGACAGGTGTTCTAGGTGTACTCGGACTAGGTTGCTGACTACTAGGTATAGATACATGAGGTGAAATTTGAAGCGTAGGTTGGACAGGTTGCTGGATTTGGATATAACCAAATTGACCATTTGGTTGACCAGGTTGATTATAAGGTACTTTCACAATAGGTTTCAAATTCTGTTGGTTCAACGATGGGTTCCACACTCTATTTAATATAGGATAAGGAGCTCTCATCAAAGGTTGTGGTGCGTAAGGTTGGCCATAACCAGGTTGAGGAATTGGAACATAAGTTTGATAATTTTTTCAGACAATTTCCAGTAAAAGGTTGACCTCCTTGAAAGGATTTTTGCTCTTGAGAAAACTGTTGCCCCAAAGGAGGTTTTTGTCCTTGAATAAGCTGTCGCCCTGGAATATGGTACTACCTTGAAGAGGCTGTGGCCCTGGGATAACGTACTTCCCTTGAAGTGTTTGTGGCCTTGGTATAGAGTAATGCCCTTGAAGAGGTTGTCCTTGAGGAGTATACTTCCCCCCAGGCAGTAAATTTCTGCCTTGAAGGTCAGGTAAAGGAATATTTCCAAACATCATGTAGACTTGTTCCATTGTCAAATTTTCGGTATCAGATTCATTGGGACCAGTTGATTTTGTAATTTTTTCAGAAGAGGGATATTCTCCTGAGAAAGTACCAGAGAATGATTGGCATCCGGTAGGAATTGATGGACCACCATACAAAAAAAATTCTAGCGATGAACAAAACATGGATGACTCACCATACATGTTTGATGAAGGCATGTAACTACCTCTGGGTATGGAGTAAAAAGGAATACGAGGTGGCGAATAATTAAGACCAGTATTATGTAGAAATTTGGTTAAATGAGAATAACAAGGGTCCAGTTTAAAAGGCCTGTAAGGGTAAATCGGTTCACTGTACCTTATATCTAAATATTCTTGACGTGAAGGAGGTACAACCTCTTCTTCCATATCAGTAATCTCTTCGATACTAATCAGGCTAGGAGGAAGGTTCTCAGTGATGTGAAAATTCACTTGAGGTGAACGAAGACGACTAGGTTTTTAGGTTATGAACTCCAAAGTTGACTTAGATGAATTAGATTCAGTTTCAAGTTTAGATATCTCTGATCCAATAATTTGACTATCTGAAAATTCACCGGTTGTGGACTCAACTATAATTAATTCTGAAATTTCTAGTTGTTCTTCTGTCTGAGGTTGATTTACTTCCTAATCGAGAAGTATAATTATTTATGTTTCTTCTTGTTCAATAGATATGGTTCTTGATTGTTGAACTCTTTCAGATTTAATATTTTCTAATTTACTTGGTGTGTACTCAGGGGTTTCCCCTTGCATTCTATGAGAATGTCTCAGTAATTTGTCCACGGTTAATGTTTAACACACAAAATCAAAAAATGTTTCAACAAAATAGACCTAAGGTCGCTAAGGAAACAAGAAAATTGAACACACACATACAAAATCTAAGAGACAATCCACACACAAACAATATGTTTCCACACTAAAAACACTAGTTGGTGATGAAATCCAACATCATAGAATTTTAATGTGGAAAACTTGGCAGTTGGAATAGTTACCCCGAAAACCTACTTAATGAAAAAGTCTGGTGAAATTCCCTCCACTTATGCCATCTCAAAGTGAAGAGTACCCTCCGGAAAGTCTAAGTGAGTCTAGCCGACGTCTGTTCCTGGTACTGTGGGACCTTCCCTCCACAGTCACCTTGGGAAAAATCCTGAAGATTATGGTCACTAAGTTCACCAACGAAAAAAAATGTACTTGGGGGAACAATCTATGATCTGATATACATGCAAGGGCAGAGTATCAAGTTCAATCCCCTTGAAGGCTCCTCGACATGAAAAATCCGAGGTTTGCCAAAAAATGACCCCATGCTCCTCAACAATGGTTAATCCAAGGTTTACCGTTTGTATTATGTGCACATATTATATCTTTTCCAATGAGATAGGTAAGATTACCTCACTGGGTTTGACATGATCTTGTGCTTGACTCTTTTAAGAAGAGATTCCCAGAGCATAAATGTAACAATTGGATTTTCCTACCACAAGATTATACTTGTTTGTTAAACTATTTTGGAATGTTTATTACAAGCTATTCCAAAACAGTAGCCTAATCTATGTTGGTGGAATGAGCCCTTCAAAATGTAAAATATCTAGATTGGTTTTATTAACGCATTGTATTAATTTGGTTGTTGCTTAAGACAAAGGGTATGGAGTTGAAAATTTAATGATGTTTGTGACCTGACTCAAAAATACTCTAAATGCATCTAATTGAGAAATGCAACTCTTTCTTTTCAATGAATCTTATTTGAGGGAAAGTTGAGAAATTTATCATTTTTTTAAAACACAAATTCTTTCATTCATAAACAAATTACTTTTTGAAAAGAAGACGATTTCATGAAGAACTCAATTTTCAAGAATGATCAATTACTCTTTTGAAATAAAATTCCTTGAACAATCAAATCAAAAAGTACAATTCAACAAAAAATCCATTTCCAAAGGAAAACAATCTCTAAAAACTCTAAAAGCATAAATTTCAAAATCAAATAAAATTCTAATTCTGAAGTCTATCTAGAATGTTTGAGGATGATTTCTCCTAGTTTGTGATCAGACTAAGAAAATTTCCACTTATCTTAGCAGAAATGAAAACATCCAAAAGTGCTTTGGTGTTATATTAGGCTTCAGTAAGCTAGAAGCTCTTCTAGATTTGCAAATGAAAAGGGAACCAATTTTCATAAAAGTAAGGTTTGAAATGATCCTAATGGCCCGAAAATACAATATCATCATACCAGTAAGCTGAGGAAAATGAAGGTATCTTGTGTATAGAGCTACAAAAAACTAGGGCAAACTCTCACTTATAAAATGCAAATAGGATGATAAATCACACAAATGCAAATTTTTCTGAAAAAAAATTCTCAGACAAGATTTGACAACTAAGATAGATCAGGGTAAACATAAAGAATCAAGTTATCTGGCTCTAAAAAAGAGAAATTTTAATTTTTTCAAAAAAAATTAGGGGGTGTGCAGTTTATAGTGGAAAACAGAGCGCATGTGCACTGAATTGAACTAAAATCTGTGCAGGTTGCTGCACTGTATTATGTTGAAAATTGCATGGGAAAGGAAAAAACTTGGCAAAAAATAAATAATAAGCTCTTTTTTTAGGGATTCTTAAAATTTATCTACCCAACTAGACTCAGAGAAGTCAAAATAATAAAACTTTAAAATTCAAACTGAAAATAAACAAAGAAAACTAAGCACTAGGTCCTCAGTATGGTCGCCAATTTGTTACGTGCATTAATCCCTCTTGCGGGCAAGAGCGATCTCCTAGTACTCCAACGAGTAACTAGAAACAAAGATCCATTTGGAAACATTTTCCTCTAGATTAATTGCATTTCATAATTATTATAACAAAGTAAAGAGGACATGCCCCTACCTTGAAATCCAAACGTTTTATGTAGCCTCTTGTCCCATCCCTCCAAAGTAATTTCTCCAAAGAGTAGAACCTGCAATCAAAGACAAGACAAATAATCAAAGCATATGCAATATATAATAATCAGAAAATTCTAATCCAACTTAGTGATCAAGGAGTCTAAGTATTGATGTTATTCCAATAAAAATAGAAACAAATCAATGAGAAAAATAGATCCATGTGTATTGTCTTGAATAAAAAGAGTAATCTTACAACCTGATGCCTTGATGTCATACATATTTCTCCCGGGGTCCTAAAAAATCGTTTCAACTTCAGTCTGATAAGCCCTCCTCTCTGAATACCATCATGGAGTTATAGAAATAAGGGTGTGATCATTCGCATGCCAACAAAAACTCACTAGTGTAGAAAGTATGCACTCTTATGAACTTTCTTCAACTTAGAAAATATATAAGTTGGCTTCTATCATTCACAATCTATGTGTGTCTACCCTTCAACCTGAAACTTGAGCTCAATATATAGGGAAATGGAGGTAGTTTTAGTTCCATGAAGAGGGGGATGGATTCCTCTCATGAAGGGATTTGAGATCCATGGACCAAGGGATAAGTTCCATGAGTGGATGGGTAAAGCTCGAACTGATTGTGACTCTAGAACCTTCCAGTTGGGAGAATATTCGACCAGCTAGGCTTGTAGAATTTACTTTTTCTGTTGTTTTCTTTTCATGGGGGTGCATAGGTAATAGTGGGAAAAATTTCATGAGTTGCCACATTTTATGGACAGAACAGCAGCGCAAGCGTAGGGAAAGGCTAGAAAAACCATGTAGGTAGACTTTTAAGTGTTTTACAAAGCTTTTATCCAATTCCAAGACTTGATTTAGGAACATTGGTGTTTTTGACCTTGAAGGGAACATGATAGACCCATATGAACAGTCAAATGTCATGGTGAAAAAATGACGTGTAACACTCTCCCTCAGTGAAGCCACCCAATGGTATACATATGTGGGTGTGCTATGGTCGGTAGGCCGAGCGGCTTCACGACCTCTGTTGAAATGAGGTTCTTTTGGCTTTCACTATCAACAAGAAATTTCACTGGAGAACCCTTCACCCACATTTGCGAATGGAAGAGGCGATCCCCCTCCTCTAGATCCTCGAGATCCTCCCTCTCGAGATTGGTGGTGGCAACAATGGCACTAGGGTCCGCATCAATGATCTACTTCCATTTTTCGTCTCCCTGGTCAGGTTCTGACTCAGGATCAGAACATGCATCTGATTTGTGTTCCTTCAGTTCGGCCACTAGCGACTTTTTAGCTCGACACTCTGTTGTGTTGTGAGTGGGGCTGTTATGGAATTCACACCACTTCCCCGTGTCCTTATTTGGATTTGTGGTGGTGTTCTGAGTCAGCCCCCTTTGGCTCTGCCCCTTGTTCTGTGGTTTGGGGGCGCTTTTCCCTAACTTCAGATTCATAGATCCAAAATCTCTCTTCTTCTACTTAAATTTATGCTCAATCTTGGTGGCATAGCAATATGCCTTGCCAAGCGAGGTAATATCGAGGAACTCCATTTTCTCCTGAATGTGTCTATCTAGATAGCTGCGGTACTTGAGCACCAAATGTCACTCTGAATATTTAATACCCATCTTTGTGCACTGCTTATGGAACAAATTCATCAGTTCATGCACATCTTGATCCCTTTGCTACTGCAGCCTGGTCCATTGGATGCACTTGTGCTCATAGCTCCCCACAGGGTATTATTGTTCCTTGATGTCATCTCGCAACGAATTCCAAGTGGGTGTGGCCGAGAACAGAGAGGCTTCCCCCTCGTCATTTTTCTCACAGTAGGTTTCCCACCAGTCTTTGACATGGGAGGCAGCTTTGAGGAGTGAAAAAATAATCTTTTCTCGGTCAGAGAAATCATGGACTGAGAAATACCCTTCTACCAAATTCAACCATCTATCTAAGGTGTCTACATGTATCTGGCCATAAAATACAGGAATGTCAATGTTTACCTGTACCTTGAAGGGAGTGGCGTCTCCAGAGTGATTGTTGGATGTAGATGCGTCATACTTGGGCAGTCCTTGAAGGATCTGAGTAAATTTATCCATCATTGTGTTCCTTTGTTTCTCGAGGGCCTCCTCGAGCAATATTTTGATAAGATCTCCTACTCCCCCATCTTTATTTTCTTCCGCCATGGGAGGTCATCAGGGTTTGCGAGGCTGATCTTGCAGGGGTTCAACTAGATTGAGTCCTAACTCCTTATACCCTGACCTCGTTTGGGACATGCAGAGAAAAACGGAGAAAGAGCAGACCTGCTCAAATACCACTGATCCAGATTTATATAGGAATGCAATAAAATACAAAAATAGACATAAACACAGAGATGCAGTTGAAATAATACTTCATTTCATTAATACCAAATAACTAAAATATGTTTACAGACATAATGGAAATAAAATAGCTAGGGTGATGGTAGCTTATATCTGAGAAGAGATGTGGCGGCTACATGCCTCTGAAATGTGTTACAATGAGACTCGAAGACCTATTTATTTTTGATAAACAATGCACAACCCTAAACATCCAAAAAACTAACTGTAGGAGATGAAGCGCCAAAAATATGGGTTCTGTTTCGGTAAATTGGTGTTTCAACTTCCCAGGAACGAAACTTTGGCATATTATTTGCTCTCGATTTTCCCTAAAAACGTCGTTTAGGGCCTCAAAACGGCTCCAAAAATTTAGGACCTGAAAAAATACTAAAAATAGTAAGTTGTGATGAAACTGAAACACTGAAAGAACTGATGATGGTGTTTCAAATTGAATAGGTGAGTGGCCACCAATATCCACCTGGATCATTAGGGCCCCAAAACGGCTCCCTAATTTCAAGACCCAAAAAATTGCTAAAAATAGTAAGATGTGTTGAAAGTGAAAAAATGAAAGAACCGATGGCCGAGGTTCAAATGGAATAGATGGGTGGCCACCAATATCCACCTAGATCATTCCTCCCCCCTTAGGAAGCAATGGTCCCCATTGCGTTGAGATCCTCCATGAGATGAGGCAAATTATGTTGAACTTGGTATTAGATTTGTTGAAGATGTCATGGACCTGCCAGCAGACATGCTAGATGCATTCAGTAAATTTGGTTTCTTTATTTTCCTAAGACAGTAATGTGTGGATTATGTCTGTGTAGTTGCATTAGGTATGGCAACATCAGGCGGTGGTGCGTCGGGGGTTAACTCAATGGAGTGCTTGTCTTGACAATGTAGAAGAACCTCTGTGGGTGAGGAGAAAATTTCATTGTATTCCTCCATGAATTTTTCCATGTGATGCAGCCATGCAAGGGAGCCCTGTTTTGAGGTTGTGGCCACAATAATATTCTTTCCCTGTGAACACGTTTTAAGAAAAATAAATTTCTTGGTTTGGGAAACAATCTTACTGCTTTTTTTCGCAGTAGTTAAAGAGATGATAGGAGGCAGTAATACCTCCAGTATCCTGTACAAGTTATTTCCCAAAGCAATAATAAAAATGTGAGGCATAGACTCATACACAACATGTCGCCTCCACAAGCATGGTTGGCCCAATAATACATCAGCTACTTCAAGAGGAGCAACATCACATAATACCTCATCCATGAATGGCTTGATGATGTACAGAGGGTGACACTATTGGCGGACGTGCAGATCTATCCCTATGTGAAGCCACCCAATGGTATACAGCTACGAGTGTGCTATGCTCAGTAGGTAGAGCTAATTCACGACATCTACTGAAATGAGGTTCTTTTGGCTTCTTATATCGACAATAAATTGCAGTGAGAACCCTTCACCCACATCTGTGAATCGAAGAGGCGCTCCCCCTCCTCTGAATCCTTGGGATCCTCCCTCTAGAGCTTGATGGTGAAACAATGGCACTAGAGTTCGCACCAATGATCTGCTTCCCTTTTTCATATCCTTGGTCTGATTTTGGCTTAGGATCAAAACATGCATCTGATTCAGGTGCCTTTAGTTCAGCCACCAGCGACTGTTTGGCCCGACACTCTGTTGTGTTGTGAGTGGGCCTGTTATGGAATTCACACCTATTCCCTGTGTCCTTCTTTTGATTTGTGGTGGTGTTCAAAGTAACCCCCCTTTGGATGTGCCCCTTGTTATGTGGTTTAGGGGCGCCTTTACCTTGCTTCAGATTCACGGATCCAAAATCTCTCTTCTTCTGCTTAAATTTCTGCTCAATCTTGGTGGCATAGCAATATGTCGTGCCAAGCAAGGTAATGACGAGGAACTCCATTTCCTCCTGAATATGAATATGCAAAAAACTGCGGTACTTGAGCACCAAATGTCTCTCTGAATATTTAATACCCAACTTGGTGCACAAGGTATGGAACAAATTCACCAGTTCATGCACATCTTGATCCCTTTGTTGCCGAAGCGTGGTCCATTGGATGTACTTGTCTTCATATCTCTCCATGGTGTAGTATTGTTCCTTGATGTTGTCTCAGAATGAATTCCAAGTGGGTGAGATTGAGAACAGAGAGGTTTCCCCCTCGTACTTTTTCTCACAATAGGTTTCCCACCATTCTTTGACATGTGGGGCAGCTTTGAGGAGTGAAAAAATAATCTTTTCTTGGTCAGAGAAATCGTGGACCAAGAAATACCCTTCTAGAAAATTCAACCATCTATCTACGGTTTCTGTGTCTATTTGGCCTTCAAATACAAGAATGTCAAAGTTTACCTATACCTTGAAGGGAGTGGCACCTCCAGAGTGGTTGTTGGATGCAAATGCGCAGTAGGTGGGAAATCGTTGAAGGATATGAGCAAAGTTATCCATCATCGTGTTCCTTTTTCTCTCGAGGGCCTCCTCGAGAAATATTTTGTTGGGATTTCATGCTCCCTCGTCTTTCTTTTCTTCTACCATGGGAGGTCGTCGGGGTTTACGAGGCTGATCTTGCAGGGGTTCAACTAGATCGAGCCCTAACTCCTTATACCATGACCTCGTTGGGAACATGCAAGGAAAAACAGTGAAAGAGCAGACTCACTCTGATACCACTGATCCAGATTTATGCATTAACACAATAAAATATAGAAATAGACATAAACACAGAGATGCAACATAAATAATACTCCATTTCATTAATACCAAATAATTGAAATATGTTTACAAACATAATGGAAATAAACTAGCTAGGGCGATGGTAACTTATCTCTATGAAGAGATGTGGAAGCTACATGACTTTGAACTTTGTTACAATGAGGCTTGAAGGCCTATTTTTTTTTGAGAAACAATGCACAACCCTAAACATCCAAAAACCTAACCGTAGGAGATGAAGTGCCAAAACTATGGGCTCCGTTAGGGTAAATTTGTGTTTCAACTTCCCAGGGACGTAACTTTGGCATATGATCTCTGTTTGATGTGAATCATACCTCGTTATATATATCTATCTGAGGAGTACAAATTTTGGTGTGAGCAACATGGGTCCATTTTCGGGTTTTCCCAAAAAACGTCGTTTAGGGCCTCAAAACGGCTCCGGAAGTACAGGACACAAAAAACTACTTAAAATAGTAAGTTATGCTAAAATTGAAACACTGAAAGAACTAATGGTGGAATTTCAAATGGAATAGGTGGGTGGCTACTAATATCCACCTGGATCATTAGGGCCCCAAAACGGCTCCGGAAGTTCAAGACCCAAAAACCTGCTAAAAATAGTAAGATGTGCTGAAAGTGAAAAACTGAAAGAACAGATTGTGGGGGTCTAAATGGAATAGATGGGTGGCCACCAATATCCACCTGGATCACTCCTCCAAAACCCCAAAGGCTCGGGGACATACCAGAAAAATATGTACAACATTCTCCTCCATCGATATACAAAGTGTACAGACTCCAGGGCCCATGAAACCTCTTTTGGTAAGGTTGTCCCATGTAAGAATACAATTGTGGGCAACAAGCTAGGTGAAACATTTCATCTTCGCTGGAATCTCCCATTTCCACATTCGGGCCAGCCAAAAGGAGAAGGGATCAAGCACAGGTTTGTCAATGATATAATAGTAAGCTTCCTTGGTTGAAATTTCCCTACTCTAAGTTGTACTGCCCCAAGTGATCTGGTTGTATTTGTCAGCAAGAACAATACTTGCTTGTATAAGGTTGGTGGGGAAGGAATCCAATTCATGGTGAAATTCTAACAGTAAATCCAAATATTCTTCTTGACTCCAATAAGTAGAGGGGGAAAACTCATTATGCATCACCCCAATGTGTGAGAGAGTTATGATATTTCTGTTGTGCGAATGTTGGATGATAGGAAAGGAGAGGGAATGACTTCCATCCAAACTGACCATGTTTTCTAAGCCAATCAAAATTTTGTTTCCGCTTCCAACTGCCCATCTGAGGTTGTTCCAAAGCCAAGGGTGGAATTTCATCGTATTGTGCATAATATAGGAGGCCTAACTCTTCCTAGGGGCACCATCTCTTACGCAATCCTCCAAAAGTGCGTTATTCAAATATTTTTCATAGATTATGTTTTTCTAGATGCCACTACCCACTAGGACCCTTGATAGGTTAGTTGTAATTAGACCACAATTGAAGGCATATGTGTCCTTGATGCATCAACCACCATATATCTACATTGATTGGATTGTCGATTTTATTTAAAGTTGGAATTTATTTCACTGGAGAAAGCATGTAGGGTGAGCTTTGCAAAGGATCCATTGACCGTTATTTTCTCACTCCAAATTCACACTTTATTCTCTGGAACAGGTTTGTTGAAAATATATTCAAATATATATAAGAACTCCCACCATCCCTATATATGCAAGGAATAAGACCAAAACGTTTTCTATTTGAGTGATTAAGGTTGGTAAATTGATTCTTTATAATTATCCTCTACATCTCTGCACTTCCGCGGCTCCATACTTCTAAAAATCACACAAAATCAAGATTATTTTAACCTATATTATATATGATTGGTCGATATTGTTTTTAAATATCGGTGGCCAAAGATATCAATGTTAGTGATATTAGTGTTGATAGAAAGTAGCATGTACACAAATCTAGTTTGTTAAATTGTTTATGTATTGTGAAAAATGTGGGGAGTGAGCAATATTTCTAATTTTAACATTGGTATTGTGTAAAATGTGGGAGTGAGGAATATTTACAATTTTAACATTGGTAGATGTTACCTTCTGTTACCCAAATAGGAGCCAACTCTTACGTTTCCTGATAAATTATTTTTTTAATTAGAAAATGCATTAATTATTGCATTGAGGGAGCAGATAAAAGCCTGTGATACATAATATTTGATTTAATAGTTTCAACTTGATGGTGAACATAACCATCCTCAATGTCAAAGCTTTGCAACATCATCCAAAGCCACAAATAAAAAAATATTGTGAGAGAAGAGAATTTAGCTCTAAAACACTAAAATCCATCACCTGAAGGCATTAAATGATATCACAAGTGAGGGTCGATTAGATATTCCAAGTCAAGGTCATTAATCTTATTAGTTGAAGTTGGAAAGAAAGGAATTTAAACAAATACTAGTGATTGCGATTATGATTACTATTGAGGGGGTGTGTTGGGTTTCGATCCCTTTATCTAATACTTCTCTTGTTGTAATGATATTGTGAAGCAAGAGGCTTTAAAGAAGCTTTGTTTCAATAGTACCGACGCTTGGTGCCATGTGTCTCCTATGGTATAGATTTTTTGCACACACAAATATTTGTCTATATACCTATATCTTAGTTAATGGGCTTTGAAAACATGATTCAATGGCCTACCCCTATGGAATTAGCATTTGTCTAAGCACTTCATTATATTGAATTTGGATTTTTTAAACATTAAAATTAATTATTAAAACAATTTTTTTTTAGTTTGACTCAACTCTTTAAAAATTAAAAGCTATAGATTTGTTGCAAAGCTAAAATTGTTTTGTCGCTTTATCATATTTAATGAAGTTGTTACAATGAATTTGTACTTGGTGTGAAGAAATTCATCTATATATATAAATAATTGTGAGAAATATTTCATATTGTGAAAAGTGCATAGAAAACTCCACATAATTAAAGCTACCCACACTCTACATACAACAATGTGTTACCTATGGTGCGTCATGAGGTGCGACGAGGCAAATTTGTTGGTTTTTTCATGGATATTTAAAGCTTTAAGTGAGCTTGTTGATTTTATGTGAAAATTGTGGTTTTGTGGTGATATATTTTATAGAACATTATGTACAGGATAGTGAAGGCATTGTTTCTATCCATGGCAATGGCATCACACACTAGTTATCTCAACTTTTTAAAATATTTATTGAAGTTTCCGCTATGAATTTATCTCTACCCTTTCAAACTTTACAATGGATTTGTATAAGCACTTCCTTATATTGAATTTTTCTCTTTTAAAATCTAAAATCAATTACGAAGGAAAATTTGTCTTGTTTTGTGTGGGCTCTTAAAACTTAAAAAAAACTATAAATATGTTTCAAAGGTAAATTTGTTTCATCTCTTTATCATATTTAATGAAGTTTTTACAGTGAATTTGTACTTAGTGTGAAGAAATGAATCCATGCCTATAAAGAATTTTTCAGAAACTTTCTCATTGTGCGAGGTGCAGAGAAAACTTCAAACAATTAAAGATCTCCTCATACAACAATGAGTTACCTATGGTGTGTTGTATCCAAGACGAATCCTGGATCAAGGAACCACTTATAAATCCTAGGGTTCCTCCAACTATAAGTATACAACTTCCTAGCCATGAACATATTAATTAATTGAATCCACAATTTGATTACCAAATGTCCAAATGGGTGATACTGCTATGCGAGAGTGGATATCCTTATGATATGAATTATCCATTGGTCACAAGACACTTAGGTTAAGTGAAATTTGCACAAATAAATTGATATCAACCTCTCCTCTGCATACAAAATCCTATTTTGATAATGGAAGTTTCTACTTGTTGCAAAGAAATGGATCCATGTGTATAAAGAATTGGGTGAAAGCTTTCTCATTATGGAGAGTGTGGAGGTGCGGAGAAAATTCCACACAATCAAATGTCTCCACACTCTACATAGTTGTGCAAAGATGAATTTCATTGTGCAGAGTACGGAGGTGTGAAGAAAGTGTGTGCAAAGGTGAGAATAACGATAGATTGTGGAAATGATTGCAGAAATGAAACATTCTCAAATAACGAAAAAATGCAGACCCCACATAAAAATACAGGGACTATACTGCTATTTAGTTATTACGCTTATTTATATTTAATTTTATATTATTAATAATGTAATGTAAATATATTAATGTATCTTACATCAAAAATTTTAATTCATCTATTTGTTTTAGTTTTGGTAATTTACAATAATCATATTTAAAATAACACACACTCACTCAAGTAATTATTCACATTGACCATCCCCTTCCTCACTTATGCCTATGCTAAAATTCATTACTCAAAATTTATATCAATCTTATTTATACAATTCAAAAATTCAAAATTTTGTAAATGGTAAAAACAAGCATATTCCAATTTCTCACCACCTACTCTCTAACCAATGGTAGCACTTTGGTGAATGCATAATATTTGACAATCATGATGGGTGATTAATGAATAATTAAAACAAATTTTGAGGACCATACATTCTTCCTCGTAAGGATGGGAATAGAGGATGGAGTGATGCATAATTCCTTGCATCCAAGCCATCGGAATCAAAATTATGTCTCACATTGTTGCATTGTTGGGTGAGTGGCATCCCATATTCCAGTCCTTTCATGATAAATATTTTTTTATGTTTACTATTAAAGATTAGTTTTACATGGTTTTTGTTCAGATGTTGTTCTATAACGTCAAATAGCAACTGGTATTGGAAGAACAATGCGAAACTTATAGGTAATCCATCCTAACTATGCATATGACTTTTAATTGAGATGCACCATTGGAAGTATTGATGTGTATATTGATGTTGAGGTTTTGAATAGGTTTTAGACATCATAACCCCCAGAAAAGCATAACTTGATGCCTCAAAATGGATTTGGAAGGTTCCATACCACAATTTTTCCACCTAGAATATACTATGATAGAAGAAAAAATATATGATGACCCAATATCGATCAATTCTAATGAAAATTTTATGATTTTTTTTTAATTTGAAAGATAGTAGTTTTGGAAAAAAACTGATTCTTGGAGAAAGTCCAAAAATTTCAAAGTTGACAATTCCGTATTAATGCAGAAAGTGATTGGAGCATCAAATCATTGATCTAAAAGTTGATGAGAACTCATGATTAGAAGTATTAACAACACTTGATCCAAAATTTATTTTGGTTCTCATTATATTTTTTTCTTTTAGGGAAAAAGTTGGTCTCTAACCTTAATTGTACTAGTGAGGAAAGTGAAAAAAAATGGGTAGAAGTAGTAACTTTTAAGAGATATAATTTTTATGTTAGAGCTCATAATTGAGCATGGTTTTAACCATTGAAATATTAACTTAGAGAAGAGAATGGGAGAAGAATTATGATTTCAAAATATAATTTTATATGTTTAAAATGTTGCAATAAGAGAGCCTATAAGCTAGATTAAGCAAGGTAATGGTGAATATGAATTCCCACATCATTTCTTAAACTTGAGAAACAAAGTATAGAATGATATAGGAACTCACTAAATTTAAATATGAGTTGGGATAATTAAATTATTCATGTTGGTGCTTCTGGAGTGGTTTGGAGGCACACTTGCATATGCAAAAACATGGGTCACAATGAAAAATGGTTGTTAAGTACCTAGCTGAATGTATGATAGAAATTACTACTTTGAAATATAGAAGAAATATTCATGAATAGGGACAATAAAGCTAATTTTTTTATTGTAGTTTTAGTATTAATATGGATAAATTCCATGGTTGAATATTTCCAAGGTATTTTGCAAATTTTCTTTTAGATTCAATCATGATGAAAGAAGGAAACAAAAATAGTTGTTTGACTTTTGAGCCTAAAAATGTATTCCATGCATTGATAATGTGATTTAGGTTATAGAAGAAAATATATGAGAATTCTTGGTAATTATAGTTAGATTTCACATGAAACCGATAATTGGTGTGAAGCACAAGGATCCTAGGATATGCAAATAGATGGGAATGACATCCTTATGTATAAATAAGGATGTAATTTTCTTAATCCTTACAATGGAGAAATGAAATTAATTAATGTTGAAATGTGTTACCTAGGAGGTACTCCCACAACCCCTGGGGTAATGTGTTTGTGAGCAGTTGACCCACAAAAATGGAGCTTCATGGGAAATGTACCTAAGTGATGGGTTTTGTACCCAAAGTTGTGGGTGTAATACCAAGGTGGAAAATTGATGGTTTATTCTTTGAAAGCATGAGGAGCATCCTTGATGGACTAAGGGGAACCCAAGGTTTTTATGGAGTGGAAAAATACAAGTGAAAAGGAATTTTTTTCTTAAGATAGTGGGGTTTCTCTCTGTAGGTTCATGTCGACTTGACCTATAAGACATGACCCTTGGGGTTTAATGTTAGCCTATAAGATCACTATAAGAAGAGGTGAATTCAAGATCATTTGGCACATCCACAAGTTCAATTCATCAAGATTATACTTCACAAGAAGACCACATACCTCTAAGGAGCTGAGTTTGGAAGGAAAATAAGGAAAAGTTAGGTGTTTTCTCTCATGATCTAGCTAGTTAAGTTATGGAGGTTTTTTCATGGTGATCTGGGCATAGGTCTAAAGTGTATTTTCTATGCTAATATTTGTGAAAATTGAGCTTGATTTCTATTCGTTAAAGGATGTGTTGTGATGTTTCTTGAAGGTAGTTGTGAAGCTACGTCAAGAAACCAACTCGACTAAACATTAGGTTCAAGCTGGCCCTCGAACAGAAGGGGCTCCCTCAAGATTTAAGAGGATTTTTAATGTTGTTAACTGTCACTAGAAAATAGCCTATGAATCACAATGTCCAACTCTATGGTTTTTATAAGTGGTTTTTGATGAGTATCCAATCTCTGCTAAAAAATAAATTCCTCCCTTGTTGAGGTTTTATCAAAGTGCCAACGTCCAGCTCCGACAAAATAACATAGCTTTAAAGAGTTTAGTATAGGAATAAAAGAGAAATTAGATAATTAAATATGCATCCTGAATACTCAATAATTTAAGAAGAATAGATGTGTACAAGATCATCTCTATAACCCACATAAATATGTTTAAGAGACAATTTAAAGCAACAATTTAATGATGAAGATGTACTAATTTAAACTGACTATCTAATTAGCTAGTCTCAATAATGATGATAACTTTGCAGTGGGATATGAGGGAGGTTGATACTCAACGTAGCATTTCCCGATGCTTCTATATTACCTAAAACATATGCAGAATGAGATTATGAAATCACTAGAAAAGACATACATGAGAAACAAATTATGTCAAGAAACTAAAGCCAGAAACCTTCTATTAAAAATTCGTCCATAAAAGTCTTACAAAAATGGCAGGATTTGGCATCAAAATATAACCCTTTTACAATAAAAATCAAAAAATATGTAGAAAATTACACCCATTTGACTGTTTCTAGATTACTGGAATAAAAATCTGAGCAATTCACTAAAAATAAAAATAATCTCTAAATAAATGCAGGAAATATAGAGATGATTGAAAGTCTTTTGCCTCCAAACATGGGAATTGACTCACTATTTTCTGATTGATTTCCTTTATTCTTGAAACTGGTTTCTCATTTTTTGTCACAAATCTGCCTTAATCTTTTGTCTGTTAATATTTTTCCTTAGAATCTAGAGATTGTTGAAGCTGCTCCCTAAAACTCAGTTATATGCTCATAATTTGGTTGACTAATCCTTTTTATAGATTTGATTAATCCTCTTTCCTTTGATAATACAATCAATTATATTTCAGGTGCTTAATTATTGTGGTAAAATTTAAAAATGATTTGGAAATCATAGATTTTCTATCACTCTTTGGTTTTCAAAAATATTAATTTTAAGTTTTTGGGAATACAATGTTTTCATAAAAACATTCCCCAAAAATATATAAAAAAAATTTTCCATAAAAAAAATAATTCCTTTCCGTGGTTTGAAAATCCATGGCTTCAAATTATGTCTTGTTTTGACTTGTAGAACTATTATTTTCTTCATGAATTTCATAAATCAAATCCCAAAACATTTCCTTAAATAATCCTTGCTCTGTAAAACCATCCATGGTTTTGAAAACCATGTCTTGTAATACTTATCCATTGTAGCATTTATTTGTTTATTAATTTCATAAATGAAATTAAAACAATTTACTGAAACCATCCATTTTTTTCATATTTAGTTTTGCTCACTTTTGGTATACTTATGAATAAATGAAACTTCATAAACAATTCTCATTTTACTATGAAAACCATCTACTAGTTTGCTTCCCATGGTTTTGAAAACCATGTCTCTAACCATGTTTGGTAAATTATGAAAATATATTTTCTATCCTCCCTTTTCACTCCTGTAAAAACCTTGGATAAGAGATTATCTAAATTTCTGTTCACTTATTCCACAGAGAGGAAATATTTCTTTATAACATTAGAAACTCCATGATTTGTATTGAAATGTACTTCTAGAACATGTATCTTTATTTTACCTGCACTAAAAATATATTTCAATTGTTGATTTAGTCTCCTCTTACCTCAAGCTTTCATCCATAATCTCATTCCAGAAAAATAGAGTTATAAAAATCATCCCTCCATTATTGCCTTCGATGCAAACTTTATAAATTTTTAAATTTCCCACCTCACATTTAAATAAATATGGTAAATGGTATGGAAATTGTATTGTAGGGGGTCCGCAATACATGAGATGGGAACACATGTAAAATATGGTAAAAATGAAACAACTTTGTGGAGGGGGGGAGTAGGTTAAAAATCAGATAGGCGGGGGCCCTACAAACCACTGATTTTCATTTCACACATCTCAAGGAATTCTAAATTATGGATTATAAAATATAACTTGGAAAATGCTTATTGATTTGAATATTCATTTGACTTTTGACCCATCGTAATACATGGTAACAAATTTGGTTCTCGTACTTAGAGATTGGGGATGACTTGGCTTGAGACTTGGTGTAAATTGCTTGGTGGGCATTCCACCTTTATTGAACTTGGAGATTGGGTCCCAAGCCCGATATTTTTTAATGCATAAAATTAATATTTTAAATAAAATATTTTTTGAAAAATATAATATTATATTTTTATAAAATTATATTTATTTAAAAATTAAAAATTTATTTTAAAAATAAGCCAGAAACTTATAAAAACCATTTCCTCAATGACATTTGCATATGCCCAACAATCTAACCATGAAATTTATTAGAAAATTTCAAAATAAAATTGTAGCCTTTCTTTTACAAGAAAAAGCTACAACATCAGCTCCAACTAGGGATCCAACTAGGGACTGCTTCCCCCTATGGGATGCATAGAACTTGTAGATTTGTGCCTTGAATCTATTGGGCATGGATTCATACAATAACAAAAATTAACCATCTGCACTTTGAAACCTGCAACCCTTGACCTGCAGCTAAATTTGCAAATTGAAACCATATTGTCTACATTATTTTAGAGATTGACTCACATTGAAATTGATTCATTATAGAAACGACACATTACAAACTGAATTCTCAAAAATTTTGCTGAATAAGAATTAAAATTAATTGATCTATTGTATACTAACACTGTTGAATTCACTCCATTTCTAAACAACAAAAAATCCATATACTGCACATTGGAACAAAATGATATATTTGCATAACACCTGCTTTACTGAGATGGAATTGTACAGTATTAGGTGTAATCGTGCTTCCAGTGCAACCATGTGAGCATTGGATTAACTAGAAGACCACCTTGCATGTAGTTGAAAATATGACAAGAATATACACTATAAACATTAAATTCCATGAGTTGTTGATACTTACCGGTGAAGATCAATAAGTTGATGAGACATAAAATATTGAAGAACTTTGAAAAAATTGCATAGTTTTTTTCCTTGAGAAGAAGAAAAATATATTGTTGATTGCAACCATCGTTGAGCCTTGCACAAGCACATCAGTAAATCCAACTGTCATCTCAAACTAGTGGATTTGGTAACCCTGTAGAATTGCCATATAGACAAAGTGGAGTATTTAGGTGAAGGAGTTTCAACCAATATCAAATGCCTACTCCTTGTTTAGCAACAAGGAAAAGATATAATCTTGATCGTTCTCCAGGGAAAGATTTCTTCATTACTTCACTCCCCACCAACGATGCCAAATGTTGTGATGTTTCTCAAAAGTAGTCATTGGTTACGAAACTATGTTGAGAAACCAACTTGACCAAAATTTATGTTCAAGTTGGCCCTCGATCCAAAGCGGGCCCCCTCAAGTATTACGAGGCATTTTAATGTTGTTCACAATCGTTTGAAAACAATATATGAAGCACAATGGCCATATCTATTATTTTTATAAGTGTTTGCTGATGAGTATCCAATCTCTGCTAAAAAATAAATTCCTCTCTTGTTGAGGTTTTATCAAAGTACCAATGTGTAGCTATGACATAATAACATAGCCTTAAAGAGTTTGGCAGAGGAATAAAAGAGAAAATAGATAATTAATTATGCATCATGAATACTCAATCATCTAAAAAGAATATATCCACACATGATAATATTTGTAACCCACATATATATGTTTAAGAGATGAAACAAGGAAATAATTTAATGATGCAAAGTGATCCAACGATCAAAATTTAGCTCAAAATGAAAGTTCCCAGAATATTTCAAAACTGGTGTCAAGTTGTAGTATTCATCGTTATAATTCCAACGACACTTAAATCACCTCAATCCGATGTCATATCACAAAGTAATCATGTTCTAAATTTTTTGGTCAACAACTAAAAATTTGCAAGTGGATTGACTGGGCTGTTGAGTAGGCAGTCGTATTGTTGATTTCAACAAGCCTACTAGGCGCGTACATAACAATCATGGATTTCCAAGTGGCATGCTCATACAAGTTTATAATGATACTTTTTTATTTCTCAAAATTCGGTTGTGGTGGTCCAATGAGAGGATGTCATGTGGCCCAACCATAAGCCATCATGTCACACCTCGTGGTTGGTTAAAATTTTTGTGTTTCGACTGACAGGCCTAGTGGGATCGAACCCATGAACTACCTCGTCCAACTTCAATGCCTTACCACTTCACAACGCTCATGTTTCTTAACCCCTAAGGGAACGACTAGTATAAAAATTTTGACTGAGTGCATGTTGGGAGGAGAGGTTGGGCGGTGAGCCCCGACCCCCAGTCAGCTACAACCCCACAAAACCTCAACACAAAAGGAAAGGGATAAGGTATAAGCCTGACCTCCAGTCACAAGTCTTGGACATGACCACGGGCAGTGAAAAATTGAGCATTGATGAGAGTTGAGCCCTATCCCATGCCCTATGGAACCACATGACCCTGACATAGTCACAAAGGGAGCTAATGACTTAGGGGCCAAACCTTGGTAACAGTGGTAGACACATGACCCTAGTGGAAGACCTAAAATAATTGAGGCACCAGTCCCAACCCTTGGTTGTATTGTAATCCAAGGCACTGTCGGTGACTCGTTCAAATTGTTAGCACGACGGGGGTAGGCGGTTAGCACTGACACCGAGGCACATTGATGGCGACGTGACCACACCAAGAGCTTTGGTGGTGAGGTAGGGAGATTAGCCCCGACCCTTGACCACATGAACTATTGATATGACCTCAGCCCGATGGATTTGGGACCTAGGTCAGAAGTCTGTCTTATGGCACCCATGTGGCCTTGGTATTGCGCTAAATGGTCATTGGAAAAATTAACTTTCCAAAACTTTGCACCGGATGGGAGTGAAATTTTCACCTCCTGAGTGGATTTAAGGGAAAATTTGTCACTCGATTAGCAGATTCATCCAATTTGGAGGACCGATAACAACAAAAAATTGGGAGATCCATAACCTGACCAATTTTTTGTCCTTTTGGAGCTCAAGAAGAGTGTATATAGGGGTTTTTGGACATTCTAAATCCAATGGAAGCCTTTTCTCACAGATTGGAACACTTATGAAGAGAATTTTTGTAGGTTAGATTTTATGGATGCTAGGATCAATCAGTGGGTTAAAGGATATTTTGAAGGCTTTTGAGCATGGAGAGGACCTTTTAGGGGTTTTCCAGCCTTTATATGTTAATTGCAGCAGTTGTGACTTTCATGGTGCAACTCATGTTTTCCTTTTCTCATTATGTCTTATTAAGGAAAGCTCTCTTTCAGTACTTCAATGTGGAATTGTTGTACTTGCTATGCTCATTTTCAGATGGAGTATAGGATTTTGATGTGAGAACCCTTTTCTTGTTGAGTGTTTCATGACTGATTGTAGGTTGTCATGATTTTTATAGTGATATTTCTTCGCAGGAGAATATTTCCTTGAAGGGGAAACTAGCCAGTCATATTGTCAGCACACTTATTTACTCTTTATCACTGAAATCTATGGATCAGTATAGCTATTTTAGCATGGCCAGAGATGTAGGCTAAGAGGGGTGAAATTTGTCACCAAATTCTATGTTGTCTCTCTTCTTGATAGCCTTTATGAGTTAAATGATGATATTTTTCTTGTTTAAATATCACATGAAAAATAACTCATTATCCTTGAAGAGACCACAAAACTTATGTTTACATAAGACCCACTTTTACTTGCAAAGAATTAGAGGATGATAATTTTTTAGGAAGGAGAAGTTCTCCTCCAATTATAGATCAATTGGTATTAGATTTGGTTCTAACCAAGTTGCAGGTATGGGAAAGAAGATGGAAAGACTGCAAGAGCTAGAGGAAATGAACTTGTCTCTTTGAATGGCGAATGTTGAATTGAGAAGAATGCTCGAAATTACTAAAGAGGGGAAGAGGCATATGCACCTTCAGTTGTAACATGTGCTTGAGGAACAAGTTGGTGAGAGTTACACTCCAGTTACAACAAAGAATACCTCCAAAGTGAAGCCAATTTCTGGGCATGGTCCAAACACAGGTTATGGACCTTATGTGGAGAATGATGCTTGTGAGTTTTGTCAGCATCTCAAATATTCTCATTATATTCCTGTTGGTAAAATTAGGAGGCTTGAGTCATATTCAAATTCATCATCAGCATCTAAAGGAGAAAATATAGGTGGAAAATCCAAGGAGGTAATAAACATCTCTAGTTCAAATCCTTCAATTTATTTTAATAACACATATTTTTCAGCTTTGAGAAACACACTAAAGGAATTGGTATGAAGCTGGTAGCTCAGATGGGTTATAAAGGTGGAGGCCTCAAAAATGGCCAAGGAATCACTAATCCTATCATGGTGAAAGAGAGACCAATACATCGAGGATTGAGATATGTTAATAGATATTTTGGAGAATATTATAAACTGTTTGAGGAAAATAAATCATCAGATGATGATATGTGTCACCGAGATGGTAGTGATAATGTCAATTTGTCTCCTAAGAGACTTGAATGCTTCGAAGGAATTTTCATGTCATCATATAGTCCACATCGTCAAAGTTACAACCTATGGAAAAGTATAAATTTCATGGGAATTTTCCAAACGTTGGTAATTTTGGTTATTTATGGGACATGTATGCTTGCAATTTTTGTGATGCAGTTGACCATTGAGTGGATGATTGTGAGCAATGCAAGGTGATGGTCAAAAGAATGGACCAACTTCTTGGCATCAAGCATGCAGAAACTCCCTCACATTTGAATACTTCCTTGTTGGTGGGAAAGAGACAATAATTTTGTACCCATTGTAATATGCATGGGCATGGGAATGAAAAGTATTAGAAACTTTGTCTAGAAATTCATCACAAGAAGGATAAATAGGTTATGCAAACTAATTCAAGGAAATCAATAGGTGGAAAAGAGGATACTGGCATAGTTCCTAAGGTAACCTTCAAAGCAAAGAAGATGCAAAAAAATAACCCATAAGCCTTGGAGAGGCAAATATTGGGTAGAATATTTGTATAGCTTGTTTCTTTGTAAAATATAAATACTTGTTGTTGTCCTTACCTATTTTGGGGTACTTTGTAAAGTGAAACAAGAATAATTACTACTTGAAACAAGTATGTTTTTCATTGACATGACATGTTATTTTGAGTTTTTTACGAGTCCAATTATTTTATGACTTGCTGGGATGAACAATGTTTTTCGTCCAAATGTTTGTCTACAATTGCATCATGTACTCATCGATATAAGTGTTGAAGATGAAGCTTGTTTTGAATTAAATATTTGATAAATATTGTACAAGAAATTACTATTTTTTTGTGGACAAAGCTAAATGTATCAATGAATTATTGCAGCCAGAGTACTTTTGTGTACAAGCACAGTTTTAGGATAGTAAAGAAAATTTTGAATTAGTGCATGGAAAGCATTAGTGATATCCAAGATGGAAAGTCAAGTTTGTATTCAACAAAAGGAATTTCAAGATAAAGTTGTTTGAGCCATAAAATAAGGGTTTGGAAAGAATGTCTAGATTCCATCCATCAATTATTTTGTTCCTGCATGGTTTTAAGAATTGTGGCTCGATTCTTCATAGGATGGTAATTTATTCATGCAGAGGATAGGTGGAGTACCCTGATTAGAGCTTGAAGGAACTAATTGGAAATAGAACATTAAGGATTGAGTTTGGGAAATTTTTGTCTTTTTGCCTCATTTTGTTTACTAGGAGAAGCTAAAATTTTGGAGTCCAAAAGTTCCTAGTGGGGAGGTATGATCCAAAGATCAAAATTTAACTAAAAAATGACAGTGCCCAAAATTTTTAGAAACTGATGTCAAGTGATAGTGTTTGTTATTATTATTCCAATGACACTTGAATTACCTCAATCCGATGTTGCATGTAAAATTTATGATGATTTTTTGACTTTTTTGGTTGGCAACAAAAATTTATAGGTGGGATGATTGGGAAGTTCATACCGCTGATGTCAACAATCTTACTGGCCGCATACAGACCAATCATGGCTTTCCAAGTGGCAGGCTTGTACAGATGAAATATGGCATATTTTTATTAATCGAACTTTAGTTGTGGTGGTCCAATGAGAGGATGCCATGTGGCCCAACCAGAGGCCACCATGTGGCACCTCATGGTTGGTTAAAATTTTTGTGTTTCAACCCATAGGCCCAACGGGATAGAACCAATGACCTGCTTCCTCCAACTCCAATTCCTTACCAATCCATTGTTCTCATGCTTCTTAAACCTAAGGGCACGACTAGTATTTAAATTTTGATTAGGTGCGTGTTGGGAGGAGAGGTCGGGTGGTGAGCCCTGACCCCCGGTCATCTGCAACCCCACAAAAACTAGGTGCAAAAGGAAAGGGACTAGCCTATAAGCCCAACCCCTGGTCACATGTCCTACACACAACCATAAGTGGTGAACAATGGAGCGTCAATGGAATTCAAGCCCTAGCCCAGTTCCTATGGAACCACATGAGCCTAGAATAGTTGTGAAGGGATCTAATGATTGAGGTGCCAACCCTTGGTCATGGTGGTAAGCACACGACCCTCGAAGAAGACCTTTGAGCCCTGAAGGGAGAAGGATTGGGGACCAGCCCCAACCCTTAGTCGTATTGCATCCCATGGGACCATTAGAGAATCATTCAAAGGGATAGCACGACGGGGGCAAGAAGCTAGCCCCGTCCCCGAACCACATTTATGGTGATGTGACTATACCAAGATCTCTGGCAGTAAGGGTAGGTGGTTAGCCCTGGCCCCCAATCACATCAACTGCTAATATGACCTCAACCCAATGGATTTGGGGCCTAGGTTAGCGAGGGTAGGCCGTTGGCCTAGCCCTCGACCTTATAACGCACTTGTGTCCCTCATATTGTGCCTAAGGTTCACTGGAAAATTTAATTGTTCGACAATTTTCACCGGATGCAGGTCAAATTGCCGCCTCGAAAGGAGATTTAAGGGTATATTTGTCACATGGTTAGTAGATTCATCCAACTTGGAGGACGAAAAACAACAAAAACTTGGGAGATCCATAACTTGATGAATTTTTTGGCCTTTTGGAGCTCAAGAAGAGTCCAAATATGTGTTTTTGGATATTTTGAAACTAATGGAAGCCTTTGTTCACTGATTGAAGCACTTATGAAGAGAAGCTCCGTAGGTTCGAGTCTATGGGTTTCAAGATAAATTAGTGGGTTGAAGCAGTTTTTGAAGGCTTTTGAGCATGGAGAGGAAATTTTAGGGGTTTTCCAACCTTCATATGTTAACTGCAACAACTGTGACTTCTATGGTGCAACTCATGTTTGTCTTTTATCATTATGTATTATTGAGGAAAGCTCTATTTTACTACTTCAATGTGGAATTGTTGTACTTGTTATGCTCATATTCAGATGGAGTATATGGTCTTGATGTGAGAGTTATTTTCTTGTTAATTGTTTCATGACTAATTGTAGGTTTTCATGCTTTTAGAGTGAGACTTATTTGTGGTAGAATGTTTCCTTGAAGGGGAAATAGCCACTCATATTGTTAGCACACTTATGTATTATTTTTCATTGAAATATATGGAGCAGTCTAGTAGTGTTAGCAGGCCCGAAGATGTAGCCCAGGAGGGGTGAAATCTGTCACCAAATTTTGTGTTGTATCTCTTCTTGATTTCGTTTATGAGTTAAGTGATGATATGTTGCTTGTTTAAAGGTCACATGAAAATTAACTCATTATCCTTAAAGATACCATACAAATTGTGTTTACATAAGACCCAATTTTACTTGCAAAGCGTCAGGGGATGATCAATTTTTAGGAAGGAGAAGTTCTCCTCCAATTAAAGATCACAAAGGTACTGATTCAAATAGACTGTTCCATTATCTTTTATCCATAATGATTGTAACTTGGCAGTGAGTTGTCAGGGAGGTTGATACTCAACCTAGCCTTGCCCAATGATTCTATATTACCTCAAACATATGCATAATCAGATTATGAAAGAACTGGAAAAAGCATACATGAGAAACAAATTATGTCAGGAAACTAAAGCCAAAAACCTTTAATTAAAAATTCTACAATAGAAGTCTTTACAAAAATTCTAGGGTTTTCGCATCAAAATCCAACCCTTTTACATTAAAAATCAAACAATATATAGAATATTACACCCAAATGATTGTGTCTGTCTTCCTGGAATAAAATATTTACAATTCACTAAAAAAAAATAATCTCTAAATAATTGCAGGAAATATGGAGCAAATCTGGTGATTGGCTCTTGATTGCTGACTCATTGCCTTTATTCCTGAAACTGGTTCCTCAGTTTTAATCACAAATCTTCCTTAATCTTCTTCCTGTTGATCTTTTGCCTTATAATATGGAGGTTTTTGAAGCTACTTCTTAAAACTCAATTGTATTCCCATAATCTAGTTGACTAATCCTTTCTATAGAACTGATTAATCCCCCATCCTTTGATAAAATACTTTGATAATTCAATTAATTATCTTTCAAGGGTTTAATCATTGTCGTAAATTTTGAAAATGATTTGGAAATCATTGATTTTCTATCACTCTTTAGTTTTCAAAAATAATAATTTTAAGTTTTTGGGAATAAAATATTTTTGATAAAAACATCCCCCAAAAATCTATAAAAACATATTTCCATAAAAAGTAATTCCTTCTATAATTTGAAAAATTGTGTATAGAAAACTATGTCTTTTTTTTTTACTTGTAGAACTATTGTTTTCTTCATGAATTTCATAAATCAAATCCCAAAAAATTTCCTTAAATAACCTTTGCTATGTAAAACCATCCATGGTTTTGAAAACTATGTGTTGTAATACTTATCCATTGTAGAATTTATTTGTTTATGAATTTCATAAATGAAATTTAAAACAATTTTTCCAAAACACCCAATGTTTTCGTATTTATTTTTTTCAACTTTTGGTATACTTATGAATAAATGAAACTTCATAAATAATTCTCATTTTTCTGTGAAAACCATGTATTGGTTTTCTTCCCATGGTTTTGAAAACCATGTCTTCAACCATGTTTGGTAAGTTATGAAAATATATTTTTTATCCTCCATTTTCACTCCTGTAAAAAATTTGTCTTTATAATTCCTTTCCTCATATCATAAAACATATATTTGTATGTTGTGTAAAATTTTATTTTCACCACTATAAAATTATTCCACATGGAGGAAATATTTATTTATAACATTGGAAACTCCATGATTTGTATTGAAATGTATTTCAAGAACATGTATCCTAATTTTACCTTCATTAAAATATATTTAAATTGTTTACCTAGCCTCCTTTTACCTCAAGCTTCATCTATATGCTCATTCAAGAAAAATAGAGCTATAAAAATCTTCCCTCCATTATCACATTCAGACTTCATAATTTTTTAAATTTCCCACCTCACATTTAAATCAATACGGTAAATGGTATGGCAACGGAATTGCAGAGGGCTAGTAGGTGGTAAAAGGTTAACGAGGGGGGTACACAATACATGAGATGAGAGAATGTGTGAATGATGGTAAAAATGAAACAAATTTGTGGTGGGGTGAGGGGGGGAGAAGTATTACAACGCATGGTTTTCAAAACTGTGGATGGTTTTACAGAGCAAGGATTATTTAAGGAAATATTTCAGGATTTGATTTATGAAATTCATGAAGAAAAGAATAGTTCTACAAGTCAAAACAAGACATAATTTTCTATTGAAACCATGGTTTTTCAAACCATGGAAATGAATTATTTTTTTATGGAAAATTTATTTTATATATTTTTGGGGAATGTTTTTATGAAAATATTGTATTCCCAAAAACTTAAAATTAATATTTTTGAAAACCATGTCTATAACCATGTTTGGTAAATTATGAAAATATATTTTCTATCCTCCCTTTTCACTCCTGTAAAAACCTTGGATAAGAAATTATCCAAATTTTTGTTCACTTCTTCCATAGAGAGGAAATATTTCTTTATAACATTGGAAACTCCATGATTTGTATTGAAATGTACTTCTGGAACATGTATCCTCATTTTACTTGCACAAAAATATATTTCAATTGTTGATCTAGTCTCCTCTTACCTGAAGCTTTCATCTATAATCTCATTCCAGAAAAATAGAGCTACAAAAATCATCCCTCCATTATTGCCTTCGATGCAAACTTTATAAATTTTAAATTTCCCACCTCACATTTAAATCACTATGGTAAATGGTATGGAAATTGTATTGCAGGGGGGTCCACAATACATGAGATGGGAACACATGTAAAAGATGGTAAAAATGAAACAAATTTGCGGAGGGGGGAGTAGGTTAAAAATCATATAGGCGAGGGCCCCGAAAACCACTGATTTTCATTTCACACATCTCGAGGCATTCTAAATTATGGATTTTAAAATATAAATTGGATAATTATTATTGATTTGAATATTAATTTGACTTTCGAACCACCGTAATACATGGTAACAAATGTGGTTCTCATACTTAGAGATTGGGGATGACTTGGATTGAGACTTGGTGTAAATTTCTTGGTGGACATTCAACCTTTATTGAACTTGGAGATTGGGTCCCAAGTATGATAATTTTTAATACATAGAATTAATATCTTAAATAAAATATTTTCTGCCCAAAAATCTAACCATGAAATTAATTAGAAAATTTCAAAAAAAAAGTTGTAGCAATTCTTTGACAAGAAAAAACTACAACATCGGCTCCAACTGGGGATTACTTCCCCTTATGGGATGCTTACAACTTGTATATTTGTGCCTTGAATCTATTGGGCATGGATTCATAAAAAAAGCAAAAATTAACCATATGCACTTTGAAACCTATAACCTGTGACTTGCAGTTGAATTTGCAAACTGAAACCATATTGTCTGCATTATTTTAGAGATTGACTCACACTAAAATTTATTCATTCTAGAAAGCACACATTACAAACTGAATTCTCAAAAATATTGCTGAAGAAGAATTAAAATTAATTGATCTATTGTATACTAACACTGTTGAATTCACTCCATTTCTGAATAGCAAAAAATCCATATACTGCACATTAGAACAAAATGATCTATTTGCATAACACCTGCTTTATTGAGATGGAATTGTACACTATTAGGTGTAATCATGCTTCCACTGCAATCATGTGAAAATTGGATTAACTAGAAGACCACCTTGCATGTAGTTGAAAATATGACAAGAATATACACTATAAACATTAAATTCCATGAGTTGTTGATACTTACCGGTGAAGATCAGTAAGTTGATGAGACAAAAAAAATTGAAAAACTTTGAAGACTGCATATTTGTTTTCCTCGAGAGGAATAAAAATATATTGTTGATTTCAAACATCGCTAAGCCTTGCACAAGCACATCAGTAAATCCAACTAACATCTCAAACCAGTGGATTCGTTAACCCCATAGAATCACCATATAGACAAAGCAGAGAAGCTAGGTGAAGGAGTTTCAACCAATATCAAATGCCTACTCCTAGTTCAGCAGCAAGGAATAGATCTAGTCTTGATCGTTCTACAGGGAAAGATTTCTTTAATACTTCACTCCCCGCCAATGATGCCAAATGTTGTGATGTTTCTCGAAGGTAGTAATTGGCTGCGAAACTGCATTGAGAAACCAACTAGACCAAAATTTATGTTCAAGTTCGCCTTCAAACCAGAGCGGGCTCCCTCAAGTGTTATGAGGCATTTTAATGTTTTTCATGGTCATTTGACAACAATCTATGAAACACAATGGCCATATCTACTATTATTATAAGTGCTTTCTGATGAGTATCCAATCTCTGCTAAAAAATAAATTCCTCTCTTGTTGAGTTTTTATCAAAGTGCCAACGTGTAGCTCTGACATAATAACATCGATTTAAAGAGTTTGGTAGAGGAATAAAATAGAAAATAGATAATTAAGTATGCATCGTGAATACTCAATCATTTAAAAATAATATATCCATAAATGATAATATTTGTAACCGACATAAATATGTTTAAGAGATGAAATAAGGCCATAGTTTAATGATGCAAAGTAATTTGGAGATAAAAATTTGGCTCAAAATGAAAGTTCCCAAAATATTTCAAAATCGGTGTCAAGTTGTAGTGTTTGTCGTTATAATTCCAACGACACTTAAATCACATCAATCCGATGTCATATCACAAAGTAATGATGTTCTAAAGTTTTTGGTCAACAACAAAAAATTTGTTGGTGGGTTGACTGGGTTGTTGAGTAGGCAGTCGTACCGTTGATTTCAACAAGCCTAATAGGTGCATACATACCAATCATGGATTTCCAAGTGGCATGCTCGTACAATTTTAGGATGATACATTTTTATTTCTCGAAATTCGGTTGTGGTGGTCCAATGAGAGGATGCCACGTGGCCCAAACATAGGCCACCACGTCACACCTCGTGGTTGGTTCAAATTTTTATGTTTCGAACCACAATACTAGCGAGATCAAACCCATGACTCGCCTCGTCCAACTCCAATGCCTTACCACTTCATTACGCTCATGGTTATTAACCCCTAAAGGAATTACTAGTATAAAAAGTTTGACTGAGCGCATGTTGGGAGGAGAGGTTGGGTGGTGAGCCCCGACCCCTAGTCAGTTGCAACCCCACAAAACATGGACGCAAAAGGAAAGGGCTAAGATATAAGCTTGACCTCCAGTCACAAGTCTTGCACATGACCACAGGTGATGAAAAATTGAGCATCGATGAGAGTTGAGCCCTATCCCAGGTAATATGGAACCACATGACCTTGGCATAGTCGCGAAGGGAGCTAATGACTTAGGGGCCAAACCTTGGTAACGATGGTAGCTAGAGGACCCTAGAAGAAGACCTATAAGCATTGAGGGGAGAGGGATTGGGTACCAGTCCTAACCCTTGGTTCTATTGCAATCCACGGGACTGTCGGTGAATCGTTTGGAGGGTTAGCGCGGTGAGGGCAGGTGGTTAGCACCAGCACCCGAGCACATTGATGGCAACATGACCACACTAAGAGCTCCAATGGTGACAGATGGTGGTTAGCCCCAACCCTTGACCACATCAACAATTGATATGACCTCAGCCCGATGGATTTGGGACCTAGGTCAGAAGTCCATCTTATGGCACCTGTGTGGCCCTGATATTGCATGAAATGGTCAATGGAAAAATTAATTGTCCAAAATTTCACACCGGATATGGGTGAAATTTTCACCTCCCCAGTGGATTTAAGGGCGAATTTGTCACTCGATTACTAGATTCATCCAATTTGGAGGACTGATAAGAACAGAAACTTGGGAGATCCATAACTTGACGGGTTTTTTGTCCTTTTGGCACTCAAGAAGAGTCTATATAGGGGTTTTTGGACATTTTGAATCCAATGGAAGCCTTTTCTCACAGATTGGAACACTTATGAAGAGACTTTTTGTAGGTTTTATTTTATGTATGCTAGGATCATTCAGTGGGTTAAAGCAGATTTTGAAGGCTTTTGAGAATGGAGAGGACCTTTTAGGAGTTTTCCAGCCTTTATATATTAACTGCAGTAGTTGTGACTTTCGTGGTGCAACTCATGTTTTCCTTTTCTCATTGTCTTATTGAGGAAAGCTCTCTTTTAGTACTTCAATGTGGAATTGTTATACCTGCTATGCTCATTTTAGATGGAGTACAATGTTTTAATGTGAGAACACTTTTCTTGTTCAGTGTTTCATGACTGATTGTAGGTTTTCATGCTTTTTATAGTGATATTTCTTTGCAGAAGAATGTTTCCTTGAAGGGGAAACTAGCCAATCATATTGTAAGCACACTTATTTACCCTTTATCACTGAAATCTATGGAGCGGTCTAGCTATGTTAGCATGCCCAGAGATGTAGGCCAAGAGGGGTGAAATCTGCCACGAAATTCTATGTTATCTCTCTTCTTGATTGTCTTTATGAGTTAAATGATGATATGTTTCTTGTTTAAATTTCACATGAAAACTAACTCATTATCCTTGAAGATACCATAAAACTTATGTTTACATAAGACCCACTTTTACTTGCAAATCATCATAGTATGATCATTTTTTAGGAAGGATAAGTTATCCTCTAATTACAAATCAATTGGTATCAGAGTTGGTTCTAACCAAGTTGCAGGTATGGGAAAGAAGATGGAAAGATTGCAAGAGCTAGAGGAAATGAACTTGTCTCTTCGAATGGAGAATGCTAAATTGAGAAGAATGCTTGAATTACTAAAGAGGGGAAGAGGAATATGCACCTTCAGCTACAACATGTTCTTGAGGAACAAGTTGGTGAGAGTTCCGGTCTAGTTACAACAAATAATACCTCCAAAGTGAAGGCAATTTGTGGGCATGGTCCAAACATAGGTTATGGACCTTATGTGGAGAATGATGCTTGTGAGTTTTGTCAACATCTCAAATATTCTCATTATTTTCCTGTTGGTAAAATTAGGTGGCTTGAGTCATATTCAAATTCTTCATCAGCATCTAAAGGAGAAAATATGGGTGAAAAATCCAAGGAGGTAATCAACATATCTAGTTCAAATCCTTCAATTTATGTTAATAACACATCTTTTGCAGCTTTGAGAAACATACTAAATGAATTGGTATGAAGATGCAAGCTTGTATGGGTTATGAAGGAGGAGGCCTCAAAATTAATGGCCAAGGAATCACTAATCCTATCGTGGTGAAAGAGATACCAAGAAATCAAGGATTGAGATATGTTCATAGAGTGTTTGGAGAATATTCTAAACTATTTGAGGAAAATAAATCATTAGATGATCATATGTCACACCAACATGGTAGTGATAATGTCGATTTGTCTCCTAAGAGAGATGAATGCTTCAAAGGAATTTTCATGTCATCGTCTAGTCCACATCGTCAAAGTTACAACCTAGGGAAAATTATATATGTCATGGGAATTTGCAAACGTTGGTAATTTTTATTATTTGTGGGACATGTATGCTTGCACTTTTTGTGATGCAGTTGACCATTGAGTGGATGATTGTGAGCAATGCAAGGTGATGGTCAAAATAATGGACCAAATTCTTGGCATCAAGCATGCAGAAACTCCCTCACATTTGAATACTTCCTTGTTGTGGGAAAGAGACAATAATTTTGTACCCATTGTAACATGCATGGGCATGGGTATGAAAATTATTGGAAAATTTGTCTAGAAATTTTTCCCAAGAAGGATAAATAGGTTATGTAAACTAATTCAAGGAAATCAATAGGTGGCAAAGAGGATACTAACATAGTTCCTAAGGTAACCTTCAAAGCAAACAAGATGTAAATAGATAACCCGTAAGCCTTGGAGAGGAAAATATTGGGTAGACTGTTTGTATAGTGTTGATCATGTCAGCATTCTGTTAAATTCTGTTAAATTCTGACAGCCCATCCCCTTTGAAACCCCTCTGTTTGGCCTAAGAAATCATTTTTCCACCTATCGTTCCCCTCCTATAAACTCAAAATTGCATTAAAAAGGGCCAAAAACCCAAATTTGAAAATATATAAGGTTTGGCACCTTTCAGCCCTAGCCCCTCAGTCTTTTTCTCCACATAACCTGAGCGCTAGACCAAGCTGTAGCCCGAAGAGTGCTTATCGCAGGCAGATATCAGGCGCAGTATTATCCGTCGATTTGTACAGATCGGATGACCTATATTAATCAGCATCGCGCCCGTGGCCCAACTCGTTTACCACTTCGATCGCCTGTCCACTGTTCGATCAAACCATAAATCAACGGTCCACAGCTCACCCGCCTTTGTGGTTCCCACGCCCAAAAACATTGTTCAAAAACCGGTGGTATTCATCGCACCGCCTTTAGAGGGCGGGCGATATTCTTCATTTCGGAGTGATTCCACTCAGCGTGTGACACGTGGCTCTATCACTATTTCAAAACCGCCTCCACATCGCGTGTTATTGTTCAACATTTGACCCGACGTGATATTCATATCAACCGTCCGATCTAGGGCTCTTCATCCAACAGTCATCGCACTCCGAAGATGCGCAGGAGTTAACCCAAGGTATCTGTACCTCGGGCCCACCAATCTGTCGCCCTCCGATATGTTTTCCACCGTTGATCTCCTCCTGAGATCGGACGGTCCATATTTATTCGCATGCCCACCATTGCCCGGTCCCACCATGTCACCATTCCACGTGTTTTGTCACGTTTTCCCCCGTCCCCCCATATTTTTCATTCAAAGGGTCAAAATTCAAAGGTTTTGAATTCAAATTTCGGTATTCCGTCAACCTTCACCAGAGCATTTTTTCCTCCATTGCACTGCATTTTCCACCATTTCACCATGCTGCGCTGTCATCCTCATTATCCCCGCTGCATCCACCTTCCCGTCCATTTTTTTTCTTGACAATTTTTTGTATTTTGTAGGTATGCGCAACAGTAAACCACCATGATTCACAGTCTCAATCAGCAGCAAAGAACACCATAAAGGACCATTTTTCAGAGGCTATAATTATGGAGAAAGGGTCTGGGAAGTTGTTACGACATGACCGCCATTAAAGAAGTAGGATTAAACTTTTTCAAACCCTCCAGAGTCATTCAAAGCGCAGATTGCGCAATCGAAGACATTAATGTTGCAGAAAGAAAGTATCAGTGAAAGGAAGAGAGTTAAAGGCGCATAATTGAAGATTTTCAAGTCTTAACCTAACCATTTGAAGGAAGAGTACCAGATTGAAGACCCCATAGATCACTTAGAAGGTCTATGCACAGAAAACAATACCCTCAAGGTTTCATTTCAGCAGAATTTTCTCTCCAAGAAAGGACAGAGCGCCGATGTGGTTTTTATTTCCTATACCGTGTTCCTAAAGAGACTTCCACCCAGTGCATTTATTTCAGAGAACATACCACAGAGTACATACAGCACTACATAGTCATCAAGTAGTATGGGCGTGCACGTTTTCTCCATCCTGTCTTTATGAGGCAAATTAAATGTTCATCATCGACTTCATTTAATGAGTTTTCTTTTTCTCCTATAAAACTCCTGAAGAACAGATGATTTAGGGTTCCAGATTTTATCAGAAAATCATGCAGTAAGAGGATTTTTGTATTCATTTTGTAAAATTCTCATATGAATGTACAGAGCCCATTGGGTTTCAGTGAGGAGGAGTTTCGTCTTTAAAAAGGATTCTGGTCTTTGATGTCTCACAGTGTGTAACTTTCTCTCATATGTGCTATTTTAATAGATCATTTCATTTCATCCACCTTTCTTGTATCATGTTTCTGGAATGCGAGTGGTTCACTGGTTTTTGGTATGGATTTATCCTAGTTGATACCCATGCTCGAATTATTCAAGCGCTTTAAATATGGCTCAGGCATGATATACTGTTTCACTATTCACTCAAACCATATTTCTGCTATATTAGTTTCTTTGGGAGGTTATTTTTAAAACGCTATTATCATGCATGGATTCTTAAATTGGTAAGCCCATTACATGGTGATATTGTGTATTTGGATATCATCTCAATGACAACTAGTATTCTCTTAATATTTCATACATAGAAAACACCTTCTGATAATTTATTTCTGTGACACATCTTTTGAACTGGCCCTCTTTATAGTAAGCTACCTCTGAACTGTCTGATGCATTTGTAGTAGAGTTCCACACATTTTGCCTCTGCAGTATTCCTCTCCCTGTGACAACTTTTTGTAGGTCTTGGTTCCATTCAAATTAATATTTCTTGTTTTCAGTAGATGGCATGAGAGCTTTTTGTTGATAACTCCCCCTGTTATATCACATGCTCCTTGCTATGATAAGATGTCCTAGGTACTGGTATTTCACAACTCAAGGTTGTCTCTAGGAACCAAAACATCTTTTTGGCACCATTTTCGGGGAACGAAGTTGAGAAAATTTAAATCCCTGGGCTTTGATAAAACCTAATTCACTCTTCAAGTAGGTGAGTGTGGAGAGTTGAGAGTTGTAGATCCCTCACCTTGGAGACTCCACATTTGTTTATTAGATAAATTTACTTGCAGTCCTGGCTCCTCGTAAGCCACACCTGAGTTCAGATACGTCACAGCCAAAGACACCTTCAGTGTCTGACCCAGAAAATATCATACATAGAATAAATTGGAGGGAAAGAAAATCAGTCCACACTGAAATCCCTGAATTGTCTATAGAAAACTTTCCATCCTCTTCTTCTCAAGTAGCCCAAGTGCTAGGTCCCAACTCCACTGTGGGAGATACCGATTACTATTCAGATAGTCCACCTCGAGGAGGTGTCAGAATTAAAGACAATTTTCACCCTACTCCTAAGGTCAAAGAGGTCAAGGAAGTAACCGAAGTATCTGCTATTAATAGATCGTTGTTCCCCTCAACACCTCAAGCTGCTGTCCATTACATTCCTATTGTTATTCATACTCCACTTCCACCTCCTTCTCCTCCTTTTACTCATAAAACTATTGCACTACCTCCACCCCCTCCAATGGAAAATATTCCAGGCTTCTTGTTAAATAAATATGCCCCCCTGGCACTACCTCAAGTGCTGAATGATATGCCACAGGATTATTTGAAGATTTTACCCCGATTCAATGGGGAAAATGATATTTATGCTCAAAAACATCTTGAGGTATTCTGTTCTTTTGAAGAGAATTTTAATGTGTAACATTTATATGTAGTCTTAAGGTTGTTTGTCCAATATCTTGATGGTGAAGCTCGAAAATGGTTTAAAACATTGGCAGACCGTTCTGTTACCACTTGGGAAATAATGGAAGATAATTTCCTTAGGAAATGGGGAGAGAAGAAAGATCACGGACATTGTCTTAATGAGTTTAACACACTCAAGAAAAGACATAATGAAGGAGTGTCAGAGTTCATCAAAATATTTAATAAATTGTATTCGAGTCTTCTTGCTGATATGAAACCTCATCAAACTGCTGCTAAAGTTGTTTTTGTAGCAACCTTTGATTCAGAGTTTGGTTTCTCTCTGAGAGAAAGAAATCCTGCTACTTTGGATGATGCTCAGACAGATGCACTAGAGCTGGAGAAAATTTCGCCTCCACTGGTAAATCAAAGGGAAGATCTGAACAAGATACTAGAAGAAGGGGCAAAGAGGAGGTATCTACCTCTAACCAAGAAAGAGACTCAGCAAATGACAGAATTGAAGAAATGAGAAAAATTATTAAGAAACTTTCTGGTAAACTGGTCAAGCTTGAATTGGAGGCCAATAATTCAGCCTCCAAGAATTTCCATAATGCTCCAAACAGAGGTTACAATCCCCAGTATAGGAAACCACCCCTGCAAATATTGCAAAGGGAACTAAAGGAGAAACAAGATCAAGTACCACATCCATTGTACTTGGAAGGTCCAGTAGATGATCCTACTAAGGACACTGCCTATGGACTGGAGGATGCAAATCTTGCTTTCTCGAATAGTGATGGAGAAAAATGCCCTTTGCAAGTAAATAATAGAACCGAGTGCTCATTGCAAGAAGAAGAAAAAGCCAGAGACACAGAGGACTCAGAAATTGATCAATATTGTAAGCAGTTTGTTGATTTCATGCAAGCACAGTTCAATAGAAGATATGATCTTAGATCTTCTAGGAAAAGGACTCATACTCAGGATCAAGAAGAAGAGCTACCCTAGACGGAATCACCTGCTCCGAAGGAGTCAACAATACAGAAGGTCGCAGACAAAGGTAAGAAGCCTCTAAACAAACCTTTGCAGTCTAATGATCAAATTCCATCCTTTTCAAAAGTAGTCTTTCCCCTTAATACCAAGTCCGTGTCAAAAGAAGTCAAACCCTCAGCTGAAAATAAAGAATCAAAAGAGGTTGTAATAGAGAAGTCCTCTCCTGCTTTCAGTCTGCAAAAAGAACTTGAGAAGGTCAAAATCCCAGTTCCCTTGACTGAACTGTTGAAACAACCTGCATATCAATCCCAAGTCACCTCTTTTATGATCCCTCTAGAAGCAGCACTCATCCCAGATAGTATCAACCTTCAAGAAGAAAGACCCATGGTTGTATTTGGACCACATGTTGAGGAATTAGATGCTTCTACTCCTCCCTTCTATGTGTCTCTAGTAATTCATGACCTGTTATTACATAACTGTATGTTAGATTCTGGAGCTTCCCATAATATAATACCTTTTTCAGTCATGGAACAACTAGGATTACAAATTACCCACCCATACAAGGACCTCTACTCATTTGATTCCAAAAGAGTTAAATGCCTGGGGATGATCAAGGATTTGGTGGTCAATTTTGCCCAAATCCCAGCAAAAAGTGTGGTAATGAACATCATGGTGGCTGACATCCCAACTCGCTTTGGCATGTTACTGTCAAGGTCCTGGGGAACAAAAATTGGTCGGTCAATTAATTTGGATTTAACATATGCCACTATCCCAGTTTTTGGTGGCCAGGAGAGGAGGTTGTATAGGGAAACTAGATTTGTCAAGATGGTTACTAAGGCTGACAACTCTGTTAATTCACCACTCTATAGTAAAGAAGGATATTTCTCATGCTTGATGCTGGAAGAAGATCAAGAGTATGCTCATGAACCATCCTTCTACCAGATCAAAACTGAGCAGCCCTCAGAGAGCCATGAAACAAGAATCTGGACACTTCATTTTGATGGAGCAAATTCAAGAGAAGGCAATGGAGCTGGAGTACTATTGATTTCTCCTACAGGAAAATGGGTACCATTGTCTTTCAAGCTAGAATATGAAGCCACTAATAATGTGGCTGAATATGAAGCACTTCTGTTAGGTTTGCAGACAGCCAGGAGCATGAATATACAAAGTTTAAAAGTTATGGGAGATTCAGAACTGGTGGTTAGACAAGTCAAGAATCAGTGTCAAACCAAACATCCTCGGCTGAGGGCTTATAGGAATGAAGTTTGGGACATGATAGAGAATGTTTTCTTGGCATTTAATATCCAGTTCATGCCCTGGGAACATAATAGGATGGCTGATTCCCTTGCTGCGGCTTCTAGTACATTTCATCCACCTGAGAACCCCCTTTTAAGGTACGGAATTGAGGTACGTTATCGACCATCAATCCCAGATAACATCAAGAACTGGCAGGTATTTGAGGATGAAGAACAGATGAAGAGATTCCTGGAAATGGTAGGGGAATTCTCAAATATGGAGATTGATGTTGGTGAAGAAGAGGAGACTAAAGACACTTCAGAAAGAAATTGGGAGAAGAAAATGGCAGGTAATAAAGTGTTGCAATTGAATGGAAACATTATACCTAGAGGGCTGGTGCCTCTAGAAATATTGTTTGACAAGAATGATGTCCCACTGCAACCAAACAGAGTCGCAGAAGAAAATCAGGTAGAATACCTAAATCTTGGTACTGATGCTGACCCCAAAATTAAGAAACTATCCAAGAAGATCCCAGAAGAATATAAAAAGCTATATCAGAAGTGATTTTAGTCTTACAAGGATGTGTTTGCATGGTCTTATCAGGACCTAAAAATTTTTGACATCAGTATAATGCAGCATAAAATTCCACTAAAGGGAGATGTGAAACCTCATAAGAAGAAGCTTAGACAAATAAATCCCCTGCTGCTTCCCTCCATTGAGAAAGAAATTAAGAAGTTGTTAAAGGCCAAAATAATTGTGCCATTGAGGTACTCTGAATGGGTGGCAAACCTAGTCCCTGTCCGAAAGAAGAATGGAGAAATAAGGCTATGTGTTGATTTCCGAAACTTAAATAGAGCATCCTTAAAGGATAATTACCCACTGCCTAAGATGGACCACATCCTGCAGAAAGTGGTTGGAGCTTCTAGGATGTCAATGATGGATGGATTCTCTAGTTACAATGAGGTGGCTGTACTTCCAGAAGATCAAAATAAGACTACTTTCACCACACCATGGGGGACATTTATGTATGCCAGGATGCCTTCCGGGTTGATTAATGCAGGGGCCACTTTTCAGAGAGCCATGGACATTGATTTTTTTGGGGAGAAAGATAAATTTTTGGTAGTCTACCGTGATGATATCACTGTATTTTCAAAGGATGATACTGAGCACATTGAGCATTTGTGTATAACTTTTGAAAAATGCAGGAGGTATGGTATTTCTCTCAATCCACAAAATTCTTTATTTGCATTAGAAGAAGGCAAGATTTTGGGACATATTGTCACTAAAGATGGGGTAAAGATAGACCCTAAGAGGGTAGAGGTTATAAATGGTATTTCTCTTCCCAGAAATAAGAAGGAAGTGCAGGTATTCCTAGGGCGCATTAATTTTCTGAGAAGGTTTATTCCTAACTATGCTGAAATAGTTAGACATATAACTGATATGCTGAAGAAAAATAATGAGGTTTAAGTGGTCTCAGGAATCACGAGAGGCCTTTACCAGAATAAAAAATTCTTTTGCAGAAGCCCCTGTGCTAACTGGACCAGATTATGCTAAACCTTTCATAATATTTTCTTTTGCATCACCTCATACGATAGCAGGAGTTTTATTGCAGAAAAATGAGGAAGGGTACGAGCAGACCATCTCCTTCTTCAGTCAGGTGCTCCGTGATGCAGAATTAAAATACAACATATTAGAAAAGCAAGCATTCACCCTAGTGAAATCCCTTAAAGCATTCCGCATGTATGTCCTACAATCCCACATCACTGCATTTGTGCCTACAGCTGCTGTAAAAGATATTCTTATCCAAGGGGATAGTGAAGGAAAAAGGGGGAAGTGGATTGCCAAAATATAGGAGTATGAATTAGACATCCGCCCTACCAAGCTGATCAGAGGACAAGGGCTAGCCAAAATCTTATCTGAATCAAACTATCAAGATTTGGGTATAAATTTGTCCATAATTGCAAGTGAGGAATCTGAGGAAAAATAAGAACAACAGGGAATTGAGATAACTACTCCGGAAACACATATAAAGTACCTCACCAGTCAGTGGTACAAAGAGATAGTAGAATATCTTCTCACACTCAGCTGCCCTCCAAGCTGTGATAAAGCTAAATACAAAACACTAAGATTGAAATCACAGAAGTACATAGTCTCCAATGGCCAGATATACTGGTGAGATCACTCAGGTATCCTACTCCTGTGTCTCATAGAGGATGAGGTAGAGAGTATAATGGCCGAATTTCATGAAGGAATCTATGGGGGCCATTACAACTGGAGGGCCACCGCTCACAAAATCCTGAAGGCTGGTTTCTATTGGCCCAAGCTCTTTGGAGATGTTTTTTTCTGGGTTAGAGCCTGTGAGAAATGTCAGAAATTTGTTGAAAGACAGAAGTTGGCACCTCTGCCCATGATTCCCATTCACGTGGACGAACCATTCAGGCAATGGGGAATTGACTTTATAGGCGAAATACATCCTCCATCAAGTGGTCATCATAAGTGGATATTAACTGCCACTGATTATTTCAAAAAAAGGGTGGAAGCCATACCTGCGAGGAACACAACAGATACTGTGATAATAAAGTTCATGGAAGAAAACATCATATCCAGGTTTGGTTGCCCTGCCAGAATAGTAACTGATAACGCTCAGGCCTTCAAGTCTGCAAAGTTTGTGATCTTCTTCCAGCAGTTTAACATTACACTAAGTCACTCTACAGCCTATTACCCACAAGGAAATGGCTTAGCAGAGTCTTCAAATAAAACCCTGGTAAGGGCACTGAAGAAGGCTATAAATGAAAATCAGAAAAACTGGGATTCCCAGTTGAAATTCGCTCTGTGGGCAAATAGAATTACCAGCAAGAGAGAAACTGGGAAATCCCCATATGAATTATTATATGGGAGGGCAGCAGTATTCCCTATATAGTTAGCCCTACCAGTAGCCTGATTCATGCAAGAAAGTCAGGAAGAGCCTGATGATGTGACTAGGAGAATAAATTGGCTGGTGGAGTTGGAGGAAACGCGAAACCAGGTGAGTCAAAAGCTGACTAGATATCAAGAGAAGATGAAGTACCTTTTTGATCAGCATGCCAAGGAAAGGAAGTTGCAGATTGGTGATTTAGTACTCAGATGGGATGTCCGAAGAGCTGAAAAAGGGAAACATGGCAAATTCGACCCACTCTGGTTTGGTCCTTTTAAAATCGTGGAACAAGGGGGTAACAACACTTTCAGGTTGAAGAATTTACAGGGAGACTTGCTTGACGCCCCTGTAAATGGTCAGTTCCTTAAGCCCTACTTCTAGTTCTGATCTAGGCATAGACGGCCTGGTGTATCATACTGTACATTAGTTTTCTGTTTTTATCTCTATTTGAATAATGTGGGTATCGTGATGAATTATGAAAATAAAAGTAGAAGTACTGAAGAGCAGGGTCCGCATAGAAGATTAACCGGTGGTCTGCGAAGTTCTCGACACGCCCAGGGATGAACGTGACGTCCCCAGGTGGAGCCAATGTTGATCATTTCAGCATTCTGTTAAATTTTTTTAAATTCTGACAGGCCATCCCCTTTGAAGCCCCTCTGTTTGGCCTAAAAAATCATTTTTCCACCTATCGTTCCCCTCCTATAAACTCAAAATTGCATTAAAAAGGGCCAAAAACCCAAATTTAAAAATATATAAGGTTTGGCACCTTTCCGCCCTAGCCCCTCAGTCTTTTTCTCCACATAACCTGAGCGCTAGACCAAGTTGTAGCCTGGAGAGTGCTTATCGCAGGCAGATATCAGGCGCAATATTATCCATCGATCTGTACAGATCAGACGACCTATATTGATCAGCGTCGCACTCGTGGCCCAACTCATTTACCGCTCCGATCGCCTGTCCACTGTCCAATCAAACCATAAATCAACGGTCCGCAACTCACCCGCCTTTGTGGTCCCCGCGCCCAAAAACATTGTTCAAAAACCGGTGGTATTCATCACACCGCCTTTGGAGGGCGGGTGATATTCTTCATTTCGGAGCGATTCCACTCAGCGTGTGACACGTGGCTCCGTCACTATTTCAAAACCGCCTCCCCATCGCGTGTTATTGTTCAGCATTTGACCCAGTGTGATATTCATATCAACCGTATGATCTGGGGCTCTTCATGCAACGGTCATCGCACTCTGAAGTTGCGCGAGAGTTAACCCAAGGTATCCGTACCCCGGGCCCACCAATCCATCGCCCTCCGATATGTTTTCCACCGTCGATATCCTCCGGAGATCGGATGGTCCATATTTATTCACACGCTTGTCGTTGCCCAGTCCCGCCATGTCACCATTCCATGTGTTTTGTCACGTTTTCCCCCGTCCCCCCATATTTTTCATTCAAAGGGTCAAAATTCAAAGGTTTTGCATTCAAATTTCGATATTCCGTCAACCTTCACCAGAGCATTTTTTCCTCCATCGCACTACATTTTCCACCATTTCACCATGCTATGCTATCATCCTCATTATCCCCGCTGCATCCACCTTCCCATGCATTTGTTTTCTTGACTATTTTTTGTATTTTGCAGGGTACGAGCGGCGGTAAACCACCATGATTCACAGTCTCAATTACAGCAGCAGAGAACACTGTAAAGGACCATTTTTCAGAGGCTATAATTATGGAGAAAGGGTCTAGGAAGTTGTTACGACATGACCGCCATTAAAGAAGCAGGATTAAACTCTGTCAAACCCTCTAGAGTCATTCAAAGCACAGATTGCACGATCGGAGACATTAATGTTGCAGACAGAAAGTATCAGTGAAACGCAGAGAGTTAAAGGTGCATAATTGCAGATTTTCAAGTCTTAACCTAACCATTTGAAGGCAGAGTACCAGATCGAAGACCCCGTAGATCACTCAGAAGGTCTATGCACAGAAAATTATACCCTCAAGGTTTCATTTCAGCAGAATTTTCTCTCCAAGAAAGGACATAGCGCCCATGTGGTTTTTATTTCCTATACCGTGTTCCTGAAGAGACTTCCACCCAATGCATTTATTTCAGAGAATAGACCGCATAGTACATACAGCACTACAGAGTCATCAAGCAGTATGGGCATGCACGTTTCCGCCATCATGTCTTTATGAGGAAAATTAAATGTTCATCATCGACTTCATTTACTGAGTTTTCTTTTTCTCCTATAAAACTCCTGAAGAACAGACGATTCAGGGTTCCAGATTTTATCAGAAAATTATGCAGCAAGAGGATTTTTGTATTCATTTTGTAAAATTCTCATATGAATGTACAGAGCCCGTTAGGTTTCAGTGAGGAGGAGTTCCGTCTTTAAAAAGGATTCTGGTCTTTGATGTCTCACAGTGTGTAACTTTCTCTCATATGTGCTATTTTAATATATCATTTCATTTCATCCACCTTTCTTGTATCATGTTTTTAGAATGCGAGTAGATCACTGGTTTTTGGTATGGATTTATCCTAGTTGATACCCATGCTCGAATTAGTCAAGCGCTTTAAATATGGCTCAGGCATGATATACTGTTTCACTATTCACTCAAACCATATTTCTGCTATATTAGTTTCTTTGGGAGGTTATTTTTAAAATTCTATTATCATGTATGGATTCTTAAATTGATAAGCCCATTACATGGTGATATTGTGTATCTGGATATCATCTCAATGACAACTAGTATTCTCTTAATCTTTCAAACACAACAAACACCTTCTGATAATTTATTTCTGTGACATATCTTTTGAACTGGCCCTCTTTACAGTAAGTTGCCTATGAACTGTCTGATGCATTTGTAGTAGAGTTCCACACATTTTTCCTCTGCAGTATTCCTCTCCCTGTGACAAATTTCTGTAGGTCTTGGTTCCATTCAAATTAATATTTCTTGTTTTCAGTAGATGGCATGAGAGCTTTTTGTTGATAACTCCCCCTGTTATATCACATGCTCCTTGCTATGATAAGATGTCCTAGGCACTGGTCTTTCACAACTCAAGGCTGTCTCTAGGAACCACAACATAAAGTTTGTTTATTTGTAAAATATAAATATTTGTTGTTGTCCTTACCTGTTTTGGGGTACTTTTTAAGTGAGGAAAGAATAATCACTATTTGAAAAAAGTATGTTTTTCATGGACATGACATTTTATTTTGAATTTTTTATGAGTCCAATTGTTTGATGACTTGTTGGAATGAACAATGTTTGTCATCCAAATGTTTTCCTATAGTTACGTCATGTACTCATCGATATAAGTGTTGAAGATGAAGCTTGTTTTGAATTGAATATTTGATAAATATTGTACAAGAAATTACTATGTTTTTGTGGACATAGCCAAAATTATTAATGAATTATTGCAGCTAGAGTACTTTTGTGTACAACCAAAGTTTGAGGATAGTAAAGAAAATTTTGAATTAGTGCATGGAAAGAATTGAATTACTTCTGATTTCCAAAATGGAAATTCAATATTGTCTTCAACAAAAGGAATTTCAAGATGAAGTTGTTTGAGCCATGAAATATGGGTTTGGAAAGAATGTTTAGACTCCATCCATCGATTTTTTTGTTCCTGCATGATTTTAAGAATTGTGGCTCAATTATTCATAGAAAGGTAAGGTATTCATGCAGAGGATAGGTGGAGTACCTTGATTAGATCTCAAAAGCACCAATTGAAAACAAAAAATTAAGGATTGAGTCTAGGAAAATTTTGACTTTTTCCTCATTTTGTTTACTAGGAGAAGCTAAAATTTTGGAGTCCAAAAATTCCTAGTGGGGAGGTATGATCCAGAGATCAAAATTTAACTCAAAAATGACAGTGCCCAAATTTTTTAGAAACTAATGTCAAGTCATAGTGTTCGTCATTATTATTCCAACAAAACTTGAATTACCTAAATTCCTTTATAACATTGTGTTGTGCTATGCAATAACTCCCCCCCCCCCCCGCCATTTTTATTTTCAAAATAATCTAGACCTTTGATAAATAGAAATAGGGACCCTTATTAAAAATGTATTTTTCATTTTAAATAAAAAATCAAACTCCAAAAAACATTATTGCTTAAAAAAAAAACATAAAAAACAAAAGGAAATTAATAAAAACATCCTTGAAATTACCCTATCGCAAATCACATCCCGCACAATCCTTTCTCATTAAAAGATAAGTATCAAAACAAAAAAATCCCGATTTTGCGATGAGCGATCAGAGTTTCCAAGCGACAACATAAATCGCATATTGCGAATAAATCTTTGAAACTTTAAGCAAACTTTATCAAAGTTCTGATATTGCGACAACTCCGATTTTGTGATATTTCGATACTGCGATTTTGCGATTTCGCGATATTGCGAAAACGAATATCGCATAAACAAAATGTAGTATGCTTGATAAAGAAGGATTCAAAGGATGCGATGCGATGGATTTGATAGGTTTTAAATAAATTTTTTACTTGAAAATAAATCATGTCAGAAACAATTAAGTGCGTTTTATCATCCCAATGCAAATAGCTATTGTTTGGCTACGGATAATTAATGGAACAACTGCTTCTCAGATCTTTTCTTTTCGAATTGGTCAATTCAAATATATCCTCCATCATTTGATCATTACTCTATTTTAATATGGATTTTCCTTCAATATATGTCCATCTGCAAAGTAATGCAAAAGCACAGCAAAAATACTGTTGTAGAAGAGGAATATACAAAAATGTTGCTAACAATCTCAGATACAGTCTGCACTGCTGATGGAGGTGCCACAAAGTGGCAAGATATCTATACTATTCTTGAAGACAAAGAACCTGAGGTAGTGGAGGTCAAAGCGACTGTTGATGATGCAACACCTTCAAATTTACAATTTAAAGATATTGCATGCTCCTTCCTTCATAGGATAGTAGCAAGGGCTACTCTTTTACCATATACTGACATGATTAGGTGGGTACTGGACAATTCAACAATCAAGGACAGACAATTAAGAACCGCTAAGAATGAAATCTTAGGTTCTTTCAGAGTTGAAGATTTGAAATCCATGTACAAGCTACCCGACCCATAAGATATCTATGATAATAGATTTGTTGATAAAATTTCTAAGAAAAATGAGGATCCTTTCAAGAAAATCCAAGTTTGGAGGAAACTAGATAACAAGTTCAAACATGAGAAATCAGGTATGTACCCTATCGCCTCAGTGGAAAATCCCTACAATTTTGCAACCGTGATGCTATGCAAATTATATGGTCTCCCTGATAATACCAAATTCTCCATAAATTGGATTTTCCTGATTGATTCATATGTTAACTCACACATCATGAATTGGGTAAACATTCTTTCTGAAAATCTAGCTAAAGTGATTAATGAATATCGCCAAACAAGAGCTTCTTCCTCCAAACCCATCCCTCAAATTTTCATGAGTGAATATATTTTTGATGCTATCTGTTTTTCTACTAGTTTTCCAGTTATGGGTTGGAAATGGACTCCCAAGGATCCCACCCCTATTCATTTGAGTCATAAAGATATATGGGAGCATAATTATGCACCACATTTTCATAGGCTATGTTATGGAGTTGTATTACCGTTACATCAATTTATGTTTGACAGGGTGAACCCTAGGTTCACTAAGGAAGCCCTTACAGACCTTCAAATGATAGGCAGATGTTTTGTTGAAGAATCATTTTCATATATTAGAGTATTTGGAAGCTTCAATCCCCCACATATTCTTCATTTGTATGTTTCTGATAAATTAATGGTGAGAGAAGTCACTTACCAAACTATTTGTAATGGACTCACTAAATCTTTGAAGGATAGTAAAAAATCCTTATGGCCAAGTTTTCCAATTCAATTTGGTACATTCACCCTCAGCAATTTCAATCATGCATTGAAAGAATGTCAGAAGATTGAGATTTGGAAGCTCCCCATTTTACCCTCAAGGTAGTTCTACCCAGAGAAGATTGCTAACAAGTTTACTCAGTCAGTTAAAGTCAAACCTATCATACACATTGATGATAGATTTGAAGACATTTTGCAATCAATTGGGACTTTTGAAGAAGTCCAAAATTTTGTCAAATTGAACCTAAATCCAGAAGAAATACAGAGATTCAATGAGTACAGAGAACAAAGGCTCATACGTATCCCTCAAAATGACTTGGTTACCGTTATACGACTGAAGCAAGCAAAGAAATAAGGACAGAACAAATAGATTCACAGAATCAAAGTGAATTAGATAAATTCTGGATTTCAGCTAGCAACACATTGATAAATACCCCAGAGGTATCATCTTCACAAAAAGATACATAATTTCACACTCCAAAGGGAAAAATAGTTTCAATAAAATAAATCATTGAAACTCTTGGGATAACCTCCCAAGATATATAAGTCATTCTTGTGTTTCCTATTGATGATATTGTTCTGAAGGTAACTGATATCCCTGCACTGGACGTATTATACAACCCTCTTCATAAAGCTGCAGTAAGGAAAAAAAGAAAAAGGAGAAGGATTGAAACACCTCCAGGAAATGAAGTTATGGAACTTGTATGGAAATACACTCCTTCAAATCCAATTGAAAATCTAACTTGGCTATCATGATTTGCGGGAGCATACACTACTGCAACGATGGATAAATTAGCCAAAGTATCGATTTTGGTTCAAGAAAAAGATGATAAGATCATGTAGTTATAGCAGCAACTGGATGAAGAAAGGAGTAGTCTGAATCAGAAGGTAGAGCAAAAACTCCTCGAATTTAAGCAAGATATGGAAGTTCTTAAGATAAGTCATGAAAATGACTTATCTAGAAAAACCACATTGATTAAAGAATTGAGAGAAGAGCTTACAAAATATGAAGGTATTCCTACTGTAGAGGAATTCATAAAAGAAGCATTGGCATTGAATGCCTTACTCTCAAAACAACAAAACTTGTTTATCCTATAGATGTCAGACATAATCCCACACTTGGAAATTAGTGAACAGTTGACCAATACAGTCATTGACCAGAGAATTGAGTTTAATGAACTCAATACCAAAATTTCTTATTATATTGAATGGCAGGATTCAGAATAAGGGAGAAAGTCAAATCTCCCAGAGATCAAAGAAACTTTCAAAGGTATCCTTTTTACTGAATAGGATGCTCAGGTAAAACAGGCAGAGTTGGCCATAGCCAGAGCAGCAGGTATATCAAAGAATATGGTCAAAATGATTAACCACATGTTTCATACCTCTGGTTTGATTAAAGAAGGAAATCACAAATCAATTCCTAATATCATAAATTTAGAACAAAGTTGGAAAAACACAGGTCAACTCCGAGAAGAAACGCTTGCACAGCTGAAGAAAACTAATTGGGAATCATACTGGCAGTTACTGGTTAAGCCGCTAAGTCAAGTAATGAAATTGAATTTCTCTCTCGATGCGATACAGAAAATGCAACCACTTTTTCATGATGTTATATTTACTGGGAAAATGAAGACACAATTTAGGAAGCCTCCACAAGTTCAGCCGATGTCTGAAATTTGTGAGCAGAAAAGCAGAGCTGGCAGTAATCTATCATCGGGCATGATTATAAGTTAATTTTTTTTTAATAATTTCAATTTTAGAAAATAAGCACTAGGAATGAAGAAGGTTGTTTGAAACCACCTCATAGGACATTTTGTATAAATCTATTTAACAATGTTATCAATGAAACATGAACTATTACCTCAAAACGGGAACTCTAGCCCAAAAAGACTCAAAAAACATGAAAAAATGCCCAAAAAACAAAAAGTGTGTATTCCATAATGCATTTTTTTTTCTCAAGGTCAATTTTCATTTTTTTTATAAAATTATGCAAAAAATAAAATTGTTTCTTGAAAAAATTATTGAAAAAACACCCTCAAAACAAAACGATTTGATGCTAGAATAACAAAAAAAACATTGTGTCACACTTTTGACACATTGTAACAATAGAATTAAAGACAACATATTAGGACATTAAAAAATCGTAAAATTGTAAATTTTTTGATAGATGATGTTAAATATAAACAAAATCATGTCTGAAGGGCTTATCATTTCGAACAATTTTTATCCATGTTGTTAAACATAAAATATGTTGACTCTAAACAACCCTAAAATTTTAATTATTTTCAACCATAACATTAAAGATAAAATTTCGTAGTGCATAAAAACCTTAATGACAAGTTGTAAATCTCAAGTTTTTAAATCTTAAGTTTTCAAGATACTTGAATCATGAAATTATGGAGAAATTATATGACTTGAACAATTTTTAAAAATGAACAAGTAAAAGAAAAAATTATTATTCATATATTTGTTTGTTTATATCTGAAAACATATTTTTGAATTTTTTTTATTGTTTTTCTATATTTTAAATTATAATTTTTTTACTTTTAAGAAAATAAAAAATAAAAAATAAATCTTCTTATATATGTTTGTTTATATTTTAAAATATATTTTTATTATTATTATTTTGTTTTAATTTTTTTTTTTATATTTCAAATAATAATTGTTTTAATTTTAAAAAAAATTAAATTTTTTTTTTTTAATATATTTGTTTGTTTATGTTTTAAAACATATTTTTTAATTTGTTTTTATTGTTTTTTTATATTTTAAAATTTTAATTGAAAAAAATTGTTTTATATTAAACAATACATTTTTTATTATAATAGTTTTTGTTAAAAAAAAAATTAAATAGTTTGTGTTTGAAAAAAATAAAATAAAATAAAATAAATTTGACGCCCGCTAGGGGATAGAGGTAGGCTGGGCAGCCCTTGAGGGCGCTGCCCACCCGGCCTCTAGCCCCCGATTGGGCAGAGGGCGATTTCAAGAATCACCTCCGGCTAGGCAGAGGGTGATTCTCGAAATCGCCCTCTGCCTAGCCATGGGTGATTCTCAGAATCACCCTCCACCCAGCCAGGGGTGATTCTCAGAATCACCCTCTGCCCAACCGAGGGTGATTCTCGGAATCACCCTCCACCTAACCGGGGGTGATTCTCGGAATCTCCCTCCGCCCAGCTGGGGGTGATTCTCAAAATCACCCTCCGCCCAACCGGGGGGATTCTTGGAATTACCCTCTGCCTGGCCAGGGGTGATTCTCCAAATCGCCCTCTACCTAGTCGGGGGTGATTCTCGGAATCACCCTCTACCCAACTGGGGGTTATTCTCGGAATCACCCTCTACCCAGTCGGGGGTGATTCTCGGAATCACCCTCCACCCAGCTGGGGGCCGAAGGTAGGCTGGGCGGTGACGTTGAGGGCTGTCCAGCCTACCTCTGGCCCCCGACTGGGTAGAGGCAGGTTGGGTGGCCCTCGATGGTGCCACCTAGCTGGCCTCTGGCCCTTGGCTGGGAGGAGGGAGATTCTCAGAATCACCCTCCGCCCATTCCGGGGCTGGAGGAAGGCCGGGCGGCACCATCGAGGGCTGCCTAGACTGCCTCCTACCCCCGGCTAGGCGGAGGGTGATTTCGAGAATCACCCTCCACCTAGCCGTAGGTCGGAGGTAGGCTGAGAAGCCCTCGATGGTGCCATCCAACCTTCCTCCAACTCCCGGCTGGGCGGAGGGAAATTCCGAGAATCACCTTCGGTTGGGCGGAGGGCGATTTTGAGAATCAACTCTGGTTGGGTAGAGGGTGATTCCGAGAATCACCCCGGGTTGGGCGGAGGGCGATTTCGAGAATCACCCCAGGCTGGGCAGAGAGCAATTTCAAGAATCACCCCCGGTTAGGTGGAGAGCGATTCTGCGAATCACCCCCAGCTAGGCGGAGGGTGATTTCGAGAATCACCCCTGGTTGGGCGGAGGGAGATTCCAAGAATCATCCCCGGCTGGGCAGAGGGTGATTCCGAGAATCACCCCTGGCTGGGCGGAGGGTGATTCCGAGAATCACCCTACGCCCACCCAGGGGTGATTCTCGAAATCGCCCTCCACCCAACCGGGGGACTAAGGCAGGTGGGCAACCCTCAATGGCGCTACCAAGCCTGCCACTGGCCCCCAGTTGGGCAGAGGGAAATTCCGAGAATCACCCCCGGCTGGGCGTAAGGTGATTCTTGGAATTTCCCTCCGCCCAGCCAGAGGTGATTCTCGGAATCGCCCTCTGCCCAACCGGGGGTGATTATTAGAATAGCCCTCCGCCTAGCTGAGGACCAGAGGCAGGCCAAGTGGTACCGTCGAGGACTACTCAGCCTCGCCCTCAACAGTCCTGCCTGGCCTGCCTCTGGCCCCTCGCTGGGCGGAGGGCGATTCCGAGGATCACCCCCGGTTGGGCGGAGGGTGATTCTGAGAATCACCCCTGGCTAGGTGAAGTTGATTTCGAGAATCACCCTACACCCAATCGGGGGTGATTCTCAGAATCGCCCTCCGCCCAGCCGGGGGACAGAGGCAGGCTGGGTAACCCTTGATGGCACCGCCCGACCTACCTCTGGCCATCGGCTAGGTGGAGGGTGATTCCGAGAATCATCCCCGACTCGGTAAAGGGCGTTTCTGAGAATCGCTCCTGGTTGGGCGGAGGGTGATTCCGATAATTTCTCCTGGATGGGCGGAGGTCGGCCGGATGGCGTCATCGAGGGTTGCCCAACCTGCCTCCGGTCCCCCATTAGGTAGAGGGAAATTCTCGGAATTTCCCTCTACGCAGCTAGGGGCTGGAGGCAGGCTGGGTGGCACCATCAAATGAAGGATATTGGGTTTTGGATCTATTTTTAGGTTCAGGTAAGTTTTATTATACAAATTTAAATTTAAATATTTTATTTTTTACTTTTTATGTCTTTATACTAATTTTCTTACTTATTTCTTTTATACTTGATGATTAGGTACAACACTAGCATGTTGTCTAACAAAAGGAAGAAATTTCATTTCCATTGAGAAAGACCCAGTGCAATGCAAATTTATTCAACAAAGAATTAACACTCTTGAATTCCTTCCAGATGCGAAGCAAGAAGTTGGTTTGAGGAAAGGGGATTTTAATGAATCACGTGGCAAAAAAAGCAAAGAAACCTCAACGACCATTATATGGAATGATTGGAAATGGACACTTTGGAAGATTTGCAGACATGAAATATCCATTAGAAGATGACAATAACCAAAATGAAGTAGAAAATGTTTTGGAAGATGTTGTGTAACCAGCTCCAAAAATAGAAGAAAAGAGATATCAACGCCTTAGAAATAAGCCACTTCGAGGGGGCAACCTCCAATACATTACATAAATGAACAATTATTGGATGATCCAATTTACAAAACCTCCTTTCTATATATAGGAGTCCATGGGGCCATAATGTAATCCTAGTGGGCCACAATGTAATCCTAGCTGACCTAACAATAATAATTTAAGGGCACAATAATAACAAAATGGGGGTTACAAAGGTACAATAATAACAATAAGGGGGTTACACTAACAACAATAAGGGACTATACTAGTAATATAGGGACCTAACATGCCCCTCTCCTTCAAAAAAATGTTGTCCTCAACACTTGAGTAGCTCTGGGTGCTTCTGTATAAAATTCTCATCCTCCCATGTAGAATCTTCAGTGGGTAAGTTCTTCCACTTGATGAGATACTCTGAAATTGATCGATTCCGTAGCTGTCAAGTTCTTGTTTCCATGACCGCTTCGGGTTCCAATATGATTTTTCCTTCCTCATCAAGTTCTGGCAATATTGTTTGAACTGGAAGATTTTCACCTATAACCTTCTTTAAGCATGAAACATGGAAAACTGGATGTACTCGCGAAGAACCAGGAAGCTCCAATTTGTATGCCATAGTACCAATCTTTTGCAACACCTTGTAAGGACCATAGTACTTTGGCGATAATTTATTATCCTTCTTTGCTTTCTTGAGGGACATTTGTTTGTATGGTTGTAGCCATAAAAATACCCAATCTCCTACATCAAAACTTCTCTCGCTGCGATGTTGATCTGCCTGTTGTTTCATTCGATTTTGTGCCAAATTCAGGTTATCCTTTAAGAGTTGGAGAATTTTTGCCGATGCTCGATGTGATCTTCCACTGCCTGAACCTTCGAATTTTCCCTTAAAGATGATGTGATGGATGGTGGATGATATCCATAAAGTGCCATAAATGGGGTCATTTTTGCTGCAGTATGGAAGGAAGTGTTATACCACCATTCAACAAGAGGTAACCACTTGACCCATTGTGTTTGTTTATCACATACAAAACAATGAATATATCCTTCCAAACATTTATTTACTATCTCATTTTGACCATCAGATTGAGGATGATAAGATGAGCTATGAGCTAATTGAGTACCCAAACAAGAAAATAACTCCGTCCAAAAATTTCCAGTAAAAATGGGAGATAATGCACAAAAGTGTGCATACTTGGTAAGTCTATCAACTACCACCATGATGACACTCTTTCCTTCGGACTTAGGTAAACCTGTGATAAAATCCATTGAAATCTCCTCCCAACGTTGACTTGGAATGGATAAAGGTTGTAGAAGTCCTGGGGTCTTAATTTTTTCCACTTTATTCTGTTGGCAAACCAAACATTCCGCCACAAACTTTTGAATATCAGATTTAAGGCCATCCCAAAAAAATTCTTTCTTCACCCTGTGGTAAGTTTTTAAAAATCCTAAGTTTCCTCCTAAAGGAGAAGTGTGCAATTCCAAAAGAATCTTTTGTTTTAGTTGGGAATTCTTACAAAGATATAAGTGATATCTGTACCATAAGGAATCATTTTTCCAACTAAATGTATCAGATGTACTACGATCTTGTTGCAACTTTTGAATGAGTGTCCATACATCTTTGTCCTTCTTCCATTCATCTCTTGCTTCGGTTATCCAATCTAGTTGGATAATAGAAATGGCACAAAGAAATGCTTCCACCTATTCATTCTTTCTTGAGAGTGCATCTGCAACAACATTAAGCTTTCCTTTTTTGTAGATTATTTCAAAGTCATAACCCAACATCTTTGTGACCCATTTTTTCTGCTCTTCTGACAATAGTCTTTGTTCCAAAAAGTGTTTAAGACTATCATGATCATTTTTTACCTTGAAGTGTCTTCCCATTAGGTAAGTTCGCCATTTCTTTAGTGCATGCAGTATTGCTAACATTTCCTTCTAATAAATAGGTTTCTGTAAATTTTTTCCTTTGATTGGACAACTTTCAAAAGCAATGGCTCTTCCTTCCTGCATTAAAACCACACCAATTCCATTTCTTGAGGCATCACATTCCACAATAAAGGTTTTTGTGAAGTCTGGCATAGCTAAGACTGGTGCTAGGCACATTGCCTCTTTAAGACGTTCAAAGGCCTTAATTGCTTCAAGAGTCCATGAAAATGCATATTTCTTCAATAATTTTGTTAGAGGTGCTGCTATTCTCCCATAATTCTTAACAAACTTGCGATAATACCCTGTTAACCCGAGAAATCCTCGCAACTACTTTATGGTTGTGGGGACTTTCCATTCCTTAATGGCTTTAATTTTGTTAGTGTCTACTTTAACACCCTCGTGAGATACAATATGGCCCACATATTCCACCTCTTGTACTCCAAAGAAACATTTGGATTTTTTTGCATATAATTTTTTCTCCTGCAATAGTTTGAGCACCCTGTAAACATGTTCAACATGATCCTTCCAAGACCTGCTGTAGATTAGTATATCATCAAAAAATACTAGCACAAATTTTCTAAGGAAGGGTTTGAAAATGGAATTCATCAACCCTTGAAATGTAGAAGGTGCATTGGTAAGGCCAAAAGGCATGACCAAAAATTCATAATGACCTTCATGAGTTAGAAATGTTGTTTTTGGAATATCTTCGGTCTTCATTCTAATTTGATGATATCCTGAACGAAGATCCAACTTGGTAAAATAAATTGCTCCATGTAATTCATCCAATAATTCATCAATCACAGGAATGGGAAATTTATCTTTAATGGAGAGCTTATTGAGCTCCCTATAATCCGGACACATTCGCCATGATCCATCCTTCTTGTGTACCAATACTACAGGAGCAGAGAAAGAACTTTGACTAGGTTGAATTATACCCGCCTCTAACATTTCTGCAATCATATGTTCAATTTCACTCTTTTGGAAGTAAGGATATCTGTAAGGCCTGATGTTTGGAGGAACACTTCCTAGAATCAAATGAATAGCATGATCACGATCACGAATAGGTGGGAGTCCTTTGGGAGTTTCAAACACCTTGGAATGATTGTCTAAGACTTCTTGGAGATCTGCATAAATAGATGATTTTGATGTCGGAACTTCTAGTGAGCGTAATTGTGCAATTACGCCTCGTTGCTCTTTCTTTAGAAGATTTTTTATGACATTAGAGCTTATTATCCTTCCCGGATTCCCTTCAATACCCCGTAATTCGACTTCCTTTCCTTCTGAAAAAATTTCAAGAAAAGTTCTTGAAATTAAAAGCTACCGTCCCCAAAGATTGTAACCATTGTACTCCTAGTACAACATCAGCACCTCCCATAGGAATGGAAAGAATTGGACTAGTCAATACATATTCCCCCATGGTTAGCTTGATATTATGGCATTTTCCTGAGAAATTTATAGTTCCTCCATTTGCAACCATCACTTGACATTCTGGTGCTGGGTATAGGAAAAAATTTAATTCCTTGGCTACCTTACAATGAATAAAATTATGGGTGCTACCTGAATCAATCAACACTATTACCTTTTTCTTCTTGATTTGTCCTTGTATCTTGAGATTTTGAGGAGTGGTAATTCCTGCCAGTGCATTACATGATATGGTCGGATTCATTTCTTCCTCTTCTAGGGTTGGTTCCTGGTGTATATCCTCTTCTTGTTCATTTTCTTCTTCCTCTTCACAATCTATGTAAAATAATTTCTTCTCAGCACACTTATGACCTTTAGTGTATTTGCTATCACAACTGTAGCAAAGCCCTTTTTGCTCTTTTTTCTTCCAATTGTTGTGGTGTCAACCTTGTAGGTTGTGGAAATCTAGGCGTAGCAACACTTCCTTCTTTATAGAATTGAGTGGTAGGCTTCCTCGTCGCCATAATTTTACATTCAACTTTTCTTGCCAACCTGAATGCCTTCTCCAATGAATCAGGTTCCAAAACACGAACTTCATGTTGGATGTTATCCTTTAGAGTGCCTATGAAGAGATCAATCCTGTGTTCCTCCGGAATATCAGTTACCCTTATATTCAATTTTTGGAAGTCCTCAATGTGCTGCCCCACTAAACCCTTTTGTTTGAGATTTATCAATTGGCTAAAGAAGGTGTTGCTCTTTGTATCCTCATAATTTGCTATCATTTCTTCCGTAAAAATTGACCAAGTGACAATTTTTTTACGGGAGCAAAGCCATCGATACCATACAAATGTATTTTGTTCTAAATGTAAAGTTGCAATGCGTACCTTTTGTGTATTTTTCACATTATGGAGATCAAAATATTGCTCCATTTGTAGTATCCATGTTACAAGATCCTTCCCATCAAACTTCCTCATATCCATTTTTGGAATATGGTGGTTCTTCCCGCCAACATTAGAGTTTATGAAATCGCGATTAACATTTATTTTGTTCTCATCATGAGGTTCTTCTACTATATTTTCACCATTAGGAAACATTTCTTGTATCAACTTGGTCAAACCTTCGATGTATGCTTTTAGATCATTCTTCATGTTTTTCATGTTCTTTTCATTGTTGTCTTTCATGTCATCCATATTATCTTCCATGCCAGCTTCCATGCCATCCATCTTAGCTTCCATGCCTTTCTTCAAAACTTCCATTTCATTTTTTGTTGCTCTTTGTGAGAGTGAAATTTGTTGCACTTGCTCATGTAATTTTGATAGATCATGTTGCAATTCTTCATCTTCATGAGTCATAGTAGACCCTTCTGAAGGCTTAATGGGTGTTAAATTATTTTTATGGGGCATATTTTAGAACCAAATACTGATATCTATTCTACAATATGCCCTTGGAATCAATTCAAATTGATTCTTCAAACAAGACTTATGCAATTCGGAAAAAAAATACACGCCTTTTTCTTGATTTTGAGGAGCTCTATATTGAAATTGGATTATCTTTGTGATTGCAGCACTTCAATATCTGAATTTGGGTACCAAAATAGCCCTCTGAATTATCTTTCGAATGCCACAGGTCTTACCTAATTTTGATTCTCCAAGACAAAGTTGTGTTCAATCTCCCACAATGACCTAATTATGGACTAGTTCAATAGAGAGAGAACTTGTATGACTTTCCACGTGTCACTGTTTCATCCTTTGTCTCTGAAATTGATAGCCAAGAAACTAAAGTCTGTGTACTTGCGACCAATTTTTACGGCACTCCAATCCGATTCCCAGAGAGAGATTTATTGAACTTTTCCCACGATCACCTCTTTGAGATGAAATTTAGGAGCCTAAAAAAGCACTACCTTCCACAGATCATATCTCAAAAAATATTGTGAAAAAAGATCTGAAATTTTTTGACGCCTTTCCTCAGGATTTTAGCTTTGCACCATACGAATTTCAGATTCTGAACCTTCGTAGAAAAAAAGTTATAGCGCAAATTCCACGATGACCTGTTTAGGAGCCTGAAAAAGAACCTAACTTCCACAGATCATATCTCTGAAAATATTACGAACCAAGCTATGAAATTTTTTTACAATCTTCCTCAGGATTTCTTCTTTGCACCCTAAAAATTTTAGATTCTGAAAATTCGTAGAAAAAAAGTTATAGCGAAAATTCCACGATGACCTGTTTGGAGCAGCGAAACCCTAGAATCCAAAGCTCTGATACAAAATGTTGTGTAACCAGCTCCAAAAATACAATAAAAGAGATATCAACGCCTTAGAAATAAGCCACTTCGAGGGGGAAACCTCCAATACATTACATAAATGAACAATTCTTGGATGATCCAAATTACAAAACCTCCTTTCTATATATAGGAGTCCATGGGGCCATAATGTAATCCTAGTGGGCCACAATGTAATCCTAGCCGACCTAACAATAATAATTTAAGGGCACAATAATAATAAAATGGGGGCTATAAGGGTACAATAATAACAATAAGGGGGTTACACTAACAACAATAAGGGACTATACTAGTCATATAGGGACCTAACAGAAGAAGCCATCAATGATGTTCTAGATGATGTTGAACATGTATTAGTTAATATTGTTGAGGATCTTTAAGTTATGCTTGCAAAAAAAGCTCATTTTTTAGAACTATTAATCAGTTTTACTTGTAATGTTTAGACTTTGATATTTTATGATAAGAATCCTTATTTTTTGCAAAAAAAAATGTGATTACTATTATTTTTGGACATAAAATTCAATAAAAATGCTATTTTCTTAAGTTTTTTTGTTAAGATTTTCCCAAAAATTAGTTTATTTAACATGTTTTTTTAACAAAAAGTATCTAAAAGTGTATTTTTTGCATTCTATTTGTATTGAAAATTTGTATTTTTTTGTCATATCATTCAAAATATTGGTTTTTTAGCGACAATTATTAGATGTGCATTGAAAAATTAATTAGCAATACATAGACTTGTAGAAAATATAAACTTTAATTGACCCTTTTTCCATTTTTTATCTATGTGAAAAAGTGAAGATATCATTACGAATTTTTATTAAAAAAAAAAAAAAAAAATCTTTTTAAAGCACAAGTACATAAATGCACTTAAAAATAAACATCTCACGGAAGAAGAAGACATTAGAAAATGTATGGTGTCAAAATCAATCCTCTAAAAAAACGTTGGTGATGATACGCCACCACTATTCAAAATCGACATAAAAAGCATCACAAAAAAATAAATAAATAAATAAATAAAATTAAAGTGCCAAAAACATTCTAAAAAAAAAAATCGATTCTACATCACCACTTTTCAAAATCGGGTGTTTTTCTTGCTACGTCAAAAAGTAGGTACCAGTGCAGTTACCTATTTCATCGGTAACAATGTTATTTTTGTAAGTAGTTAATGTAGTATTTAAACCCTTCTCATGCATTTAGAGAAGGGTCTAGAATTTTATTGAGAACATTTACAAAGAATGCTTTATTGTAAGTTTGTAGATGGCTTGATGAAATAATGGAACACGGCCTTTTCAGTGATACATCATTTATTTGATCACTGTTGATGCAATTTTGTATTCTCTGAAAAACTCATTCATAGAAGGAATTATTATGGCCTATTATTGATGATCAAATGAACATGATAGTATACATATTGTACTATTATCATGTACGCTAAATTCTATTTTAAACATTAGTGATAAATTCAGCTTTCATGAATTATGTATGAAGTCAATTGTTTCTGTTTGAAATATCAGTTGCACTATTGTACGATATAAAGATAGAAATTGATTTTTTTATATATGATCATCAGAATATATGCGATATGTTTTACATCTTCCTTTGATTAACTATTTCTCAAAAAAATCATCTTACAAAGTCTTAATTCTATTAAGTCTATGATTGATCTAAATCATCATAGACTGAATAGATATCATTCTAGATCGCATAAAATTAGCATTATCCCAGGTTATATTAGATTAGACTTAATTCAAAGTTTTGAATTTTAGAATAAATTTTTTTTAGTTCTTAGTAATTATTTATGAAAATCTTTTGAGAGAAACCCAACAATCATACAAAACCCAAAATCTAGGAAACTGGTCCCATTACACCCAGTTGGAGCCACTATCCCAAATGGAAAAGGATATGCTTTAAGGTCTGGACTGGGTGGTTATCCCCCTTTGTTGTTGCCACAGATTTCCGAGGCCTCAAAATTTTTTGCACTATAAGGAGGGCTTGACTATGAATGGCATATAAATCTAAACCTCAAACTAGAAGCCCTCATAAGAGTCGATCTCCCCAAAAGCATCCTAAAAATTCTCAATCAAACTCTAAATCACCAACTCAGAAATCGGAAATTGTAGAAAATTTCCCCTCATCTCCTGAAATATCTCGACAGTCATTTGCTTCAGAATTTACTCCTGAGTCTCGCGAAGTTTAGTCTTTAATTCATAAATTAGAAGGAATATATATTTCTACAGAAAATCCTGTTAATCCAGAAACTTCTGAAGAAAGCGTTACTTCCCTATTCAAAGAAAATGGTATACTAACTCGATCCAAAAGTGAAAGACTTGGAATTCCTCCTTTTGAATTTCCAATAGACTCACATCGTAGATTTTTTTATATATCTAGATCTAAGTCAAATACGAGTGAAGTCACATCAAATTTTCCTTTAGTTATTTCTTCGCATCATCTTATTCAATCTACATCTTCTTATTCTTCCATTTCCTCTACTCAAACAATCAGGACTATCACAAGTAGTACGATTTAAGTTGTAAGTTCTACATCCATGCCTCCTACTTCCAATCTACTTTTGTATCTTCGCAAACTTCAAATCGAATTATGGCTAATCGGCCTTGGACGAATCTTGGTGCTATATTGATTGCAAATCCAAATCCTCTTCCAGATAATCTCGAAAAATGGCTACCAAAATATAATCCAAATTATGGTCTTCCTGCTGAAGAACATATCAATAATTTTATGCTAGCCATGAATCTTAATGGAGTTGCTCATGAAGATATTTTAGTTAGATTTTTTCCTTATACTTTACAAGGATCTGCAGGATCTTGGTACTTTTCACTTCCAGCAGGATCTATTGCCGAATGGGCAACTTTTGAACAAGTTTTTCTTGCAAAATTTGGAGATGATAGAACTGTTGCATCTTTAATCAATTCCCTTTCCAATCTAAAAAAAAATTCAGGTGAAAGGATCAAAGATTTCAACTCCAAACTTAACAAGTTATTAAAAAAAATACCAACTGCTTCCAAGCCTGATGTTGATCTACAAATAGAGTGGTATATTTCTTCCTTACCTTCTAATATAGCTATTTTTGTAGATAGAGCCGGTAATGCTACCCTTTTAGAAAACATGAAAGAAGCTCTTGCTGTAGAGAAAATAATCTTAGCATTATAAAAATGATCAGAGATAGAAGACATAAAATCAAGGAAAGTGACATTTAGTCAAGATTCCAAAAAGAAAGTCTCGAAAGATCCATTTTATCTTGAAGGTCTTCAAAAAGTATTAAAGACTATGTTAAATGACATGATTGATATAAAGAAACAAGTTGCTAAATCATCAATACCTAAAAAATCATATCGCCCATTTAAGAAAAATCCTTCTTCAACTTCTCAGCCTCCAAATGTTATTTCAAATGCTGAATCTGATCAAGATACTGAAGATCCCTCACCATATGAACAAGAACCATAGTTTGAGGAAGAATTTGAACTGAATGGATTATGGGATTTCATTCTTCCCATAGAAGAATAAAGAGAAGCTATCTCTGTGTCTACAAGAAGAAAATCTTGTTCTGATTCAACTATATCAAATAAGAAATAGAAATCTCTCCCCACAAAGGAGAAAACAACATTCAAAAAATCTAAAACTGTCTAGAGAGATCCTATTTCATCTGATCCTATTACAAATTCCAAAACTTTGATAGTTTCAGATATAGTGGAATAAAATATAGTTGAAGATATGAAAAATACCAAAGCAAATATTTCATTACATGAAATGACAAAACTTAAACAACAACAGAAAATTTTACTTAGAGAACTTAAGGAAATCCATGTAGATCCTATACAACCACCAGTTATAGCCCAAGCTTCTAAAGATATGGGAAAACCTCCATCATCTCCAAACAAAGTAAATCCCAATGATCTTGTTTTAATTGGTGATAGATCTATTTCTCACACTCCTCCTTTACTTTTGACTTCTGAGATTTTCAACAAAAAATTTCATAACTGTCTTATTGATTCAGGAGCTTCTTCAAAAATTCTTCCAAGAACGGTGTGTACAAAATTGAATATCACTCCTCAAAAATATGTTGTACATATAGTTCAATTAGATAAAACAAAATTAGAGGTCATTGGAGAAATGTTGTCAGTATCCATTAGATTATCATCCAATCCAAAGGTATTACAAGTAATTGGTATCGTGGTCACGGACATCCCTGAATTTTATGGCCTTATTTTAAGCAGGGATTGGTTTGAAAAGTTACATGGATATTTCACTACCGATTGGTCACACATGTGGTTACCATACAATGGTAAAACAAATCAAGTCAGAGTTGATCACGAAAAAATTATGAAACATACAGTCACTGAACTAGAGGAAACAAATGAGCCTGTAGCTTTTACAAATAACATTTTGGAAATTATTCAGCTGAATAGTTTCTTAGATCGTTCATTGCCCGGATTTCACCTTTTTCAACAAACACTGTTATTTCGAAAATTCTTTTTTTTGGACTTTATACTTTGATGGTTCAAAATCAGAAGATGGTGCAAGAGCAGTTTGCATTTTAATCAATCCACAAGGAGAGAAAACAATGCTAGCTTGCAGACTCTAATTTCAATGCACAAATAATACCGTTGAATATGAAGCATTGATACAAGGTCTGTACAAAGATATTAGTTTAAATGTTAAATATTTGCAGGTATATGGAGATTCTGAAATAATTGTTAGACGGGTCAGAAATACAATTGATTGTATTTCTGGACATTTGAAACACCATCAAAATTTAGCTCAGAGCCTTACATCCCATTTCTCTGCATTTAATATCTCCACAGTTCCTATATTACAAAATGCAAGTGCCGATTTACTTGCTAGTGTAGCATCTAAGCTTATACCATCCGAAGAATTTAGCCAAGCAGATTTTCAATTGAGTTAATTTTTAGGCCTTCCATTCCTAACAATGTAAAAATTGGAGTGTATTTAACAATGATGCAGATATAGTAGTCTTTCTTACATAAGACAGATCTTATGAAGGTCAAATCATAGATGAACATGAACATGACTTACAGATTGAAGAAAAACAAAATACTAATCCAATTCCCAAATCTGTTGTAAAAATGGAAGATCTCTATGATTTAAAAGATAGGTTTAAAAATATCATTACTTCAAAAACCTAGAGTTCTACTCTAAAATTTGAATTGATTAATCTTGGTACACCAGAAAAACCTCAAAACATCAACTTAGGTCTTGGTCTAAAACCTGAAGAAAGGATGTCATTCATTAAGTTGCTGAAAACATATAAAGATGTCTTTGCGTGGGATTATTTAGATCTCAAGATATATGATAGTTCCATAATTTAGCATACCATACCTATGATCTCAGATGATAAGCTTGTCCAACAAAAACTTAGAAAGATCCATCCAAATTTAGAAAGTCAAATTAAATCTGAATTAAATAAAATTTTCAAAGCCAAAGTTATTTTGCCTGTTAGACATTCGAAATGGGTGTCAAACATGGTCCTAGTTAGAAAAAAGAATGGAGACATTAGGATTTGCATAGACTTTAGAAATTTGAATAAAGCTTTCCAAAAGGATAATTTTCCCTTTCCTATCATGGAACAGATATTACAGTCAGTTGCAGGATCTGAATTGATGTTTTTTCTCGATGGATTTTCAGGATATAATCAGATTATGGTACATCCAAATGATATATTAAAGACAACATTCAGGACAAAATGGGGAACATACGCATATCAAGAAATGCCTTTTGGGTTGATTAATGATGGTGCTACATTTCAACGTGCTATGGATATAGCTTTCAGAGGACTAATCAATAGCTCAGTTATTATATACTTAGATGACATTACTATTTACTCTAAGCATAGAAACAATCATGTTAATCACCTAAAACACATTTTTGAAATATGTAGAAAATTCATCATTTCTTTGAATCCTAAAAAATGTTATTTTTCCTTATCAGAAGGTAAATTATTAGGGTTCATTGTTTCTAAAAAAGGAATCTATATTGACCCTGATAGGATTCAGGAAATTGAAAACGTCCCTCTACCACACAATAAGAAAATGATGCAATCATTTTTAGGAAAAATTAATTTTGTAAAAATATTTGTTCCTGATTTCTCCCAAATCATCTTACCCCTACATTCAATTATTAAGAAAAAATCAATTTTTAAACGGGGAAAAGATGAGAGAAATTATTTCAAGCTAGTTAAAAAGGCTATCATCGAAGCTCCTTCTTTAATGACTCCTGATTTTCTTAAGCCATTTGTATTATATACATTTTCTTCTGATACATCATACGTAGCAATTTTGACACAGCTAAATGATCAAAACATTGAAGCATCGATTAATTTTTTTAGTTCTAACTTTCAAGGTGCTGGGTTAAATTATTCAGCTGTGGAAAAACAATTTTATGCTGTGTTTAAAGATTTGAAACATTTTAGACCTTTTCTCCTACAAACACATACTAAAATAATAGTACCTTACTCAGCAGTAAGGAAATTATTAATCCAACGAGAAGTAGGAGAGAAGAGAGAAAATTGTGTCACTGCACTTCAAGAATATGCTAAAATTCCTAAAGGTCAAGGTATTTGCAGGATGTTAATTGGAGCCTCTCATTTATCGATAGAAGAAGATCAAACAAATGAAATACAACTATCCGAGGTAAGCCTAAACGATTCTCAGTCACAATATGTTGATCTGAAATTTTTCTTAAAAAATGGATATGCTCCATTATATCTCAATAATACAGCAAAGTGTGCTCTGAGACTTAAAGAAAATCAATATCAACTCATAGATGATGTCCTATTTAGAAATAATTATGATTCTGTATTATTGAGATTTTTAGAGAAAACTGAAGCTGAAAAAGTAATGCAGGAATTACATGATGGACTAGCTGGAGGCCATTTCGGAGGAAATACCACATCTCATAAAATACTGCATGTTGGTTACTATTGGCCAACTCCATTTAAAGATGCACATGAATACACGAAAAAATTCAAAGTGTGTCAAACTGCAGCAGGGAGAGAAAGGAAAGCAACATTTCCTCTACAACCAGTAAATATCCAACAACCATTTGAACAATGAGGGTTAGATATCATAGGTGAAATAACTCCAAACTCTTCTAAACAACATAAGTATATTCTAACTACAACAACTTATTTCACAAAATGGGTAGAAGTTATCCCATTAAAGGTGGTTAATACATAAAGTATTACAAATTTTATTGATCATTTCATAATCACCAGGTTTGACGTCCCATTAGCTTTGATATTTGATAATGCATCTTACTTTTCTAGAAATGCTATGATTGAATTTTATTTGAAGAGAGGTTTTAAATTAAAATACCCAGCTAACTATTATCCACAACGTAATGGATTAGCTTAATATACAAATAAAAACCTTATCAAAATCGTCAAGCAAACTATAGAACAAAATCATAAAAATTGGCACAAAGCACTATTATTTTCTCTTTGGGCAGATAGAATCACCCAAAAAGCCTCAATAGGTACTTCTCCATTTGTGTTAGTTTATGGGAAAGAAGAAGTTCTACCCACAAATATTACAATACCATAATTTGCTTTCAATTTATTAATGAAAATCCTTCGTCTTCCCTTCAACTTAGACAAGATTAAATTTTTAAGATAGAAGAACATAGAGAAAAAGACGAAGCCATACATGCTCATCATCAACAAATAGTGAAAGACTCGTTCGACACAACATCCACCAACTAAAAATCTTTTGAAATTTGAGACCTTGGTTTGAAATGGGATAAGGCACATGAGGAAAAAGGTAAGCATATCAAATTCCAAAGATTATGGCTTGTTCCATTTCAAATCATTGAGAAAATAGGGTTATCCACGTTTTTGTTGCAAGACTTATCAAGTAAGAAAGATTTCTTGCATGTGAATGGTCAAATTCTTAAAAAATATTTCTCTTAGATCAAGCTTTAAATTTTATTTTTTACTTTAGGAAAATAAAATTAAAAATAGCATCATTTTTGGTTGATTCAAATTTTCAAAATTTCTGATAAATTATTTTGATATTTCGCTTCTATAAATAATTGAAGTAAAAAGATGATTATAACTATGAGAATTGAATAAACTTTTTTTTTTTTGAAATAATTTGAAATTTACTAAATGCATTTACTTTCTGAAAATACCCTTGATATCATAAAATATAGTTGTTATGTATCAATCAAAAAAGGAAACTTTTAACTTAGCAAGGATTCTCTAAAAAAAGGTGTCTACCAACTCTAGAATTATCATCCATAACTCTTAAACGAGCTAATGATTCATCCCATCTGATAAAATTTCTTCTTCAAAGTATAATTCAAAAAAGAAAAAGAAATATATACGATCTACAAATTCAAAAAAAAAAAAGTCTCATCACGAGCTTGTTAATCATGATCATAGAGAAATAATCTAGACTGATATTACCAATACGGCATAATACAATAGGGTAATAGCTAAATGATTATAAAAAATCAATAGACAAGGGGTCTCATTACGAGCCAACTTATTCAGTCTAAATTACTATCAGTGAATGACATTGTCACTATCAGAGCACCAAACCTGGACAATGATTTTGAAAATGTGTCAAAGAAAAATAAATTCAATTACATGTAAAATTATATTTTAAAATAAGAAATCAAATTCAGATGGGACCATGAAACATTATTGGTTAAAAATAACCCTGTCGAGGCTATAAATGCTTGTTGGAAACAGTGGCTCTATCTATGATAAATGAGTAAGAATCTATGAAAATAATTTTAGATAATACCTACTTTATCTTTTTAAATATGAGTACTGATTGATACAGATACCTATGTATTGTCACTGAAAGGGGTTAATTAAGAAGAAATGAGATAGGTAAATAGATTATATTATGAAAAAACACTGTTTAATTCATGAATCATATTATTTTTATTCTTATATATTTTTCTTGTTTTGAAAGTTTAGAAATATCAAAATAAACCAATCAGAGATATTTGATTCTCCCAAGTGAATCACCAATTGTTGTGCTATGCAACAAATCCCCCCCATTTTTATTTTCAAAAGAATATAGACCTTTGATAAATAGAAATAGGGACCCTTCTTAAAAATGTATTTTTCATTTTAAATAAAAAATCAAACTCCAAAAAACATTATTGCTTTTTTAAAAAAACATAAAAAACAAAAAGAAATTAATAAAAACATCCTTGAAATTACCCTATCGCAAATCACATCCCGAATAATCTTTTCTCATTAAATGATAAGTAACAAAACAATGAAATCCCAATTTTGTGATGATCGATCAGAGTTTCACACGCGATAGCATAAATCACACATCGCGAATAAATCTTTGAAATTTAAGCAAACTTTATCAAAGTTCCGATATTGTGACAACTCCGATTTTGTGATATTCCATTACTGCGATTTCAAAATATCGCAAAAAAATGTATCGCATAAACAAAATGTAATGCACTTAATAAAGATGGATTCAAAGGACGCGATAAGATGGATTTGATAGGTTTTAAATAAAGTTTTTACGTGAAAATAAATCATGTCAGAAACAATTAAGTGTGTTTTATCATCCCAATGAAAATAGTTATTGTTTGGCAATGGATAATTAATGGAACAGCTGCTTCCTGGATATTTCCTTTTTGAATTGGTCATTTCAAATATATCCTCCATCATTTGATCATTACTCTGTTTTAATAGGGATTTTCCTTCAAGATATATCCATCCGCAAAGTAATGAAAAAGCACAGCAAACAGACTATTTTATGAGAGGAATATACAAAAATGTCACCGATAGTCTCAGATACACTCTGCACTACCGATGGAGGTGCCACAAAGTGGCAAGCTATATATACTATTCTTGAAGACGAAGAACATGAAGTAGTGGAGGTCCATTAGGGGAATTTTGAGTTCTAAAATGGGCCTCCTAAGGAAAATGTACAATCAAAATTCACTTTATGAGAACCAATCACATTTTAGGGGATGACATCATCCCTAATGGTTGAGGTGGTATTGCTTGAGTTAAAGGTACTTACTTGTCACATTCTCAATGGTGGATAAAAACTCATGTTAACCATGGTAGTGCTCTAAGTACTTTTAAAGTCAAAGTAAAGTACTCATAATAAATGTCATTTCACACTTTTTGAATAAAATTCATACAGAAAATAATATATTACATTTATTATATTATTTTTATATAGTACATTAATTACATGTTATTATACAATTTAAATAGTATAAATTTTAATTAATAACATATTATATAATTAAGAATTTATGAATTTATATTTATATTTTATTTTAAGTTATTTAAGTACAAAGGACAAATGCATTAGTTGTTCAATGATAATGACATTTTCTTGAAAAACTTATTCTTATTTATAGTTACATCAATACATTTTTTTTATTAATTTTATTTTGGTACAATTTTTTAATTGAATTTAACCATGGTTATATGGATTGTGGTGCAAAAAGTGAATTGCAAATTCATAAATATTATTTATTGATTTATCTATTTTTTTATTATTTCCTTAGCATGCCCATTTTAGACCTCAAAATTCCCCTAATGCAAAGTCACTGCTGATGATGCAACACCTTCAAATTTATAGTTTAAAGATATTGCATGCTCCTTCCTTCATAGGATAGCAGCAAGGGCTAATCTTTTACCATATACCGACATGATTAGGTGGGTACTGGACAATTCAACAATCAAGGACATACAATTAAGAACTGCTAAGAATGAGATCTTAGGTTCTTTCAGAGTTGAATATTTGAAAGCCATGTACAAGCTACCTAACCCACAAGATATCTATGATAATAGATTTGTTGATAAATTTTCAAAGAAAAATGGGGATCCTTTCAAGACAATCTAAGGTTGGAGGAAACTGGATAACAAGTTGAAACATGAGAAATCAGGTATGTACCCTATCGCCTCACTAGAAAATCCCTACAATTTCGCAGACGCGATGCTATGAAGATTATATGGTCTCCCTGATAATACCAAATTCTCCATAAATTGGCTTCCCCTGATTTATTCCTGTGTTAATTCCCACAGAATGAATTGGGCAACCATTCTTTCTGAAAATCTAGCTAAAGTGATTAATGAATATCGCCAAACAAGAGCTTCTTCCTCCAAACCCATCCCTCAATTTTTCATGAGTGCATATATTTTTGATGCTATCTGTTTTTCTACTAGTCTTCTAGTTATGGGTTGGAAATGGACTCCTGAGGATCCCACCCCTATTCATTTGAGTCATAAAGAGATATGGGAGCATAATTATGCACCACATTTTCATAGGCTATGTTATGGAGTTTTATTACTGTTACATCAATTCATGTTTGATAGAGTGAGCCCTAGGTTCACTAAGGAAGCCCTTACAGACGTTCAAATGATAGGGAAATGTTTTGTTGAAGAATCATTTTCATATATTAGAGTATTTGGAAGCTTTGCTCCCCCACATATTCTTCCTTTGTATGTTTCTGATAAATTAATGGTGAGAGAAGTCGCTTACCAAACTGTTGGTAATGGAATCACTAAATCTTTGAAGGATAGTAAAAAATCCTTATGGCCAAGTTTTCCAATCCAATGTGGTACATTCACCCTCAGAAATTTCAATCATGCATTGAAAGAATGTCAAAATATTGAGCTTTTGAAGCTTCCCATTTTACCCTCAAGGCAGTTCGACCCAGAGAAGATTGCTAACAAGTTTACTCAGTCAGTTAAAGTAAAACCTATCATACACATTGATGATAGATTTGAAGACATTTTGAAATCTATTCGAAATTTTGAAGAAGTCCAAATTTTTTTCAAATTGAACCTAAATCCAGAAGAAATACATAGATTCAATGAGTACAGAGAACAAAGACTTAGACGTGTCCCTCAAAATTTCTTGGTTACTAGCTATACACCTGAAGCAAGCAAAGAAATTAGGACAGAACAAACAGATTCACTGAATCAGAGTGAAATAGATAAATTTTGGATTTCAGCTAGCAACACATTGATAAATACCCAAGAGGTATCATCTTCACAAAAAGATACAAAATTTCAAACTCCAAAGGGACAAATAGTTTCAAAAAAATAAATCAATAAAACTCCTGAGATAACCTCCCAAGATACATAATTCATTCTTGTGTTTCCTACTGATGAGATTGTTCTGAAGGTAACTGATATCTCTCCACTAGACGTATTCTACAACCTTCTTCATAAAGTTTTAGTAAGGAACCAAAGAAAAGGAGAAGGATTAAAACACCTCTAGGAAATGAAGTTATGGAAGTTGTATGAAAATACACTCCTTCAAATACAATTGAAAATTTGAATCAGCTATCACAATTTGCGGGAGCATACACTACTGCAACGATGGATAAGACAGTTGAAGTATCCATTTTGGTTCAAGAAAAATATGATAAGATCATGCAATTACAGTAGTTGACCAATACATTCATTGACCAGAGAATTGAGTTTAATGAACTCAATACCAAAATTTCTGATTATATTGAATGGCAGGATTCAGAGGAAGGGAGAAAGTCAAATCTCCCAAATATTAAAGAAACTTTCAAAGATATCATTTTTACTGACTGGGATGCTTAGGTAAAACAGGCAGAGTTGGCCATAGCCAGAGCAGCAGGTATATCAAAGAATATGGTCAAAATGATTAACCACATGCTGCATACCTCTGGTTTGATTAAAGAAGGAAATCACAAATCAATTTCTGATATCAAAAATTTAGAACAAAATTGGAAAAACACAGGTCAACTCCAAGAAGAAATGCTTGCACAGCTATAGAAAACTGATTGGAAATCATACTGGCAGTTATTGGTTAATCTGCATAGTCAAGTAATGACATTGAATTTCTCTCTGGATGCCATACAGAAAATGCAGCCACTTTTGCATGATGCTATATTTACTGGGAAAATGAAGACGCAGTTTTGGAAGCCTCCACAAGTTCAACCGGTGTCTGATGTTTGTGAGCAGAAAAGCAGAGCTGGCAGTAATCTATCATCGGGCATGATTATAAGTTAGTTTGTTTTTAATAATTTCAATTTTAGCAAATAGGCACTAGGAATGAGGAAGATCATTTGAAACCACCTCATAGGATACTTTGTATAAATATATTTTTATAAGTAGTTAATGTAGAATTTAAACCCTTCTTATGTATTTAAAGAAGGGTCTAGAATTTTATTGAGAACATTTACAAAGAATGCTTTATTGTAAATTTGTAGATGCCTTGATGAAATAATGGAACACGACCTTTTCAGTTATACATCATTTTGTTGATCGTTGTTGATGCAATTTTGTATTCTATGAAAGACTCATTGATAGAAGGATTGATTTTGGCCTATTATTGTTGATCAAATAAACAAGATAGTATACATCTAGTACTATTATCATGTATGCTAAATTCTATTTTAAAAATTAGTGATAAATTCAGCTTTCATGAATTATGTATGAAATCAATTATTTCTGTTTGAAATATCAGTTGCACTATTGTACGATATAAAGATAGGAATTGATTTGTTTTATATATGATCATTAGAATATATGTGATACGTTTTACATCTTCTTTTGATTAACTATTTCTCAAAAGAATCATCTTACAAAGTATTAATTCTATTAAGTCTGTGATTGATCTAAATCATCACAGACTGAATAGATATCATTCTAGATCGCATAAAATTAGCATTATCCCCGGTTAGATTAGATTAGAATTAATTCAAAGTTTTGCATTTTAGAATAAATTTGTTTTAGTTTTTAGTAATTCTTTATGCAAATCTTTTGAGAGAAACCCAACAATCATACAAACACCCAAATCTGGGAAACTGGTCCCATTACACCCAGTCGGAGCCACTGTCCCAAATGGAAAAGGAACTACTTTAAGGTCCATAACGGGTGGTTATCCCCCTTTGTTGTTGCCACAGATTTCTGAGGCCTCAACACATTGGAAAGTCCATGATTTGTATTGAAATGTACTTTTGGAACATGTATCCTAATTTTATTTTCACGAAAATATATTTCGATTGTTGACCTAGCCTCCTCTTACCTCAATATTTCATCCATGATCTCATTCGAGAAAAATAGAGCTATACAAATCTTCCCTCCATTATTTCCTTCGATGGAGACTTTATAATGTTTTAAATTTACTACCTCAAATTTAAATCAATATGGTAAATGGTATGGAAGCAATATTGTGGGCAGGTAGTAGATGGTAAATTTTTTAGGAAGGGAGGGTGGGGGGTGGGAGTAATTTAAAATTCAGATACGCGAGGGCCCCACAAACCATTGATTTTCATTTTACACATATCAAGACATTCTAAGTTATGGATTTTATAATATAACTTGGTAACTACTTATTGATTTGACTTATCCATTTGACTTTCAACCCCTTGTAATACATGGTAAAAAATGTGGTTATTTTACTTAGAGATTGGGCTTCACTTGTATTTATAATTGGTGTAAATTTCTTGGCGGACACCCAACCTTTATTGAACTTGGAGGTTGGGTCCCAAGCCCAATACCTTTTAATGCATAAAATTAATATTTTAAATAAATGATTTTATAAAAATATAAGATTATATTTTTACAAAAGTAAATATATTTAAAAATTAAAATAACATTTAAAAAATAACCCATAAACTTATAAAAAATATTTAGTCACAGACATTTGCACATGCCCGAGAATCTAACCAGGAAATTAATTAGCAAATTTCGAAAAACAATTGTAGCCTTTCTTTGATAAGAAAATTCTACGACATGAGGGAAAAGACCCCTATTTTTGGTAAAAGACAAGGCTAAGTGAGGATCGAGTCCCCTCAAGGTACAACACAGGTGATTGAAGGTATCTGAGGGAGGTTAACGCATTTTTTATTAACTAGATTGTGTGTATTCTTACCTAGGAAATCTAAAGATCAAAGGTCTAAAATTTTTTTGTCTCGAATAACATAAACGATCGAAAGCATAACTGTAGTAACACATATTTCATTGATTACATATTCTATTCTATATTATAGAAAGTTTTATCTTACACTCCCCCATGGGGATGAGTCAAGACGATGGGAATATTCCCGTGGGAACGTGTTGCAGTGAAGGATGAGCACTTGGAGCTGGAGGGAGGGGTGGGCCTTCTGGTTTCCCATAACTACCTATAGTATGAAGCGTTAAAGGATGATCACAGGGAATGTAAATTTTCCTTTGGGAAAGAGGAAGGTGGTGGAGGTGTATTAGATGTGGAGGGTAGCAAGGGTCATCAAGAATCATTCCATCATGAAGAGTTTGCAGGTTCTGGTGCACAAGGAGCTAGAATAGGAAGTGGAGGCCACAGGAGGTATACAAGTTGGGCTAGGGGTCATCGAAGAAGTATTTTTTTTCACCCATATTTGTGGATAATCGAAGTGGCATACCAGAACATTTTGCCTCAGATAGGATAACTTGGCAGCGGGAAGAACCATGTAGTGAAGTTAATGGGTTGGGTTTGCGGCTCTGTCTGTCTAGCCGTGCATGGCATCAATGTGGGATAAACGTACTTGGCCCTGTGGTGGATCAAGGATATAGTATTATACCTCCCAAGTCATATTTTTGTGCCTTGGACAATAGGGTGGTTCCTCTGGTAGGCCGATTTCCACTTAGGTTGGATTGTTGTGAGATTTTTCTTGATAAACTGGGAAAGTTTGGAGCTGGAGGTAGGGGTCTCAGACATTGCAAGTTCTATGCATGAAAAATAAACTGAAAAAGAGGGGTTTAGGAGTGGTGGAGAAGAGTAGTTCAGCATGAATATGACTTTGCGCTCGGAGAAGGCCTCTGCACAAGGGCCTTCCTCTGGAAGGTCGGGCATAACACCATCCAAGACCCAGCTCACGTTTCTTGTTGGGAATGAAAGCAAGGTTGTGGAGGTAAGGAATTTTGATGGTCTAGGCCAAGGAAAGCATGGAGGTAGGGGCGGTTTTTTTGCTGAGGGAGAAGTGTTGGGTCTGCTGGCTATTGGGGGAGGAGAGTAGGTGCAGCCAAGATTCGGATTCGTCGTGCGTCCACTACAAGGAAAAGACCCTCTAGCGGAGGTTATAAAGGAGGTTTTTAGTGTTATAAAATTTTCCAAATTGTCAAAAAAACATTTTCTACAACATCTGTTTATGGTTATGGAGGTTTTGGTGGAGCTTTTAATGGAAATTCAACACAACTAAAAAAATTGGGCGGCCGCAGGTTATTACAGATGTTGTTTTCATCGATGTGATATTAAGGTTTCAATGCACTGGTGTGTGTCATCTATAAGGTGGCTCGAGGCAGTCGAAGGTGCATGCATCGGGTCGTCAAGGCATAAAACCGCACCAGGCGTAGTGTTGGTGATACAACGCACGGGGCCATTGTAATTGGTCTTGGGATTTGTGCGGTGCCCATAGGTCGTCTCAATGCACCAGTGTACCATATCCAAAAAACACACCGAGATTTATAATTGGAATTGGTATTTGTGCGGTGCCCATAGGTCGTATAAATGCACTGGTGCGTAGTCTCACATAAACACACCGGTGCACTATATCTCAAAAACACACCAATATTTTTAATTGGTTTTGGTATTTGTGCGATGCCCACAAGTCGTAGAAACGCACCGGTGCGCTTCAACATACAAACGCACTGGTGTACAGTAACTAACACGCACCGGTGTTCATTTTGTATCTTTTAGAAACATCGACCTATGACAATGCAATTATTGTGATTTTTTAAAATTTATTATTCATCAAAAGTCGACACATCTTATAACAATATTCATATTAATTAATTTTTTATTAATGCATTTGAATGTGATGTTTGGATTAATGTTTTATATTATATCATAATTATTGTGATTTTTTAAAATTCATTATTCATCAAAATTCGACACATATATATTTTATAAAAGTATACATATGAATTAAATTTTTTCTTAATGCATTTGAATGTGATGTTTGAATTAATTTGTTATATCATATCATCAAATTTCACATCTCTTCATTATAATATTTAATCATCCATGAATTTAATCAGTGGTTTTACATTTCACAGCGACAATGGAGAATGCAATAGAATAAATTAAAACTTATTTATTATGTATATATATGAATAATAAAGTCTTTGTCATACAAAATGGGATAGTTATTTGTATCCCTTTGTCTTTCAATTAGGACACTATGTCCATTACATTAAACAAAATGTCTGAATTCACAGACAAATATTTCAAAAAATACAACGCCTTGATTTGATATCCAAACATAGTGATCATCATTCTTCGCTTGAATTTTTGTCACCACTAGAGCTACTTCCATGACTTGGGTTATTTTCAGGAATGTTTTGTTCATGGTGTTGATTGTTTTCTTCTGCTTCACCTTCCATCTAGAAACATAAAAATAAATTGTAATGAGTGTATATACATTGGTGAGAATAATGAAAATTGCAATATTGAATAATATACATAAATGTAAATCGAAAAGAAATGATGTATCATAGCAAAAATTGACTCATAAACTATACACATTCATTCAAAACCATGTACCATGCTATCTTTCAAGATTTCATCTATTGGCACAGTTCCATACTTTGTTTCCTGCAAGGTTTATACCCCATAACAAATCATATATTTATTATAAAATATTTTTTTGTTCTATTAATTATAGGCGAAACTAAGTAAAACAAGATCGATAGATGCTTACAAATTCCACAATTAATTTCTGATATGCCAACATATACTCACAACCCATATTTAACCCAATTTCAGTCAATTCATCTGATGGTTCTTCTTTGTATGTTAGCACTTGTTTGAAGACATTCAATGATGATTTTTGTAAAACAACTTAAAAAATACAAAAATTAAATTTAGTTAAGTTGTTATAAGGAAGTAACAATTACTCACAAATTTAGATATCAACCCTTTTCTTCCTTGTCGTCCTGTTTTGTGTTGAATGGGTTCCATTCTCTTTTCTTTTCTGCAAGAAAAAATTTGAAAATTAATATTTAATGTTAAATTGTTTATTTATTGTATCTAATGATCGAAAAATTCAATGATTACATATTACATTTGAAGCACATCTTTGTTGAGATGGCTCCTCCTGCAATGCAATTTTTTCCATTTCTTTGACCATCTCCTTGTACACCTTTTTGAACATTCCTACTAGCATATTTCTGATATCAGCTCGTTCATCTTTTTAGATTTCATAATCCTCCTAAAAATGTAACATGACAATAAAATATTTAATTTTTATATTGAGATATGAAAATTAAATATAACAAAAGTGATATTTATAAATAATTCTAGACAAACATTTAAAGAAATATTACTTTTTCATTCCTTCTTTTTTGTTGTTGTACGTTTTTTCTATTAAAAGTCTCACATGTCTCATTGAACAATCCTCTGGAAACTCTTCCTATAGTTTAGATAAAATTTGGTTTTTGTAATCATTGGATTGACTTTTGTATTGTAAGTGGAAAGAAAGTTTATACATTCGCTCCACTAGATCCCTCAAAATTTTGTAAAAGTTTTTCCCCCTTTCGTTAGCCTCCAGCACCACTCCAGATGAGCTAAGGAGAAATTCATTTTCATTTCCATGTTCTATTTTTTTTTTTTTTTTTTTTTAAGATCAAAATTCATTTTCTGAGTTGTTGGTCCTTATAGAAAATTAAACAAATGTGAATTAATATATTTTTTGACACATGTTATCGAATAATTTTAAGTATATTATTAATGAAAATTAAAAAAGAAACTCATATTGGATCGATAGTATTTTTTCATTCACTTGATTCATCCTTTTGCAATTTTTCCATCAAGCTTTTACGCTCTTCTAGTCCTAGATAAAAAATAATCTTATTGAGTTTTTTTATTTTGTGGCTCTGCATGATACATAGTAAACAATACATATTAGTTATACATATAGTTCAAAAATAATATTTTTTGTAAATAATTTACAAATAACTTGCCTTTTTTTTATTTTCTTGATGTGTTATCAGTATTTTTGTTACTTGATCTCTTGTCAGTCATTTATTTATCAATCTGAAACCTGTACCATATCATTCATTAATATATTTATAAATAAATTGTCAACCAGGTAAAAAAAAATTCTCAAGAAAACGGTGTGCCATTCATGGAGTACACACCGACGTTGGTGCATGGGTGTCTTATAAATGCATCGCACAAACAGTATAATAGATTGTACGGTGCTCTATGTCAACAAGGAGCACCAGTGCATTACATGTTCACCACCGCACCGATTAACATAGAGAAAATAATAAAAATTGCCCAATGCTATTTTTTGTAGCATAAAAGCCCCACGCAAACAAGGGACCACCATATGGTACTCTCTATCAACTAGGAGACCCGGTGCAGTGCATTATATGTTACATGGTGCATCGATTAACACAACAAAACATTTTTTTGCGAAACAACACGTTCGCGGTGCGGCATAATGAAATAGCGCACTAGTGCCCTATTTTACATATGGCGCACTGATTAAAAAAAAGTTTTTTTTTTAATTTTTTATTACACAGTACTTTCACAGTGTGCTGGGATAATACAATGCACTGGTGCGCTAGGATATGTAGGGGGCACCGATAAAAAAAAATATTTTTTTCAAAAATTCATGCAAGGGTCGACATGGATTGGGATCCGACTATGCAAGTCGTCTCGTGGGATGGATGTCAATCTAAAATGAAAATCCCTAATTATAAAATCATAGAAACAGGGAAAAGAAAGGGAAGAAACAAAAAGAATGAAGGGTTTAGGGTAAAAATGGATTTTTATTTTTTTTGAAAATTAAAAAAAAAATTGAAATTTTTTTCTTACTTCAATAAAAAACTGCAGAAAAAATAAAAAAATAATCAAATTTAATCACGAGATCCTTTGAAAGTATATGCTACATGATTTGAATATAAAATGAAAAGCCCTAATTCTGAAATCACAGAAACAGGGAGAAGAAATGATAGAAACAAAAAGAATGAAGGGTTTAGGGTAAAAATTGATTCTTTTTTTTTTTTTTTTTTTTTTTTTTGAAAATGAAAAACAAATTGAAATTTGTTTCTTACTTTGTAAAAAAACTGCAGAAAAAGTAAAAAAAATAATCAAATTTAATCACGAGATCATTTGAAATTCTATGTTACAGGGTTTGAATCACTAGAGGTTTTGAATTATGATTGTATGAATACTTTTGTTCGAACGTATTTCATTACTCCATAGTTCTCTCGTGCTCTGTTTCTTTAGGTATGTCTCCTGCAAATCTCTGGCTGAATTTTTTTTCCAAAATAGTGAAATAATGAAAAGTGTTTAGTATTTAAAGAATTGTTTTATGAAATTATATTTTCAAAAATATTTTGCCACCCATTTTTCAATTTATAGCTTTTTTTTCACTTAAAGAAAATAGAATTGCGTTTTTTTTATGTGCGATTATTTATCATCGGTGCGTCACTTAATAACACCACACTGGTGCGTCCATTGGTAACACGACACTGATGCGTAGTAACTAAAACGCACCGGTGCAGTTATATGTACAGTAGCACCGATTTGCGGTTAAGGCACCGAAATTACTTTTAGGGGTGTACACCAAAATTTAGTGAACTCCAACCATAGAAATTGAAAATTATAATTTTGTTTATTCTTGATGGAAATATGCAATTAGAAATAGAATTTTTTTTATTCTTGAGAATTAGAATTAGAATTAGAATTGAAGATTAGAATTGGATAAATTCTTGATGGAAATAACTATTCTTCCAATGCATTTTGTTTATTGCAGAAGGTCCCCACTGATTATGTGGAGAGAATGCAATGTGGGGCATGTGAAGATGCAATACTATACGGCCCAAGTGGGAAATTGTGGCATGTGAACCCGTGCTATGGTAAGACATGGGCAGTTTTCACAAATTGTTGGAAAATTTTTGTTTCTAAGAAGTTTATTGAAGTTAGAGATATTTTAGTTTTTAGACATGTTGGAAATGTACATTTTGTTGTGAAAATATTTGGGCCATTTATTTTCAAAACTACACCTCTTATTATTTCATAAAAAGAAACTTGAACCTTTCCATAACCTACAACAATAAAAGGTGCCAATAGGAGCCTCTGAAATGCATATCTCTTTCTGACATGCATATCTATTTCTTCTGTTGAGGTCTCGAAGGAATTGATTATGGCCAGTCTACTTCGCTGATGAATCTGCCTAAATTTTCTTTGGTTCTACCGACGGGTGCAATTACTAACAGATACAGAATTTTAAGCTCTCTCCAACCCTCATTAAATAGCAGAATATGGATAAAACTCCATAGAAATGCCTATCATTTGCGTGAAATGCCTCTAAACACAGAATGGAGTGTTTTCTTTTTTGAAAGTTGTGTGTTATTATGGTGAAATCAATTATTCTTTCTATTTTGTGCTAATATGGTGAAGAAATGGAATAGTGCTCAAGTATATGATAACATTCTTCAATCATATTGTCAAAATATATGGGTTCTTTGTTAAATTCATAGCTACAAGATTCGGTCATATCACTGCAAGGAAAAATTCAATTGAAATACCAATACGGTAGGGTCGGTACTATCTACTGTCCTATGAACCCATAAACCCTACAAAAAATCTCAAAATCCTTTTAATAAAATGCAAAATAGTCCAAAAATGTTTTTTTTTTCTTTTTTTCTATTGCATTCTTGACACTTGAATTCTTCTAAAATCTGTTCAATGGAATTACTAGTACTTGTGAAATGATACATGTGTTATTTCATCAATATTTATACTTTTTAAGATGGGTTTTTATAAATAAGAGGACTTAATTACCTTATCCTTATAAGACTTTTTTTTCAAAACATTATAATATGTATTTTGAATCAATGTTAAAATCAATATTTCACTTGATAATTTGCAATTATGTTGATCTCAATAAAAATGGCGTACTGTATAAAGTTCTTTTTTTGTATGTAAGATCATAATAAAATAATGATAATTCTAAAGTACATGAAATTATTTGCATTATTTTCTAAACTTTATTATGTTACAAAAATTCATATTATTCTAGATTTATTATTTTACAATTATTTACAATTTTACAAATTTACAAATTTAAAAAATTTAATAAAATTATTTCATATTAATACAATTAAATTTTCACATTAATACAATTAAAATTTTAAAAATATTTTACATACAATTACAATTAAAATTAGAATTAGAATTAGAATTAATTCTGGGTTTTACAATTTCACATACAATTTAAATTAGAATTAGAATTAGAATTAGAATTTCAAATTTTACATACAATTACAATTACAATTACAATTACAATCATTTCAACGGTAATACAATTAAATTTACAAATATTTTACATACAATTACAATTACAATTACAATTTCATGATTTCACGTACAATTACAATTACAATTTTAGAATTTTACATACAATTACAATTACAATTTTAGAATTTTACATAAAATTTACAGTTACAATTACAAATTTACAAATTTACATATATACCATTACAATTTCAATTTAACAATTTTACATATATACAATTACACTAAAAATTACAATTACAATTTTACAATTTTACATATATACAATTACAATTACAATCATTTCATAATAAATTAAATATTACAATTAAAATTAAAATTTTACAAATATTTTACATACAATTACAATTACAATTACAATTTTACAATTTGTCATATATACATTTACAATTAAAATTACAATTACAATCATTTCACAATAAATTAAATATTACAATTACAATTACAATTTTACAAATATTTTACATACAATTACGGTTAAAATTACAATTACAATTACAAATACAAATACAATTTTACATACAATTAGAATTAAAATTTCAATTACAATCACAACATAATATTTAATAAATATCATGGTTATTTAATATTAAATTAATTAATAAACATCACGATCATGATAACCATCATACAAACATCCTTAATGGAAAGCTAAAAAACACATTCAAATTTGCTAACATCCTTGATCATGAGTCCAGCTTTTTTTAAACGGAATTAGTATTGTATAACATCATCATAACACAAACATCAAATATACATCTCATGTCAAATAACTGATATCACATACACATCTATCTGCAAGCTGCACATTAAATGAACATATCTAACATGACCTAACAATAGACAGATCATGATGATCACCAACATGTAAATTAAGTACAACTGCAACATGAAAATAAAATACATGGACTATATATATATAACTGAATAATGTCAAAAATATACAACTATAATATAAATGTCATGGATTAGCTAGTGGTACATCATGAATAACAGTACTAGTCGAGGCCTGCTCACTCAATGGTGTAGCCTCGACAAGCTCAGATACATGTTGATCATCACGTGCCTACTGATCTGCTACTGGTGCCTCATGCTAATCAAGATCAACTATCGGCTTCTCATCGTGATGACTCGACATGGTCGATGGTCTAGTATGCTCTCCATGATGACTGCTGCTCGATTCTAGTGGAGGTTGTTCATCTGGCATGGCACGAGGTGAACGATCATTAGATGATGTTTCGCTGCTCGCGGACTGTCGATCACGTGCTGTGTCTCGACCACACATATAATGTGCAACGTCCTCCTCATCCATGTAACTAAGGTCGTAGCTCCTATGACATGCCGCATCAGGCTATACATGTCACACGACATGCCTCTCCACATATGTAACAGCCTACCATTGGCCTGTATGTCTCTCATAGTTGTGGGCATGACTCCCGCCTCAACAATCAATGTAGTGATTTGGTCACCCAACTCCATCTTGAATCTGCTATGAAGCCTACCACGCCTAGCAAAAGGCAGTACCGGCGCACTAGCCGGAGTAGGTCTCTCTGCATCGGCCTCCTCATTAGGGGAATTTTGAGGTCTAAAATGGCCTCCTAAGAAAAATTTACAACCAAAATAAACTTTATAAGAACGAATAGGATTCAAAATGATGATGTCAATCATGGGGGATGATTCACCATTTTTGGAGTAAAAAATTAAAAACATTAAAAAATAATAAAATAATAAAACTATTTTTTCAATTCGTATTTTCAACTTATCTCTGTAAGTTTTTACTCAAATTTCAAGCAGGAGTACTCGTTGGATGCAAAATTTAATTCCTCATCTAAGAAGTACCCATGTTTCATACTTTTGATGGACCCCTCTACACGAAAAATGAGAAATACATGAAAAATCGTGATTGCAATCACGTTTTTTATGTATTTTTTATTTTTTGTGTAGAAGGGTCCATCGAAAGTATGCAACATGGGTACTACTTGGATGAGGAATCAAATCCTACATCCAACAAGTATTTCCACTCGAAATTTGAGTAAACCCATAGGGAGATAAGTTGAAAATATGAATTGAAAAATTTGTTTTTTCTTTTTAACCTCTAAAATTTGATGATGTAATCAAATATTATTTTATGATTTTTACTATAATTTTATAATTTCCTTAGGAGGCCCATTTTAGACCTCAAAACTCACCTAATGGATGATCCTAGCCAATCTAGCATATCCTGATCGTCATCAGGATCCACACCTGGATCATGTGGTGGTGCTGGCATGTTCTCGCCATCAAAAGACCCAATGTCTGCAAAATATATACAAGTACACAACAATAATTAGACAATTTCATTACACAATTTAATAAAAACAAGTTAAAGAACATGTTAGAATAAATTTAAATAAAACAGTAATATTACCTCTATCATCTGACGTCTCATCATCTGTGAAGAGGATGTTGGCACACCCTCGCCAATTCAAACCAACATAAGGACAAGGGACGATAATAAAGGGATGTTGGTCAACATTGGATAGAAACTCCATTGCATCATGCGATATCCTCGTGGAAAACACAGTCTCGCCCCTCTTAGGCATCCTCTATCCCCACATGTACATCTGTGCCTTGAACATCGGTCTACGAGGCTACCGAAAAAAAGTAGGCCTCATCTCTAGAAACCTCTCAAAAAATAAACAAAAAAGATCTGAAGCAAAAGGGAAGTTGGCCCTCCCTTGTGCATGAGCACGACATCTATCTAAGGCTATACAGAATTGCTACAAAAAATGGTAGACTACTTGACAAGTCATGGCTCTTATACTAAAGAATCAACATAATATAGAAGCGAGAAACTAATGTGTTGCCCATCACTGGTGTTGTCTAAAATGGTCGAAATCAGAAGTGAGAGGCACCTCGCCTCCTGACTACCAATTGCACCAATATGTAACTGACCTTTGGAGACCTGAAAATCTAAAGGAGACAATATATTTGCGCTAAGGTATCTCTGGGAGTACACCAACTGAATCCTTGCTGCATAGCCAACTGGAACCTCTGGGAATGAGGGAAAATCCACCTCTCTCCTTGATAGCCCTGTAATGAAATATATGTCCTCCTCAGTGGGCACGTACCACTGGTTAGGACCAACTTGGAAAGCCTTTCGGTGGGCATTCCACCTATGGATAAGATGTCTCAAAAGCACACCATGGCTCTTCAAGGAAGTATCCTCCTCATAGAACTTGATGAGGCCTACCTGCCTTAGGATCCCTTAGGTAGCTGTTGTAATAGGGTGAGGGTACGCATCTCTCTCCCTCTCTCGTGCCTCCCACAGGAGAACCATGTTATACTGGTCTGCATGTTGTTGCTTTTGTTCCCCCTCTTCTCTCCTTTCACATATTTGAATGATCGACATATTAAATACAATTTTTTTATTAAATGAGACATGTATTTAGGAATATACATATATAATTTTTTTTGGAAAAAAAAATTTCAATGCGCCACAAAAAACAGGCATGCACCAGTACCGGTGCATCTTTTTTGTCACGCACCTACAACACTTGAAAATTTTCAGCGCACCATTGACTATGGATGGTGTCGGGAGTGCGATGCTCTAACTAAACTGTACGCCCCGAGGCATATAGTTCGGTTAGCGCACTGACGTCCTAACATCATTACATAGTCAAAGGTGCAATCTTTTACTAGGTTGCACCGTTGACCCTGTTGAAATTTGGAATGTGGTGTGCTGACAAAAATACCCGCCCTGGGGTGAATATTTAAGTCAACGCACTGCAATGCCACTATTACACATGGTCAATGGTGTGGTCGGGTAACCGGCTACACCGCACTTTTTTTTTAAATTTCAAAATAACACAGTGCGCCTTTCGGCACCACCCCAGAACTGATGCGGATACCATCAGCATTGGTTGTGGTGCAACCTATAAATTTACAGGCAACACCACGAACTGGTGCGATCCAAACGGCTCAAGCGCACCGCGTGACAATTTTTTTTTTTCTTTTAAATGGTTAATTTTAAGGTAATTTGAAATTCTAGTCCACTAAAAGGCTTAATTATGGAAAAACAAGAAAAATACCTATACATTTGGCCATCTAGGAGGCATATTGGTTGTAGAATTTGCAAAAGAAAATTTGCCCACCATTTTGCAAAATTTAAGTTGGAGATTGGTGGGCAATGCACAGCAGCAGTGCATGTAATGGGTGCAATGGGATCACCGATGTCAGGGAGTCTCGGACAAGGATAAATTGCACCAGTGCTTCAGAGCTCCATAGCACTGAGAAAAGTGAAAAATGCAGTTTTTTTGCCGTATTTTTTTTTTATTTAACCCTTTTCTGGTGCGCAGGGTTTTATAGCCGCACCAGTGAAGTTTCTTAAGACCACGCTGGACGGTTTCTGTTTGGCGTGGGGTTTCATGATGCATTGGTGTGGAATATTTGTAAAGCACCGGTGCACTGCAGTAATAAGACGCATCGGGTGGATGTGTATGGAGCGCATGGTGTCCGGTGTGCCAATGTTTTGTGCACAACAGTGCTTTCTCTTATGGAACGTGTTGATCATTTCATCCCCCATTGAATCTTTGAAAAGCAATCCCTTCTTGTTGGGCCTGAAAAATCCATTATTCGCCTATCGTCGCTTTCTCCGAGCCTCAAAATTGCATAAAAGGGCTGAAAAAACCCACTTTTGAAAATGTATTAGGCCTTAGCCCCTTTCGGCCAAGCCCCTGTGCCCTTTTCCCTCCACATGACCCAACCCTGAGACCAGGAGCTAGTCCAATGGGCGCTTATCAAATATACATATCAGGCGCATTTTGGATCGTCGATCTACGCATATCCGACGGCCTTTGCGACCCATTTGCGCATGCGGTCCCCATTTCATTCGCCCGTCTAATCGTATATCAACCATCCAATCATCCACCGATCAACGACTCACAATACTCTCGCCCCGGTGGACCCCGCGCCATGCATTACTCCAAAACTCGATGGTATCTATCACATCGCCTTTCGGCGGTGGGCGGTAATTCTCGTTTGGCCAGCGATTCCACTCATCACCCGTGACGTGGCTTAGCGCACTATTGCAAAACCACCCTCCATCGCATGTTATTGTTCGACCAAGGATACGGAGTGATGTGCATATCAGCCATCCGATCTGGGGCGATCCATCCAACAGTCATCGCGCTCCGAAGCTGCACGAGATTTAACGCAAGGAAATCGTACCCTTAGCCCACCGTCTCATTTCCCTCTGATGCGTTTTCAACCGTCGATCTCGTTTTGAGATTGAACGGCCCAGATCATCTGCATACCTTGCCATCGACTCTGTCCTCCTCCACGTCATCATCCCACGTGTTTATCGCATTTTTCCTCCGCCATTTATATATTCCATTCATATGTTATATTTTAATGTTTTGCATTATAACTTTGCCCAGCCCGTCCACCATAGTTCCACTGCATTTTTCGTTGTCACCTCTCGTTCTTCAACCATTTCATCATGCCGCACTGATACACAATCATCCCCACTGCATCTCCATCTCCACACACGTTTTTTATTAACAAGTTTGCTGGTTTTGCAGGGTTTCAACGACGAAAGACTGTTGTGATTTACAGTCTTCATTTCAGTAGTGGAAGACACATCAAAGGACCATTTTCAGGAGCCGAAATGATGAAGAGATGCCTGGGAGGGCAAATCAATAATACTTCCATTAAAGAATCAGGGTTAAAATCCACCAAACCCTGTAGGGACATTCAAGGCGCCGATTTCACAGATGAAGATATTAATGGAGCAGTAGAAAAATATTAGTGGATGATTGAGGAATTCAACGCTCAGCATTGAATATTTTCAGCCGTGACTCAAGTTTAGAAGGTAGAGGGTACAATGCACCAAAAACAATATCCTTCAGAAATCAAGCTACAGAGAACGTATAGCACCACAAGGTCATCGAGCAGTATGGGCGTGCACATTTTCGCCATCTTGTCTTTATGAAGCAAATTGATGGTTCATCACCTACTTCATTTATTAAGTTTTATTTTTCTCTATAAAACCCTGAAGAACATATTATTAAGGGTTCCATATTCTATTAGAAAATTATGCAGTGAAAGGCTTTTTGTATACATTTTGTATAACTTTTGTATGAAGGCTCAGAGCCCATAAGGTCTCAGTGAGGAGGAGTTCCATCCAATAAACAGGATTCTGGTCTTTGGTATTTCATAGTCTGTAACTTTCTCTCTTACGTGCTATTTTAATATATCATTTCATTTCATCCATCTGTCTTGTATCATGTTTTGGAATGCGAGTGGCTCACTAATTTTTGGTATGGATTTATCCTAGTTGATACCCATGATTGGATTAGTCAAGCGCTTTAAATATGGCTCATGCATAATATTCTATTCCATTATTCGGCTAAACCATACTTCTGCTATATTAGTTTCTTTGGGAGGATGATTTTAAAATGCTATTGCCATGTATGGATTCTTAGATTGGTAAGCTCATGCATGGTGGTATTGTATATCTAGGTATCAGCTCAATGTTAGCTAATATCTCCTCAATATTTCATTTACCACATACACCTTCTGATAACTTATTTCTGTGAGGTATTTCTGAATTGGCCCTCTTAATAGTAAGTTGTCTCTGAATTGTCTGTTGCTTTTATATTGGATTTTTGCACGTTGCCTCTGCAATATCCTTATTTCTGTGCCAGTTTTTGAAAGTCTTTGTCCCATTCAAATGAATTTTCCTTGTTTTATTAGAGATGGCATGAGAGCTTGTTATTGATAACTCCCTTTGTTATACCATATACTCCTTGCTATATAAGATGTCCTAGGCACTGGTCTATGACAACTCTAGGCTGTCTCTAGGAGCTAAAACATCTTTCTGGCGCCATTGCCAAGGAACGAAGTTAAGAAAATTAGAATCCCTGGGCCTCAAAAAAACTTAATTCACTCTTCAAGTAGGTGAGCATGGAGAGTTGAGAGTTGTAGATCCCTCACCTTGGCGACTCCACATTTTTCCATTTGATAAATCTATTTGCAGTCCTGGCTCCTCGTAAGCCACACCTGAGGTCAGTTACGTCTAAGAAAAAGACACCTTCAGTGTCTGACCCTGAAAATATCATACATGGAAGAAATTGGAGGGAAATAAAATCAGTCCATTCTGAGATTCCAGAATTCTCCCAAGAAGACTTTCTGTCCTCCTCCTCTCAGGATTCTCAATTGCAAATTCCTGACCCCACTGTCGGAGATACCGATTACTATTCAGATAGTCCACCCTGAGGAGGTGTCCAATTTAAAGACAGTCTTCATCCTACTCCTGAGGTCGAGGAAGTCAAGGAGGTCACCGAAGTATATGTTGTTAACAAACCTTTGTTCCCCTCAACCCTTCAAGCTGCAGTTGAGTATATTCCTATTATTATTCATACTCCACTTCCACCTCCTCCTCCTCCTCTTAGTCATCAAACTATTGCACTACCTCCACCCCCTCCAATGGAAAATGTTCTAGGCTTCTTGCTAAATAAATATGCTCCTCTAGCATTACCTCAAGTGTTGAATGATATGCCCCAATATTATCTAAAGGTCTTTCCCAGATTCAATGGGGAAAACGAGATTGATGCTCAAAAACATCTTGAGAATTTATGCTCTTTTGCAGAGAACTTTAATGTTGAACATTTAGATGTGGTCTTAAGGCTTTTTTTCCAGTCTCTTGATGGTGAAGCTCGAAAAATGGTTTAAGACATTGGCTGACCATTCTATTACCACTTGGGATAACTTGGAAGAAACTTTTCTCAGGAAATGGGGAGAGAAGAAAGATCATGGAAATTGTCTCATTGAGTTCACTACAATAAAGAAAAGACATAATGAAGGGGTATCAGAATTTATCAAGAGATTTAATAAATTGTATCTAAGTCTCCCTGCTGATATGAAACCTCATCAAACTGCTGCTAAAGTCATTTTTGTAGCAGCCTTTGATTCAAAATTTGGTTTCTCCCTCAGAGAAAGAAAGCCTGCTACTCTGGATGATGCTCAGGCAGATGCACTAGAGTTGGAAGCAAACTTTTCCTCCACTGGTAAATCAAAAGGAAGATCTGAACAAGATACTAGGAGAAGAGGTAAAGAGGAGGTGTCTACCTCCTACCAAGACAGAGACTCAGCCAATGACAGAATGGAAGAAATGAGAAAATTGATTAAGAAAATGGTCAAGATGGAATTGGAGGCCAAGAATTCAGCCCCCAAGAACTTCCACAATGCTCAAAATAGAGGTTACAATCCTCAGTATAGGAAACCACCCCTGCAAATATTGCCAAGGGAAGCAAAGGAGCAAGAGAACCAGGTACCACACCCATTGTACCTGGAAGGGCCAGTAGATGATTCTGCTGAAGATACTGCCTATGGACTAGAGGATGCAAATATTTCCTTTTCAAATAGTGATGGAGAAGAATGCCCTTTACAGGGAAATGAAGGAGCTGAGTGCCCATTGCAAGAAGAAGAAAACACCAGAGGCACAGAAGAAGCAGAAATTGATCATTATTGTAAACAATTTACTGATTTCATGCAAACACATTTTAATAGAAGATATGATCTCATATCTTCTAGGAAGAGAACTCATGCTCAAGATCAAGAAGAGGAGCCTCCCCAGAAGGAAGCACCTACTCAGAAGGAGTCTATGATGCCGAAAGTCACGGACAAAGGTAAGGGCCCTATAAAAAAACCTTTGCAGTCTGATGATCAAATTACTTCCGCTCCAAAAGTAGTCACTCCTTCTAATACCAAGTCTGTGTTAAAATAAATCAAACCCCCAGCTGAAAATAAAGAGTCAAAGAAGTTGTAATAGAAAAGTATTCTCATGTTTTCAGTCTGAAAAAGGAACTTGAAAAAGTCAAAATTCCAGTCCCCTTGACTGAACTATTAAAGCAACTTGCATATCAATCCCAAGTCACCTCATTCATGCTCCCTCCAGAAGCAACGCTCACTCCAGATAGCCTCAACCTTCAAGAAGAAAGACCCATGGTTGTCTTTGGTCCACATGTTGAGGAATTAGATGCTTCTACTCCTCCCTTTTATGTGTCTCTAGTGATTCATGACCTGCTATTACATAATTGTCTATTAGATTCTGGAGCTTCCCATAATCTTATACCTCTGTTAGTCATGGAACAACTAGGATTACAAATCACCCGGCCATACAAGGACCTCTATTCATTTGACTCCAAAAGAGTTAAATGCTTGGGGATGATCAAGGATTTGGTGGTTAATTTGGCCCAAATCCTAGCTAAAAGTGTGGTAATGGACATCGTGGTGGCTGACATCCCAACTCATTTTGGTATGTTGCTGTCAAGGTCCTGGGGAACAAAAATCGGTGGATCACTCAAGATGGATTTAACATATGCCACTATCCAAGTTTTTGGTGGCCAAGAGAGGAGGTTGTATGGGGAGTCTAGATTTGTCAAGATGGTGACTAAGGCTGACAACTCTGTAAATTCACCAGTCTACAGTAAGGAAGGAGATTTTTCATGCTTGATGCTGGAATAAGATCAAGATTATGCTCATGAACCATCTTTCTGTCAAATCAAGACTGAACAGTCCACAGAAAGCCATGAAACAAGAATCTGGACACTCCATTTTGATGGGGCAAATTCAAAGGAAGGTAATGGGGCTGGAATATTATTGATTTCTCCTACAGGAAGGTGGGTTCCATTTTCCTTCAAGCTAGAATATGAAGCCACTAATAATGTGGCTGAATATGAAGCACTTCTGTTAGGATTGCAGACAACTAGGAACATCAACATACAAAGCTTAAAAGTTCTGGAAGATTCAGAGCTGGTGGTTAGACAAGTCATGAATCAATGTCAGACCAAAAATCCTAGGCTAAGGGCTTATAGGAATGAAGTTTGGGACATGGTAGAAAATTTCTTCTTGGCGTTCAATATCTAGTTCATGCCCCAAGAACAAAATAGGATGGTTGATTCCCTTGCTGTAGCTGCTAGTACATTTCGACCACCTGAGAACCCTCTTTTAAGATATGAAGTTGAGGTGCGTTATCAACCATCAATCCCAGATAAAATCAAACACTGGCAGGTATTTGAAGATGAAGAACAGATGAAGAGATTCCTGGAAACAGTGGGATAATTCTCCAATATGGAGATTGATACTAATGAAGAAGAGGGTGAACCTGAAGATACTTTAGAAAGAAATTGGGAGAAGAGAGTGGCAGGTAATAAGGTGTTGCAGTTAAAGGGAAACATAATACCTAGAGGTATGGTGCCTCTAGAAATATTATTTGACAAGATTGATGTCCCATTGCAACCAGGCAAAGTGGTAGAAGAGAATCAGGTAGAAGACCTGAATTTGGGTACTGAAGCTGACCCCAAAATTGTAAAACTGTCCAGGAAGATCCCTGGAGAATATAAAAAGCTATATTAGAAATTATTTCAGTCTTACAAAGATGTGTTTGCATGGTCCTATCAGGACTTGAAAAATTTTGATATCAGTATTATGCAGCACAAAATTCCACTGAAGGGAGATGCAAAGCCCCATAAGCAGAAGCTTAGACAAATCAATCCCCTACTGCTTCCTTCTATTGAGAAGGAAATCAAGAAGCTGCTAGAAGCCAAAATAATTGTACCACTGAGGTACTCTGAATGGGTGGAAAACCTTGTCCCTGTACGAAAGAAGAATGGAGAAATAAGGTTGTGTGTGGATTTTAGAAATTTAAACAGAGCATCCTTAAAGGATAATTATCCACTACCTAAGATGGATCACATCCTGCAGAAAGTGGTTGGAGCTTCTAGGATGTCAATGATGGATGGATTCTCTGGTTATAACCAAGTGGTTGTACTTCCATAGGATCAAAAGAAGACTGCTTTCACCACACCATGGGGGACATTTATGTATGCCAGGATGCCTTTTGGATTGATTAATGCAGGGGCCACTTTTCAAAGGGCAATGGACATTGCTTTTGTTGGAGAGCAAGATAAATTCCTGGTTTTCTACCTCGATAATATCACTGTATTTTCCAAGAATGATATTGAGCACATCGAGCATCTCCGTAGAACTTTTGAGAAATGCAGAAGGTATGGTCTTTCCCTTAATCCTCAAAAGTCTGTATTTGCTTTAGAAGAGGGTAGAATTTTGGGACACATTGTGACTAAAGACGGGGTGAAGATAGATCCTAAGAGGGCAGAGGTTATAAATGGTATTTCTTTCCCCAGAAATAAGAAAGAGGTACAGGTATTCCTAGGGCGCATCAATTTCCTGAGAAGGTTTATTCCTAACTATGCAGAAATAGTTAGGCATATAACTGACATGCTGAAGAAAGATAATGAAGTTAAATGGTCCCAGGAATCACGAGAGGCATTTACCAGAATAAAAAATGCTTTTGTATAAGCCCCTGTGCTAGCTGGGCAAGATTATGATAAACCTTTCATCATTTTTTCTTTTGCATCACCTCATACAATAGCAGGAGTTTTATTGCAGAAAAATGAGGAAGGGTATGAGCAGCCTATTGCCTTTTTCAGTCAGGTGCTCCATGATGCAGAATTAAAGTACAACATATTGGAAAAGCAAGCATACGCCCTAGTGAAATCCCTCAAATCATTCCGTGTATATATTTTAAAATCCCATATCACTTCATTTGTGCCTACAGCTGCTGTAAGAGATATTCTTATTTAGGGAGATACTGAAGGAAAAAGGGGAAAGTGGGCTGCCAAGATACAGGAGTATGAATTAGACATCCGTCCTAATAAGCCGATCAAAGGACACGGGCTTGCTAAAATGCTATCTGAATCAAACTATCAAGATCTGGGCATAAATTTGTCCATTATAGCAGGTGAGGAACCTGAGGAGAGAGAAGAACGACAGGGAATTGGAGTAGCTACTCCAGAAACACATATAAAGTACCTCACCAGTCAGTGGTACCAAGAGATAGTAGAATATCTCCTCACACTCAGCTGCCCACCAAGCTGTGATAAAGCTAAGTATAGAACACTAAGATTAAAATCATAGAAGTATATAGTCACTAATGGCCGACTATACTGGTGAGATCCCTCAGGCATCTTACTCCTGTGTCTCACAGAGGATGAGGTGGAGAGTATTATAGCAGAATTTCATGAAGGAATCTATGGGGGTCACTACAGCTGGAGGGCCATCGCTCACAAAATCCTAAAGGCTGGTTTCTATTGGCCCAAGCTTTTTGGAGATGTTTTTGCCAGGGTTAGAGCATGTGAGAAGTGTCAGAAATTCGCTGAAAGGCAGAAGTTGGCACCTTTTCCCATGATTCCTGTGCACGTGGATGAACCATTTCGACAATGGGGAATAGATTTTATATGCGAAATACATCCTCCATCGAGTGGTCAGCATAAATGGATATTAACTGGCACTGATTATTTTAAAAAATGGGTGGAAGCCATACCCGCGAGGAATGCCACAAATACTGTGATCATAAAGTTCATGGAGGAAAACATCATATCCAGATTTGGTTGTCCTGCCAGAATAGTGACTAATAATGCACAGGCTTTCAAGTCTATGAAATTTGTGAATTTCTGCCAACAATAAGTCACTCTACAACATACTATCCACAAGGAAATGGGTTGGTAGAGTCTTCCAATAAAACCCTGGTGAGAGCACTGAAGAAGGCTATAAATGAAAGTTAGAAGAACTGGGATTCTCAGTTGAAATTTGCTCTGTGGGCCAATAGAATTACTAGCAAGAGAGCAACCGGAAAATCCCCATATGAATTGGTATATGGGAGGGCAGCATTATTTCCTATTCAACTGGCCCTACCAGTAGCTCGATTCATGCAGGAGAGTCAGGAAGAGCCTGATGATATGACCAGGCGAATAAATCAACTGGTGGAATTGGAAGAAACACGCAATCAGGTAAATCAAAGGCTGACAGAGTATCAGGAGAAGATGAAGTACCTTTTTGATCAGCATGCTAAGGACCAAAATCTGCAAATTGGTGATCTAGTGCTCAGATGGGACATCCAGAGAGCTGAAAAAGGAAAACATGGTAAATTCGATCCGCTCTGGTTCGGTCCTTTCAAGATTGTGGAGCAGGGAGGTAACAATACTTTCAAGTTGGAAAATTTACAGGGTGACTTGCTTGATGCCCCTGTGAATGGTCAGTTCCTTAAGCTCTACTTACAGTTCTAATTTAGGAAAAGGCAGCCTGATGTATTATATTGTATATTAGTTTCCTTTTTGTTTTTGTTTGAATAATGTGGGTGTTGTAATGAATCATGAAGTAAAAAGTAGAGGTGCAGAGGGGCAGAGTTCACACAGAAGAGTATCTAATGGTCTGCGAAGCTCTTGACACGTTCAAGGATGAACTTGTCGTCCCCAGATGGAGCTGATGTTGATCATTTCAGCCCCCATTGAATCTTTGACAAGCAATCCCTTCTTGTTGGGCCTAAAAAATCCATTATTCGCCTATCGTCGCTTTCTCCCAGCCTCAAAATTGCATAAAAGGGCCGAAAAAACCCACTTTTGAAAATTTATTAGGCCTTAGCCCCTTTTGGCCAAGCCCCTATGCCCTTTTCCTTCCACATGACCCAGCCCCGAGACCAGGAGCTACTCTAATGGGCGCTTATCAAATATACATATCAGGCGCATTTTGGACCGTCGATCTACGTAGATCCGACGGCCTTTGCAACCCATTTGCGCATGCGGTCCCCATTTCATTCGACCGTTTGATCGTATATCAATCATCCGATCATCCACCGATCAACAACTCCTAATACTCCCACCGTGGTGGACCCTGCGCTGTGCATTACTCCAAAACCCGGCGGTACCTATCGCACCGCCTTTCGGCGGTGGGCGGTAATTCTTGTTTGGCTAGCGATTCCACTCATCGCCCGACACGTGGCTCAGTGCACTATTGAAAAACCACCCTCCATCACACGTTATTGTTTGACCAAGGATACAGAGAGATATGCATATTAGCTATCTGATCCGGGGCGATCCATCCGACGGTCATCGTGCTCCGAAGTTGCACGAGATTTAACGCAAGGAAAGTGTACCCCTGGCCCACCATCTCATTGCCCTCTGATGTGTTTTCAACAGTCGATCTCGTTTTTAGATCGAACAGCCCAGATCATCTGCATACCTTGCCATCGACTCAATCCTCGTCCACGTCATCATCCCACGTGTTTTTCGCATTTTTTCTCCGCCATTTATATACTCCATTCATATGTTATATTTTAATGTTTTGCATTATAACTTTGCCCAACCCATCCACCATAGTTCCACTGCATTTTTTATTGTCACCTCTCGTTCTTCCACCATTTCGTCATGTCTTGTTGATACACAGTCATCCCCACTACATCTCCATCTCCACGCACGGTTTTTCTTAACAAGTTTGCTGGTTTTGCAGGGTTTCAGCGACGAAAGACTGTTGTGATTTACAGTCTTGATTTCAATAGTGGAAGACACATCAAAGGATCATTTTTAGGAGCTGAAATGATGAAGAGATGCCTTGGAGGGAAAATCAATACGACTTCCATTAAAGAAGTGGGGTTAAAATTCGTCAAACCTTGCAGGGAAATTCAAGGCGTTGATTTCGCAGATGAACATATTAATGGAGCAGCAGAAAAATATCAGTGGATGATTGAGGAATTCAATGCTCAACATTGAAGATTTTCAGCCATGACTCAAGTTTAGAAGGTAGAGGGTACAATGCACCAAAAACAATATCCTTCAAAAAGAAAGCTACAGAGAACTTACAGCACCACAAGGTCATCGAGCAGTATGGGCGTGCACGTTTCCGCCATCTTGTATTTATGAAGCAAATTGATGGTTCATCACCTACTTCATTTATTAAGTTTTATTTTTCTCTATAAAACCCCGAAGAACAGATTATTGAGGGTTCCAGATTTTATCAGAAAATTATGAAGTGAAAGGCTTTTTGTATACATTTTGTAGAACTTTTGTATGAAGGCTCAAAGCCCATAGGGTCTCAGTGAGGAGGAGTTCCATCCGTTAAAGAGGATTATGGTCTTTGGTATTTCACAGTCTGTAACTTTCTCTCTTATGTGCTATTTTAATATATCATTTCATTTCATCCATCTGTCTTGTATCATGTTTTGGAATGCGATTGGCTCACTAATTTTTGGTATGGACTTATCCTAGTTGATACCCATGCTTGGATTAGTCAAGCACTTTAAATATGGCTCATGCATAATATTCTGTTCCATTATTCGGCTAAACCATACTTCTGCTATATTAGTTTCTTTGGGAGGATGCTTTTAAAATGCTATTGTCATGTATGGATTCTTAGATTGGTAAGCCCATGCATGGTGGTATTGTATATCTGGTATCAGCTCAATGTTAGCTAATATCTCCTCAATATTTCATTCACCACATACACCTTCTGATAACTTATTTCTGTGAGGTATTTCTGAATTGGCCCTCTTAATAGTAAGTTGTCTCTGAATTGTCTGTTGCTTTTATATTGGAGTTTTGCACGTTGCCTCTGCAATATCCTTATTTCTATGTCATTTTCTGAAAGTCTTGGTCCCATTCAAATGAATTTTCCTTGTTTTACTAGAGATAGCATGAGAGCTTGTTATTGATAACTCCCTCTGTTATACCATATGATCCTTTCTATATAATATGTCCTAGGCACTGGTCTATCACAACTCTAGGCTGTCTCTAGGAGCAACAACAGAACGCACCGGTGCGGTTTAGGATGATAAGTGCACTGGACGAAAAACATCCGCAAAAACCTCCACCCGCCGACATCCTCTAGTAACCTGCACTAGAAATGTATGTCTGGGGTATTTTTATAAGGGGTTCCTCAAAAAAATCCACTAGAGGGTATTTTCCTTGTAGTGGTCGTCTACTCGGCAATGGGGAGGTCTGGCATGATGAAGAGGTGTTGAGCATCAGGGGTCGGTGTGTCAGGGAATTCAGGGACTACATCAAAATTTCTACTCAAGTCGTTGTCGCAAGGTGCTCCAATCCATCCAGGACAGACTTGACAATGCAGAGTGCATTCGCTAGGAGGAGCATGCGGAATTAATCACCACCCTGAACCAGATTCAATATTTTCAATGTCATAATAGGGAGTGTGTAGTGGTTTTCTGGCATGGCCAGAATCTGATCTCCAAGAAGGTTGAAAAACTGGAGACTTTTATGGCGCACTTTGAGGGGCATGTCCAATGCTTCTTTCAACCTCCACATCCTCCTATTACAACTTCAGAGAACCCAACCTCCATTAGGTCTGATGATTAGCATGATTTTTGGTGTTTTATATGTATTTTTTGTTTACTGGGGCCTTTGGCCCATGAAATTGTGTATTGTGTCTCTCTTTGCTTTTCTATTACTTTTTCATTTTCTCTCAGTAGTAGTCAACAAACCTAACTGGGGTGAGACCACCTATGTTTTTTCCTACATGTACTCTTTTTTGATAATATGAATAGGAACTTTGACTTACCAAAAAAAAAATGATCTTACATGGGTTATTTTGAAAAGGATCTAATCCTCATGGAAAAAATTTGAAGCATGCATTCTAGGTTTATTGTTAGCTTTACCAAAACGTTTATGACTATGATATGCACCTTGTAGAAATTTTGATACAAATTATGTATTTCTTGGATTCTCCTGATCTAACAATTATATGCCACTCTTAAATACATAATCGCTTCTACAAAAATCTTAGTGGAAATTTAAAACACGGTCACCAATTTCAAACACATGAAGAAAGATCAATCACACATAACACAGATGTTTTTACCGGGAAAGCATAAAGATAAAAACCCCACTATCATATATTATGTATATATAATGGATCTTGAAAAAATATCATACAAAACTATAATCCAAGAGCTCTCAATACCATATACAATCGTCTCACAATGTTATACAAAAATTGGAAAATACGTGTGCCAATTTACTGCCTCCTGACAACCTGCCTCCACTACACAATCCATGTTGATCACAATCCCTGAATGAATGAGATCCTTCTTGCCTTGACTACACAATCCTCATTGGCATCTCCAATGTGTGTGTGGTTGCATGAGTGCACCCACTAAAGTCACAACTAATAATCAAACTTTCCCTTTCACCTATCTCTCAACTAGTTCTCCACTGGATCTGACATTCATGTAGTTAATAGTAGTAAATGTTCATTTGCATGTGATACCACTGCTTATGAATTAATTAAATAATTAAATTCACTGATCTCTCACTAGTGTATGTTCAATTACAACTAGCACAATTGAGTTTAACTCACTTAACTGAGTTAAAATACTTTACAACTCACATAACTACACATCCAACTTTGTTAACACTTCGAATCACTCAGTTACAACTAAGTCCACTTGAATGTCCCACCAACCAACCTTTGAACTCGAATTTCCCATAGCTAACTGTTTTGCCACTACAGTTAACTATTTCCAAGTGCTCCATGAGAATAGATTAATATTTATTGTCCAACTATTATTAAGGGATAATAATAGTCGACATGCATCTATCAATAGACTTCGCACATATATATAAAAATAGAACATCATCTATAAATATAATTTTCTCAACATCTATAAACAGACTTCCACTATAAATAGAATTTTCTCATCCATTCTAAAAATAGACTTACACCTAAAATTAGCTCAAGGCTCAATCCTAGTGTAGGTGCTTAATTTTCACCAGGATCATCATCTTGTTGAATCTCAATGCTCCCTCTCAACAAGAAATGGATTATCCTTCACCCTGATCCTGTCTCTATGGTATTCAAATTTTCTTCTGGTGAGCACCTTCGTCAGAATATCTGCATCCTAATCTTCCATAGGAATGTACTGACACAACATGATCTTTCGATGCACACAATCTTTGATATGATGATACCAGATAGCTATATGCTTAGATCTATCAAAAAACACAGTATTAATCGAGAGTTTAGTGCAACTATGATTATCACAATGAATCACTGTAGGATCAAAATGAGAACCAAACAAACCAACCAGGATATTTCTCATCCAGATAGCCTCACCTGCAGCTTGACTTGCTTCCATGTATTCCGCTTCCACTGAACTGAGTGCCACGAATCTCTTTCTCCTATTATACCAAGAAACAGTTGTAGATCCAATATTGAATATCCCCCCTGATGTGCTCTTACTGTCCATTGGGCTGCCCACCCAATCTGCATCCGTGAAGCCATGCAACTTTACCTCATTTTTCTGTCTGTACCACAAGCCATACTCAAATTTTCCCCTCAGGTATCTCAAGACATGCTTGCCCACCTTCCAAAAGAGCTTGGTAGGCTTAACCATCACTTGAATAAGTTGGTTCACCACATAGCATATGTTCGGTCTTGTATTCACTAAATACATTAGCAAACCCACTAACCGTCGATAGACAGTAGCATCCACTACCTGTCCAGATGTAGCGTCTTATTTCCTTTAGTTTCCTAGAAGAGGTGTATCCATGGGTTTGTAGCCCTCCATGTGAAACTTACCTAGTATCTCACTTGCATACTTGCCTTGGGACACAAAAATTTCACCATCTTGCTGCAATATTTCCAATCCAAGGAAATAATGGAGGCCCATGTCCTTCATCTCGAACTCCTTTGCAAGGTCTTCCTTGCATGAGTGTATCATCTGCTCCTCACCAGTCAGTATTAAATCATCAAAATAAAGAAAAATGATTAAAATATTACCCTCTACTACAATTTGGTATAGGTTTTCATCCACCTTACCCTTGGTGAAGAAAATTCTGGTGAAATAGCTGTCTATCCGAGTGTACCAAGCACGGGGTACTTGCCTCAGTCCATACAGCGCTCTTTTGAGTCTGCACACATGTGACTCGCTGCTGAAGATCTCAAATCCTTTAGGCTTCTCAATATACACTTCTTCCTCAATTATCCCATTGAGAAACACATTCTTTACATCCATTTGATGAATATGCCAACCCATCTGCATTGAGAGAGCAAGGATGGTCCTTATGGAAGAATACCGTGTCACAGGTGCAAAGGTTCCTTCATAATCAATCCCCTTGATCTGTGAGAAGCCCTGGGCCACAAATCTGGCCTTCTATTTCTCAACACTCCCATCAGCAATTTTCTTTACCTTGTAGATCTATCTAGAACTTACCACTCATTTATCAACCGGCCTTGAAACAATTTCCCAAGCACTGTTTCTGACAATGGAGTCATACTCCTCCACCATTGCATCTACCCATGTGGGCTCCTGCACTGCTTCCTGAAAGGAAGATGGCTCAGTCACAATAAATTTTCTCATGACAGCCATGTATCCAGTAAATCGGTCAGGAGACTGTCTTTATCTACGCTATGAAGTAGGGGTTCCTACATTCTGCACAACATCAAGTCTCAGCCTATCAACTTCTGTGGTATGCCTTCTGCCAGTTCTGATGTTTGGCTCTGCATGAGTGGACTTTTCCACTCCATGAACCTCCTCCTATGGTTGATCCACATCTAGAGACTCATCTTTAGGAACCAGCAGTTCCTCCTCTGCATGCAAGTCTAGCTCTCTCAAGCGACAAACACATGGCTTTCCCCTCATTGAATTTTATATCCTGCCACATAAATTCATCTTACTATTATGCAAACACACACGATAATTATGGTGTGTTTCTGTGTACCCCAAAAATATCCCAACTTCAGCAGTCGGCTCCAGATTCTTCCTAGTGTTCTTGGTCACATGCACATAAACAGATGAGCCAAAAATCTTAAAGTGAGAAACATATGGTTTCTTACCAGTAAAAGTTTCTTCAAGTGTACTCATGCCAAGTATTCTCTGAGGACGACGATTTTTCACATAAACCGCAATGTTGCATGTTTCCGCCCAAAAATGCATTGGTAGGCCCTGATCATGCATCATTTCTCGTGCTGCAGCCACGATTGTTCTATTCTTCCTCTCTGTGACCCCATTTTGTTGTGGGTTATGAGGTGCTATGAGTTCTATTCCAATTCCTTCTTTGCTGCAGAAGTCTTTGAATTCATTAGAGATGTATTCTCCACCATTATCACTCCTCAAAGCCTTCACTTGCTTCCTCGACTCTTTCTCCACCAATGCCTTAAACTCACAGAACTTTGAGAATGTTTGATCCTTCTTCTACATGAAGAAGATCCAGCATTTATGAGAAAAATCATCAACAAAAGTAACATAATACCTGTGTTTTTTTGTTGAAGCAACTGATAATGGTCCACACACGTCTGTGTGAACTCTCTCCAGGATCACTGAAACATGGTTCTCGTTTTCATGAAAGGTGGACCTTTCATACTTCCCCATGGTGCAACCCTTGCATTGATCTAACTGAGCAAGTGTTCCCATTGGAATTCCAGTAGATATTTGTTGCATGACTTTCAAGGCTCCATGATCAGGATGGCCCAATCACCTGTGCCATAATTCACCCTCATCCCGACTCACCACTTCTTATGCCTTGCCCATCATGTCAGCATAGCCATCTACATCCAGCTTGTAGATATTCTTAACTCGAATCCCTATCCTCTTGGCTTGACCCATTGTTTTATGTCACAGGAAATATTTTCGCAACTAAGACAAATTTTTCAGATCTAGAACATGCATAACATCTTTCAATTGAAATGGTTTACTTGAATCCCTCTCAAAGGTAATGGTACCAATGCTAGTCGCATTGTATCTTCCATTGTCACCCATTTGTATATGAATTTGGAGATATTTCTCCTCCAGGTAACTGAAAAGATCCTTATCTCTCGTCATGTGGAAGGAAGCACCACTATCAAGATACCATACCAATCCCATTGTGCTTGATACCAAGCATGTGATCAAAGAGAAATCAAGTTCAAATTCTGAGGCAAGGGCCTCACTAGCTGCAACTCCATCAACCTTCTTGTTCTCCTTCTTCTGTGGGTAGTTAGTGGCTAGATGCCCATGTTCATGACAATGAAAACACTTCACCTTGGACAAATCCAGCTTCTTGCCTTTAGACTTGAATTTTGAATGGAATTTCTTCCTCTTCCCTTTCCTTGCCTTGGCAGCCAAAGCACAATCCTCATCATCATCATGCTTTGATGAAGAGCCATCTCCAGTGTTTCGGCTGAACTCCTCCTGCACTAGATCCGACCACATTCATTCCCAATCCGGCAGTTTTTCTCGTCTGTTGATAGAGTATTCATAACTGTGACAACTCTTAGGAAGTCCCAAGAGAGGAAATCTCACCAAATCATCATCATCAAAAATGATTCCCACACTCCCCAGTTCATCCCTACATTGGACAAACTTTGTGAGACACTTTGGAATATTTTCGCCCTTTTCCATCTTGATCTTTCTGAGTTTATCCTTCAGAGCCAATTTCCTATGGTCGCTACTGCTTTTGAAAATATCTGTCACAACCTTCCACATAGCATATGGAGTGGCTTTACCGTGAAGGCTTGAGACAATGTGGTCTTGTACACCTTCCAACAGAATCCTTCTCACCTTTGTTACTTTATTTTTCCATGCATCAAGTAATGAAACATCCATCGAAGTGGTCTTAGGAACATCACTGTCGATGAATTCCTACAAGACATTATATTCAAGCACTGCCTCCATCCTGTTCTTCCAGGAAATGTATTTTGAGCTGCCCTCAAGTGCATGCTATAGCCACAATCCATTGAAATGAATTTCGATGTTTACTCAACTATCACACCAAGAAATTATTGCAGTAAATTCGAATTGTTTCCACCAACAAACTCAGCTCCTGCTTCAAAATTGCAACCTTCTGTGATCCGATACCATGTATAAATTTTAATAAAAATTATGTATTTCCTGGATTCTCCTGATCTAAAAATTATATTCCACTTTTAAACACATAATCACTTCTACAAAAATATTTATAGAAATTTAAAACATGGTCTCCAATTGCAAACACATGAATAAAGATCAATCACACATAACACAAATGTTTTTACCGGGAAATCATAAAGCTAAAAACCCCACTATCATATATTATGTATATATCATGGATAATGAAAAAATCTCATACAAAACTCTAATCCAAGAGCTCTCAGTACAATATACAATTGTCTCACATTTTCATACAAAAATTGGCAAATACATGCGCCAATTTACTGCCTCCTGATAGCATGCCTCCACTATGAAATCCCTGTTGACCACAATCCATGAATGAATGAGATCCTGCTTTCCTTGGTTGCACAATCCTCATTGGCATCTCCAATGTGTGTGTGGTTGCATGAGTGCACCCACTAATGTCACAACTGATAGTCAAATTGTCCCTTTCACCTATCTCTCAACTGGGTCTCCACTAGACCTGACATGCATGTAGTTAACAGTAGTAAATATTAAGTTGCATGTGAGACCACTACTTGTGAATTAATTAAATAATTAATTCACTGATCTCTAACTAGTGTATGTTTAGTTACAACTAGCACAACTGAGTTTAACTCACTTAACTGAGTTAAACTACTTTACAACTCACATAACTACACATGCAACTCTGTTACAACTTCGAATCACTCAGTTACAACTAAGTCTGCTTGCATGTCCCACCAACCAGACTTTGAACTCGAATTTCCCTTATCTAGCTGGTTTTCCACTTCAGTTAACTATTTCCAAGTGCTCCATGATAATATATTAATATTTATTGTCCAACTATTATTAAGGGATAATAATAGTCGACATGCATCTATAAATAGACATGAAATCTATAAATAAACTTCGCACATAAATCTAAAAATAGAACATCATATGTAAATATAATTTTCTCAACATATATAAATAGACTTCCACTATAAATAGAATTTTTTCATCCGTTCTAAAAATAGGCTTACACCTAAAAATAGCCTCAGGCTCAATCCTAGTGTAGGTGCTTAATTTTCACTAGGATCATCATCTTGTTGAATCTCAACACACCTGTAGGTTTAAATAGCTTTGAGAATATATTTATTTCTATTGCATAGGAATGTAGTGTATATTTTTAGGGCTCATTAATTTCCCAAGGCTGAGAAAGGAAACCAAAGAGGTAACCACAGACCAACTTTCAATTTGGTAGCTAGCCCTACCAAATCAGAGAGGGCTTTCTCTATGTAAAGCTTACAGTCGATGTATATGATTGGAGAATAAGGATTTTAGGCTAGTTATAAGCTTAGTATGGTTTTTTTATTTAGGTTTGATTAGGGTTTGTTGGACAAAGAAGCACCAAGTTTGGAAACTAGGCAAGATATCCCAAAAAGATCAGCTGCAGACATAGTATGAGGAAAGTTAGATGTGATTCATTGACACAATTGGTTTGAAATTTTAGTATGGCAAGAAGGAAAACATATAAATTAAGTGAGCATAATGAATTCACTTATTTCATAATATAAAACACTTAGATGCTTATCTTAAAAAAAACAGAGCACAAAAGAATGTTTTTTGTTTCAAAACTTAAAAGATAAAGCATAGAAATAAAGTAGATGGATGCTAGAAATACTTAATAATCACATGCATAATAAACACTAGAGAAAACAATGCAACTGACCACAACACATGAATCCCATAAAAATAGATGCAACTACCTGTAAATTTCTTCTCCAAATTGTCAAATACACTAGTGCCAAAGAGTGAGAACTTCAGATATCCAACCCTCTCAATGACTTAATTTTGAGTAAATGTAGAAATTAAACAATATTCCACCTCTAGGGTTCGAATCCTTATCCAAATCAAATAATTAATGCACCTAATGACTCATAGCCTAATTCTGGGGGAGTTAGAAACAACTTTCCCCTTTTTAGCTAACAAGTCGAGTTTTTTTTTCTAAAGTCATTAAACATAAGATTATTTAACAAATATGACCATAAATAGGCCTATTAACCATAAAAAAATTCATAATCCAGTTGTTACATCAACCATTTTTACCTTTGACCTCCACGTGTCAATAAAAATCTTCAAACCCAAAAACGCACCAAAATTTCTCATAAATGCAACAGAAGCGCAACACAACTTTGGAGGGTGCTTTGGAGTCCTTCCCGAATGCGTTTTTTTATCTGCAAATAGTATTTTTGGAAATTTTTGGATGTCTACTACACCATGAAATCATAAAGCATTGGAAACAACTGCTACAAATATCTGAAAAGTTTCCTTGAGGTCAAGTTGTCCCAAAAACGTAGGGAGTGGTCTGAAATAGTGGCAAAAAGGTAAAAAATGGGCACTATTTTGTAATTTTATGAAAATATATAAACTTTGAAACTTCTCAAAATAATTTTCTATTATACTCACATCAATAACCATCTTCACATGCTTTCCAATTTTCATTTCGAGCCTCTAGGGAAAAGCGCAACAAGCACTCGTTGCATTTCTATAGGGTCAAATTTCTGAATTTGTTGTAATAATAAAGGTCAATGATGGAGTGATATATCTTTAACCATAATAATGTTTACAAAAATAGGAGAGATTTTTGTCGATAAGGTTATTTTGAAGAAAAACCTCTCTTTGTTTTTGGAAATTCATTCCCATCGTCTAAGAATCTGTGCCACAAAAGAATGGCTAAAACGGATAATTAAATTGGAGAATTTGATTTTTTGAAAATAGGCTTCCAAATTTGCTGCATATATCCCAAATAATAACACCTGTTCATAACTTGAAGGAGGTTTTTTTTCTTTGGTGTGATATTGACAAAAGCCTCTTTCACTTTTTTAAAATTCACCTCCATTGTTTCAGAAACTGATTTTGAAGTAAAATTGTCTGTGTCTGCAATGTAAACCCTAGCAAATGATCACAAAAATCAAAATTTCAAAACCTTGTCTCCCTTTTATTTGATTTATTATTTTCTTTCATGCCACTAGTGATGCATCAACCAATAGGTCTAGGTTATCCTGTTAAATCATGATGGTAGCCCACCTCTTGCACCTTTTGACAAAACCTTAGGCAGCCTACCTCTTCAAATGATTTCCTTATAAAATTTGATACATTCACCTCCTTCATATGAATAGGATCATATCTTGAGATACTTCATCCTCATAATTTCATATTTTCACTGGTATCTGCCATGTTTGATATTTTTTTTGTCAAGAAACCCTAGTTTCAAGGAAGAATGGGCAAAGGGAACTTAGCTACAAAACATGGAAAAAAGAATAATTGGAGTGAGGAAATGGAGACAGAGGGAAAGAAAAATTATGAAAATATTATGGGGAGTAGGGAAGTGTTTTTGGAACACAATGAAAGTGAAATTTCTGAATTTGAGTGAGGGAAAGGGGACAAAAGATGGAAAACACAGACCTAGTCTAGAAGTGTAGAAACTAGCTAGGGTTTGTGTGGAAAATTGATTAAATGAGTGAAATAAAGTGAGGGGAATGGTAGGGAGTGTCTAGTGAAAGATATTAGGGATGTATAGGCCGTGAAACTAGGAAATTTCCCTTGAAAATAAGCCAAAGGCAATGAAATTTCAAAAGCACAACAAAAGCACAACAGAAACCCTAGGCAGTTATTTTAATAAATTCTATGAGGAAATTGACTGAAGAAAAGGTTTGTGAAGGCTCCACTTATTTGATTAAATATGTTTGAAGCACTAAGATGAATTTTTGAACCCGTTTTTTCCTCATGCCTCCAAAACAAAAGTGCAACAAGACCCTCCAAAAATGCAACAAACTGATGGAAGAGTAGCAGTGACAAAAATTCGAAGCTTTGGTGGCTATGGCAGCTCTTCAAATTGATAGAGAGGAGATATTGAAGCTTTTTAATCATAGAATGAAGTTTCAAAATGCTCCCTAATTTATAACTCCCATGATGGTGACCAAAATGGATGACATGACTCCCTTGCTTACTTTTGATGACTGATATGATGATTTCCATCAAATGTGAATCCTAGACCATGACCTAGATGATGACCCAATGAATCTTTTGATGACCTAGGACAGGGGAAAAATGGTGTGACCATGATGGATGATGGTTACCTTGAACAAGTGGAGGGAGTAGCAATGAACTAGATAATGACTTGACCATTTTGACAATCAAGAGATGCCAAATTTTATTTGACGATATAAATGTTTTACCAAAGACATCTAACAACATTGAAAAGAGTAAATTTGATCACTGAAACTATTGGACACTAACATTGGCTCCAATGGGGATGGTAGCTCCTTTAGGAGGTGTCAATAACACCATATACCAAGTAGCCTTATTCACTGGGCAATGGAGTCACTGCAGCTACAATCCTCAAACTAGCTCAAATCAAACTGAAAACTAAATTGTACATAGTCAACTGAAAAATCTACTGGAAAATGAAATTGAAAAATATGCTTAGAATGTTGAGCTTATTCATCACACCTTACCTACTCTAACTGATTCATAAGTGATCTGATCAAGTGTATTCAAAGATTTAGTACAACCAATCAAGTACATGACTACTTGGTTGATGCTTGTATTCAGCTCCACCAGGCATAAAGAAATATTTAGTTAATGGAAACTCAAAATGAAACCTAAGTCCAGAACCTGTGTTGGTGAAAAAAAAAAAATCCACCTTTTCTGATGCTTACAAAAAACTGCCCAAGGGGTCTTGAAAATCATGAAACATTACCTCTTGTTGATCAACAAGAGGAGAAAGGTAAACATCATTTTTAATCAATGGATGTTCTCTTTCAGGATTTTTCTCCAAATGAATGATGAGAGTTGGTCTATCGTCCTCCAAATATGAAATTCCATGCATGATCGTTTCTTCATGCTGGATTGAGAGTTTGCGGGGTAGTATAATCAACATTTATTTGAAAAAGATCATTGTTAATAAATTCTTCCATAATAGGCATAGTAAGAAGCATCTCTACATTAGATACCTTTTCAATTTGACTATCTTGGGCTACATTCTCACATTCTTGAGAATAAGAATGATTAAAAGGATCTAAAATCTGCCTTTTTTCATTAGTTCCTCAGAAGAAGCATAAAGCATTTGAATATCTATTTCTTCTTTTCCTTGTTGATTTAAAATATGTTGAACAAGTTGATCATTAAGTTCTAGGATACAAACCTATTTCTCATTACTTTTGAACTCAACAGATGAATGATGACTCTCAGGAATCTTAATGCAAACCAACTCAGAATTAGGATCTTCATCAAGGAATATATGCTAGCTTAAATGGCCATTATCATAAGTATATTATGCACTAAAATAGAGACATGACTACTGCGAATTATCATCAACTTTGAAATATGGAAGATCAATGTCATATTTTGAAGAATTTTTCTCAAGTTCGTTGTCATCCAGGGTAGAATCCATGTTATTCTCATGGTGGATAAAAGGGTTTTCATTCAAAGCATATAAGAGTTCATCATCCATAAAATATTCATCCCCATAAGCACTTTCCAGCTCTTGAATATAATTCTCAAAGTGATCACAACAATTCTCAATCAAAAACAAATAAAGATAGGTTTCTCTATACTTCTCAAAAAATACTAAGTGAAAATATTTGAGAGAATAAATACAAGAAAGAGGCAAGGTTTCATACCAAATTTGTGCTCTTTCTTATAATGTGATCATGAACATCTTCATTAAACAATATTCGTGAAAATTAATCCTCAGCTTATGCACATGCATATGAAATCTTATTAAATGAAGTGTAGCATCATCACCTATTCCATATTTAAATTTTGGAAAGTATGTTTTCCAATCTACCTGAGGCATACAATTTGGGAATCCTGGAACATGATCTTGATACATAGGATCATATCTTCTGGACTGAGAAATCATCTCGATTTTTGGGTCCTGCTGCCAGTGGAGCCTTAGGATCAGGTTGGAGTAGTCAGGTGAATGATTCAACCTTCATATGTATGACGATTGTCCACCATCAACAATTAGATATGCAACTTGAAAAATCTTTCCTGGAGAAGCTAAAACCTTTCGTTCCCCGGCAACGACACCAAAATGTTAGGGCTCCTCAGTTTCCCAAGGCTGAGAAAGGAAACCAAAGAGGTAACCACATACCAAATTTCAATTTGGTAGCTAGCCCTACCAAATTAGAGAGGGCTCTCTATATGTCAAGCTCATAGTTGATGGATATGACTAGAGAATAAGGATTTTAGGCTATTTATAAGCGCAGTAGGGCTTTTTTATTTAGGTTTGATTAGATTTTGCTGGACAAAGAAGCACAAGGTTTGGAAACTAGGCAAGATATCCCAAAAAGGCCAGTTGCAGACATAGTATGAGGCAAGGTAGATGTGATTCAGTGACACAATTGGTTTTTCATTGTAGTATGGTAAGAAGGAAAACATACAACTTAAGTGAGCATAATGAATTCACTTATTTAAGAAGATGAAACACTTAGATGCTTATCTTAAACAAAAACAGAGCATAAATGAATGATTTTTGTTTCAAAATTTAAAAGATAAAACATAGGAAGAAAGTAGAAACACTATCAACAAAAATTCTACTGACCACAACACATGAATCCCACAAAAATAACTGCAACTGCTTGTAAATTTCTTTTGTAAATTGTCAAATTCACTTGTGCCAAAGAGTGATAACTTCATATATCCAACCTTCTCAATGAATTAATTATGAGTACATATGGAAAATAAACAAGATTTCACCTCTAGGGGTCAAATCCTGATCCAAAGCAACTAATTAATGCACCTAATGACTCATAGTTTAATTCTAGGGGAGTTAGAAACAACTTTCCCCTTTTTTAGCTAACAAGTTGAGTTTTCCTCTCAAGTAATTAAACATAATATTCTTTAACAAAGATGACTATAAATAGGCCTATTAACCATCAAAAAAATCATAAGCCATAGTTTACATCTAACATTTTTACCTTTGACCTCCATGTGTCAATAAAAATATTCAAACACGGAAACGCAACAAAATTTCTCAGAAATGCAGCAAAAGCGCAACACAACCTTGGAGGGTGATTTGGAGGCCATCACAAATGTGTTTTTGGCTGAAAATGGTATGGTTGGAAAGCTGGGGATGTCTACTACACCATGGAATCATCAATCACTGGAAAAATTTGCTTTAAACCTCTGAAAAATTGCCTTGAAGTCAAGTTGTCCCATAAACGCAACGAGTAGTCTGAAATAGTGGCAGAAAGGTAAAAAAATGGGCACTATTTTGTCATTTTTCTGAAAATATATAAACTATAAAGCTTCCTAAAGTACTTTTATACTATCCTCAAGTACTTTTTACCACACTCAGAATTTTTTTTGTAGATAAGGTTGTTTTTAAGAAAAAACTCTCATTTTTTTTACATTCATTCCCATATTCTCGAAATATGTGCCACAAAAGAATGACTAAAATAGGAAATTAAATTGGAGAATTTGATCTTTTGAAAAATAGGCTTCTAACTTTGCTATATATCTCCCAAATAATAGAATATGTGCATAAAATGAAGGAGGTTTTCTTTATTTTGTAGAAATTTTAATAAAATTATTTTTTTCCTTGATTCTCCTGATCTAACAATTATATGCCATTGTTAAATACATAATCCTTCTACTTAAATATTTGCTGAAATTTAATCGCCAATTCCAAACACATGAAGAAAGATAAATCACACATAACATAGATTTTTTTACCGGGAAAGCATAAAGCTAAAAACACCACTATCATATATTATGTATATATCATGGATCATGAAACAATCTCATATAAAACTCTAATCCAAGAGCTCTCAGTACAATATAAAATCATCTGACATTGTCATACGAAAATTGGCATATTCATGCACCAATTTACTGCCTCCTGACAGCCTAACTCCACTACACAATCACTATTGATCACAATCACTGAATGAATTTGATCTTGCCTTGCCTTGAGTACACAATCACCATTGGCTTCTCCGATGTGTGTTTGGTTGCAAGTGTGCACCCACTAATGTCACAAATGATATTCAAACTGTCCCTTTCACCTATCTCTCAACTGGGTCTCCACTAGATCTGACATACATGTAGTTAATAGTAGTAAATCTTCAATTTCATGTGAGATCAATCCATGTGAATTAATTTAATATTTAATTCAATGATCTCTCGCTAGTGTATCTTTTTTTACAACTAGTTACAACTAGCACAACAGAGTTTAACTCACTTAACTGAGTTAAACTACTTTACAAATCACATAACTACACATCCAACTCTGATACAACTTTGTATCACTCAGTTACAACGACGTCCACTAGCATGTCCCACCAACCAACCTTAGAACTCAAAATTCCTTCAGTTAACTGGTTTGCCACATCAGTTAATTGAAATTTACTGCCTCCTAACAGCCTAAATCCATTGCGCAATCACTGTTGATCACAATCCCTGAATGAATTCGATCTTGCCTTTCCTTGAGTGCACAATCCCCATTGGCATCTCCGCTGTGTTTTTGGTTGCAAGTGTGCACCCACTAATGTCACAAATGATATTCAAACTGTCCCTTTCACCTATCTCTCAATTCGGTCTCCACTGGATCTGACATGCATGTAGTTAATTGTAGTAAATCTTCAGTTTCATGTGAGATCACTCCATGTGAATTAATTTAATATTTAATTCAATGATCTCTCGCTAGTGTATCTTTTGTCACAACTAGTTACAACTAGAAAAACTGAGTTTAACTCACTTAACTGAGTTAAACTACTTTACAACTCACATAACTACACATCCAACTCTGTTACAACTTTGTATCACTCAGTTACAACGAAGTCCACTAGCATGTCCCACCAACCAACCTTAGAACTCGAAATTCCTTCAATTTACTGGTTTGCCACATTAGTTAATTGAAATCAAGTGCTTCAAGAGAATAGATGTGATTCAGTGACACAATTGGTTTTTCATTGTAGTATGGTAAGAAGGAAAACATACAACTTAAGTGAGCATAATGAATTCACTTATTTAAGAAGATGAAACACTTAGATGCTTATCTTAAACAAAAACAGAGCATAAATGAATGATTTATGTTTCCAAACTTAAAAGTAAAACATAGGAAGAAAGTAGAAACACTATCGACAAAAATTCCACTGACCACAACACATGAATCCCACAAAAATAGCTGCAACTGCTTGTAAATTTCTTTTGTAAATTGTCAAATTCACTTGTGCCAAAGAGTGAGAAATTCAGATATCCAACCTTCTCAATGAATTAATTATGAGTACATATGGAAAATAAACAAGATTCCACCTCTAGGGGTCAAATCCTAATCCAAAGCAACTAATTAATGCACATAATGACTCATAGTTTAATTCTAGGGGAGTTAGAAACAACTTTCCCCTTTTTTAGCTAACATGTTGAGTTTTCCTCTCAAGTAATTAAACATAATATTCTTTAACAAATATGACTATAAATAGGCCTATTAACCATAAAAAAACTCATAAGCCATATTTTACATCTAACATTTTTACCTTTGACCTCCATGTGTCAATAAAAATATTCAAACACAGAAACGCAACAAAATTTCTCAGAAACGCAGCAAAAGCGCAACACAAATTTGGAGGGTGATTTGGAGGCCATTCCAAATGTGTTTTTGGCTGAAAATGGTATGGGTGGAAAGCTGGGGATGTCTAATACACCATGGAATCATCAATCACTGGAAAAAATTGCTTTAAACCTCTGAAAAGTTGCCTTGAAGTCAAGTTGTCCCATAAACGCAACGAGTAGTCTGAAATAGTGGCAGAAAGGTAAAAAAATGGGCACTATTTTGTCATTTTTCTGAAAATATATAAACTATAAAGCTTCCTAAAGTACTTTTATATTATCCTCACATCAGTATCCATCTCCACATGCTTTCCAATTTTCATTTGGAGCCTCTAGGAAAAAGCACAGCGAGCACTCGTTGTGTTTCTATAGGGTCAAATATCTACATTTTTTGTAAAACAAGGGGTCAGAGATGGAGTTATATCTCTTTAACCATAACATTTTTTACCACACTCGGAAATTATTTTGTAGATAAGGTTGTTTTTAAGAAAAAAATCTCTCATTTTTTTTACATTCATTCCCATATTCTCGAAATCTGTGCCACAAAAGAATGACTAAAATAGGAAATTAAATTGGAGAATCTGATCTTCTGAAAAATAGGCTTCTAACTTTGCTATATATCTCCCAAATAATAGAATATGTGCATAAAATGAAGGAGGTTTTCTTTATTTTGTATAAATTTTAATACAATTATGTTTTTACTTGATTCTCTTGATCTAAAAATTATATGCCATTTTTAAATACATAATCCTTCTACTTAAATCTTTGTTGAAATTTAATCACCAATTCCAAACACATGAAGAAATATAAATCACACATAACATAGATTTTTTTACCGAGAAAGCATAAAGCTAAAAACACCACTATCATATATTATGTATATATCATGGATCATGAAACAATCTCATATAAAACTCTAATCCAAGAGCTCTCAGTATAATATACAATCATCTGACATTGTCATACGAAAATTGGCATATTCATGCACCAATTTACTGCCTCCTGACAGCCTAACTCCACTATGCAATCACTATTGATCACAATCCCTGAATGATTTTTATCTTGCCTTGCCTTGACTGCACAATCCCCATTGGCATCTCCGCTGTGTGTTTGGTTGCAAGTGTGCACCCACTAATGTCACAAATGATAGTCAAACTGTCCCTTTCACCTATCTCTCAACTGGGTCTCCACTAGATCTGGCATGCATATAGTTAATAGTAGTAAATCTTTAGTTTCATGTGAGATCACTCCATGTGAATTAATTTAATATTTAATTCAATGATCTCTCGCTAGTGTATCTTTTGTTACAACTAGTTACAACTAGCACAACTGAGTTTAACTCACTTAACTGAGTTAAACTACTTTAAAACTCACATAACTACACATCCAACACTGTTACAACTTTGTATCACTCAGTTACAACGAAGTCCAATAGCATGTCCCACCAACCAACCTTACAACTCAAAATTCCTTCAGTTAACTGGTTTTCCACATCATTTAACTAAAATTTACTGCCTCCTAACAGCCTAACTCCACTACGCAATTACCATTGATCACAATCCCTGAATGAATTCGATATTTCCTTGCCTTGACTGCACAATCCCCATTGGCATCTCCGCTGCGTGTTTGGTTGCAAGTGTGCACCCACTAATGTCACAAATGATAGTCAAACTGTCCCTTTCATCTATCTCTCAACTGGGTCTCCACTGGATCTGACATGCATGTAGTTAATAGTAGTAAATCTTCAGTTTCATGTGAGATCATTCCATGTGAATTAATTTAATATTTAATTCAATGATATCTTGCTAGTGTATCTTTTGTCACAACTAGTTACAACTAGCACAACTGAGTTTAACTCACGAATCGAGTTTAACTACTTTTAAAACTCACATAACTACACATCCAACTCTGTTACAACTTTGTATCACTCAGTTACAACGAAGTCCACTCTGCATGTCCCACCAACCAACCTTAGAACTCGTAATTCCTTCAGTCAACTGGTTTTCCACATCAGTTAACTGAAATCAAGTGCTTCAAGAGAATAGATTATTATTTATTGTCTAATTATTATTAAGAGATAATAATAATCGACATGCATTCTATTTTTAGACATGCAATCCACAAACTGACTTCGCACATGCATTCCAAAAATAGACACCCATCCATAAATACTCTTTCTCAAACTCCTTCACTTATATACATAGCCTAAAATTAGCTTTTATTTCAATTCATCTCAAGCCTTATCGATTATCTTTGCTGAGATTGACCCGGAGAGAGCCTTCTCCTGATCTGGTAGGGCTAGCTACCAGACTGAGCGTGGTTTGATGTTACCCTGAACTCTGCCTTCCTTCAGCCTGAGGTATATTTAGGCTATAACATAGTGGTTACCATATTGGGGAACAAAATGGTTTTCTTGTTAGTGTTATTTGTTTTATAAGCTACAGACGGAGCCTGAAGTTATGCCAGGTAGCCTTCGAAACTCTCTTTCTTTGCATTAGCAAAAGTAGATAAACGGTGCTTCAGTCAATCTCCGGTCTAGTTTGTAAACATAACATCTGACTTGAAAATTGCCCCAGTACATGTATCAAGTTAGATCTGATGCTGATGGTGGACAGCAGTCAGACACGTATGAAGGCTGAAACATTCGCCTGGCGACTCCAACTCAATCCAGAGATTCCAGTGCTCACTGATCCATTCATGCACTAAAATAAAATGGTAGGGTATGTGGCAGACCCTGCTCTTTGTGAAGTTTTAAAAGAAGTTAGAGATCGGTTAGTGGATATTGAAATTGATGAAGTATTTTTCATTGTCGTGCTTCAATTTTTTAGATCTCCGAAGTTTCCTCCTAAAGCTAAAACTCATTTCTTTGAGTTAGTTGTTGAAAATTTTGAGAAGGAGATTCAGTATTTGAATGATTAGATCCAATCATATGAATTTTGAGATCCCATAAAGTTCTTGGAAACTCTCCCTCCTTCAAAACAAGAAACAATAGAGCTACCCGTAGATGTTTGCATTGACAGTTTTCAACTGGAAGCATGTATTGTGGAGTTGGGGCAGCAAACAGAGTCTGGTTTCTACGATCCTATTGCAACGTACATGGAAATTTTTTTTAGTTTGAATGACAGATCAAATTGTCTTTTACATAAGCAGACTCGTTATGCGCATGTATGGCTATCAGCATTTACATTTGGGTCTTGGTTGAAACACTTTCAAGCAACATCCTGGTCACAGTTACTTGATTGGTTGATCTGGCATTACAACGTTACTTGATCTATTGGCTCTGCAGCAAAGTAGGGTAAAATTTGTAAATAAATAAGCTTCCAAAGGCAACATTTCAGTTTCCAGTATTTGTTTAAAGTTTCATTCCAAGTGTGTGTTGTGATATTTTCTTTAGTCTGGGGCCCGAAGTGAAGGCTATAATTCTGAAGATTGATTTCAGCTTTGGTTTGAGTTTGTCAAGTCAGGTTTTTCAGTCATTTTAGTTTCAAAATTGAGTCAGTTTGAGTCAAATTTTCAGTCAATAAATGAGTCAAGATTATTGTGTTAATTTGCTAAAGTTATGGACTACATAGCCCAATGGACGAAGGCACTACCTACTCTCCCAGAAATATGTAGTTTTTGGCACCTCTAAGGAGCTACCATCCCCATTGGAGCTTGGGGCTGTTATGTCGGCCTTTGCCACTTTCCTCTAGTGATCAAACATGCTCTTACAAGGTGATTTATGGTGTAAGGTCAAGGTCAAATTTTGTCATTTTGCTGAGTCTTCACAAAATTTGGTCACTAGGTATTAGGTCTACGGTTTGCTTTTACTTGTCAAAGTTGTCCAAATTTTGTCCATGTCACCATTCAGCCAATTGTACTATCATTCAGAGGGTTTTCATCATCATGTCAAGTTCCACCGGGTCATTTTACACCTCGTTCATTCTTCCGCCTGTGCCCAGTAAGGTTCATTTCCCTCTCCCATGGTTTTGGAGACAATTTCTCTTGATGGTCAAATCATCGTAAAAACTTCATCTTTCATGTTCATACACTTATCCTTAATGTACCTTATTAAAATTCCCATCACTGATATCCCTCAAATTCCTCATTTTCGCACAAACCCTAGTTTCTTGCTACAACTTGACAATTTTCTAGGCTAGGCCTGTGTTTTGCCCTTTTGGACCCCTTCCCCTCACTCAATATTTGAAATTACACTTTTCCCTACTTCCTAACATCCCTCCCTACTTCCAAAAATTTTCTCAAGAATTTAGAAGCCCCTTATCCCCTTCATTTCACTTCATTTCGACAAATCCCTTGTTCCACACATCGAGATAGGTTTTACTCCAATGATGTTTCCGAGCAATAAAAGATGAATTTGGGAAAACGGAGAGAGGTTTTTGTCCAAAATAGGCCGAGGAAGAAAATTTTCCTTCAATTTTTACACAGGTGTCATGGTTTTAGAGAAATGTCAAAAATACAGTTGCCTCAGGAGAATTGATGCACCTCTGAAGTGACCTTGGGAAAATCGAGATTTATCCTAGCTTGGTTGGCCAAATGACTTGATTGATGAGTCAAATGATAGCTAGACACAAATATATTTCCAATGAGCTATCCTGATCTCAATTTAGAGTTGTGGAAGACCTTAAAAAGTTGACTTCAACAGCACTCTGCCTTGAGGCAGCCTCATTTTGCACATTTTGACCAGTCTTGGGAGATTTGATTTTTGACAAGGCAAATGAACTCCAAATTGAAAAATTCCAGTTGAGTTGGAAATTAGACTCAATAAGCTTTCCACATAGCTATCCCATGCCTAATTGGGACACCGGGAAGGCCTCCAAAAGCCTCCTGCAAAAATGCGCTACGCATTGGGTTGTGGTGCTACGCATTGGGTTGTGGCGCTACGCATTGGGTTGGTGCGCGGCGCATTGGGCCAGAACACAAATTTTTTGCCATTTCTTCAAAAAATCCAAATCGACTTGGTCTCCCTTGCTCCAATTAAGTCCATGCGACCTTTTAATTTCCATGACAAGTGTTTGGTATTGATTTTTGAGAATTTGAATGCCAAAACTATAAACCCTATCCTCTTGTTAAAGTGCCTCCTTAGGGTTTTGAAGTTGAAGTTTTAAAATTCTTTTTGGTGCCAAAATTGTTCATTCCTCACTGTTTATTCCTCCCCCTCATTGTAATATCATCACTACAGTCCTTTCCCCTATCTCCCTTGAATCCCTTAACCCATTCATACCATCTCATCCCCATTTCCCTATCCCAAGTCATTTCATTCCCTATCATTTACACTTTCCCATCTCACTTGTAAAATTCCCAAAACCAAAATTTTCCCAAACAGTCAATTTTCTTTCCCTTATCCCCAAGTTTTTCAAATCAAAATCTTTCAAAAGGCAAAATACCACTTGACAAGACTTCAATGTTCCTACTGTCCTATTTTTCCCACAGTCCCTCCCCTTTGACACATATTTGGCATTAAAACAAAAAACACCCAAATTCTCATTTTCATCTCATTCAAGCCAACATACACCTTGAATTAACCTTGAGTACCATGGAGACAGACATTGATACATCATATGACAGAGATAGTGATTCTACCACTGAGCTACATGCACCAGGAGGGCACTAAAGCATCGCAAAAGGCATGATAGGCTCCAAATTTTGGCCAAAGCTTATTTGGCCCAGCATAGTGCTTGATGAGGGACCTTCAGCCCAAATTTCAAGAAATTTGGGAAAAATTTTGTCAATTTTGAATTTTTTGGCCTCAAAACAGTTTTTCCTGCCCGACACGTAGCGCCACATGGTGCGCGCTTATAATTGGCAGCTCTTCAGGAGGAAAAATTTGCATTTATGGATTTTTCATCAAAATTTATGCATGCCTATGGATTACCTAAGGATTTTGTCAAGTTCTGGGTTGCCTAAAGGGTCAAAAACACCCTAAAAATGGCCTTTCTGCCACTTTTTGCACACACAGGAAGCAGTGTTGGGAGATTTGATTTTTGGAGGGGCAAATGGAAACCAAATCCAGAAATTCCACTTGGGTTGGAAAGTATACAGGTAGGGATTTCCAACAAGCTATCCTAAACTCAATTTTTATTTCAATAAGGCCCTCAAAATTGGCCTCAAATGTGTGCTGCGCATAGAGATTTCAGGCGCGACGCATAGAGAAATTTGGCCTATTTTTCACTCAGCAGCTCAGAATTTCGCCTAGTTTTGGCCAGTTTGACTTTTTCATTTAACTCTTGATGTACCTTGATGTAATTTCATAACCATGATGTAATTTTGGCACATTTTTACTTATCTTAGTAGATTCATTCACCAAAAAGTGAAATGTAAGTGAAAGAATCAGTTTCCTATCATATAGAGGCAAGTTGTTTCATTGCCTATTTTTCAGTTCCTAGTTTAGATATGGTTGAAACAGCTCCTAGAATGATGAGATCGACCCCTAGAGTCATGGGAATGAGTTAGGTTGGTCTATATCATGTAGTTCTTCAGTCATTTTCAGGGTTGGACACTTGGGATTGCTTGGCACTTCAGTGTACATTTCATCTCTGCACTTTTGGCAAAGGAATAGACCATGGTTTGCAACACTCTTTGGGATCCATGTGGATTTTTGTTTTGATGGTGTTTTTCTCTATGTAATTTTAAGTTCACTGATGTTTATGTGTATCATTTTCCCTTCTCCTTTCTTCTTATATTAAACAAATCAGTGTTAAAGGTGGAATTCATTTGATTTCTCTACTCTGCCTTTAGTTTTATTTAATTTTTCATGTTTTCATCTGTTTGAGGAGGACTCTTGAGACCCTCTTTCCCTCTTCAGCTCCTCACTGGTCTGATCCATCCATTCATTCAATCTAAAGCATCAAAACAATTTCCTTCCTTGCCCCAATCATAACTCTGCAAAAACTAGGCCTAATCCTTGCACCCAAAACTGCCTTTCCCTTTTATCCAACAAAAACCCCCAAAAACTTAATAAAACTCCTTCACTTATATACCTAGCCTAAAATTAGCTTTTATTTCAATTCATCTCAAGCCCTATTGATTATTTTTGCTGAGATTGACCCGGAGAGAGCCCTCTCTTGTTCTGGTAGGGCTAGCTACCAGACTGAGCGTGGTTTGATGTTACCCTGAACTCTGCCTTCTTTCAGCCTGAGGTAGATTTAGGCAATAACAGATACCATTAAGGAATGTAGTCTTCAAATCCATCTGATGAATGTGCCAACTCATTTGCGCTGAGAGAGCAAGGATGGTCCTTATGGAAGGATATTGTGCGACAGGTCCAAAGGTTTCTTCATAATCAATCCCCTCGATCTGTGAGAAGCCCCGGGCCACAAATCTGGCCTTGTATTTTTCAACATTCCCATTAGTAGTTTTCTTTACCTTGTAAATCCATCCTGAACCTACCACTAATTTATCAACCAGCCTTGGAACAATTTCCCAAGCACTGTTTCTGACAATGGAGTCATACTCCACCATTGCATCTACCCATGTGGGCTCCTGCACTGCTTCCTGAAAGGAAGATGGCTCAGTCACAATAAATTTTCTCATGAGAGCCATGTATCCAGTGAATCGGTCAAGATATTATCTTTGTCTATGCTGTGAAGTAGGGACTCCTACATTCTGTGCCGCATCAAGCTTTAGCCTCTCAACTTCTATGGTATGCCTTCTTCCAGTTTTGATGTTTGGCTTTGTGTGAGTGGACTCCTCCACTCCATGAACCTCCTCCTATGGTTGATTGACATCTAGAGATTCATCTTTGGGAACAAGCAGTTCCTCCTCTACATGCAAGTCTAGCTCCCTCTCAAGCGAAAAATTCATGGCTTTCTCGTCATTGAATTTTATATCTCGTCGCACCACATCCATCCAATTGTTTGGAAAATACACATGATAATTATGGGGTTTTTCTTTGTACCTCGCAAATATCCCAATTTAGTAGTTGGCTCCAGCTTATTCGTAGTGTTCTTGGTCACATGCACATAAACAGATGAGCCACAAATCTTAAAGTGAGACACATACGATTTCTTACCAGTAAAAGCTTCTTCAGGTGAACTCATGCTAAGTACTCTATGAGAACAACGGTTTTGCACATAAACCATAATGTTGCATGCTTCCACCCACAAGTGCATTGGTAGGCCCTGATCATGCAGCATAGCTCATGCAACACCCACGATCTTTTTTTTCTTCCTCTCCGCGACCCCATTTTGTTGTGGGATATGAGGCACTATAAGTTCTCTCCAAATTTCTTCTTTGGTACAAAAGTATTTGAATTCATTCAAGATGTATTTTCCAACATTATCGCTTCGCAGAGCCTTCACTTTCTTCCCCGACTCTTTCTCAACCAATGCCTTAAACTCACATAACTTTGAGAATGTTTAATCCTTCTTATACATGAAGAAGATCCAACATTTATGAGAAACGTCATAAAAAATAAATAACATAATACCTGTTTTTTGTTGCTGAAGCAACCAAGAATTGTCCACACACGTCTATGTGAACTCTCTCCAGGATCACCGAAGCATGGTTCATCTTTTCATGAAAGGTGGACTTGAAAAAATTACCCATAGTACATGCCTTAAACCTATCTAATTGCACAAATGTACCCTTGTGATGTCTAATAGAAATCTGCTGCAAAATTTTCAGGGCGCCATGGTGAAGATGACCTAATTTCCTGTGCCATAATTCGCCCTCATCCTGGCTAACCACTTCTTCTTCTTTTCCCACCATTGCAGCGCAAACATATACCTCCAGCTTATAGAGATTCTTGACTCGAATCCCTATCCTCTTGGTTTGAATCGTTGTTTTATGTCGCGGGAAATATTTTCCATCGCTGAAAACAATGTCATAACCTCTATCCTCCAACATCACGGCTGAGACAAAGTTTTTCTTCAGACCTGGAAAATGCATAACATATTTCAATGGAAATGGTTTACCTGAATCCCTTTCAAAGGTAATGGTACCAATGTTTTTCGCACAGTATCTTCCATCATCACCCTTCTCTATATGCATTTGGAGATATTTCTCCTCCAAGTCACTGAAAATCTCCTTATCTCCCGTCATGTGGAAGGAAGCACCACTATCAAGATACAACACCCATCCCATTGCACTTGAAACCAAGCATGTGATCAAAGAGAAATCAAGTTCAAATTTCAAGGTAAGGGCCTCACCAGCTACAGCTCCAACAACCTTCTTGTTCTTCTTTTTGTGTGGGCAGTTAGTGGCGAGATGCCCATGTTCGTGACAGTGAAAACACTTCACCTTGGAAAAATATAGCTTCTTGCCTTTAGACTCAGATTTTGAATGGGATTTCTTCCCCTTCCCTTTCCTTGCCTTGGTAGCCAAAGCACAATCCTCTTCATCACCATGCTTGGGTGAAGAGCCATCTCTAGTGTTCTGCTTGAAATCCTGATGCACTAGATCCAACCACAGTTGTTCCCAATCTGACATTTTTTCCCATCCGTTGATAGAGTCTTGATAAATGTGCCAACTCTTAGGAAGTCCCAAGAGATCCAAACTCACCAAATCGTCATCAGCAACCGTGATTCTCGTAGTCCCCAGTTCATCCCAACATTGGACAAACTTTGTGAGATACTTAGGAATATTGTCACCCTTCTCCATCTTGGTCTTTCTGAGTTTATCCTTAAGCACCAATTTCCTATGGTTGTTGCTGCTTTGGAAAACATCCATCAAAGCCTTCCACATTTCAAATGGAGTGGCTTTCCCATGAAGGCTTGAGACAATATGGTCTCGCACACCTTCCAATATAATCCTTCTCGTCTTCGCTACTCTCTTTTTCCAGGCGTCAAGTAATGCAGCATCCGTCGAAGTGGGCATAGAAACATCACTGTCAATGAATTCCTTCAAGCCATTATCTTCAAGAATTGCCTCCATCCTATCCTTCCATAAAATGTAGTTTGAGCTACCCTCGAGTGCATAATCTAACCGCAAACCATTGAAATCCATTTCGATGTTTACTCAACTGTCACACCAAGAAATTCTTGTAGCAAATTCGAATTGTTTCCACCAAAAAAATCAACTACTGCTTCAATATTGCAAACTTATTTTCTCCGATACCATGTATAAATTTTAATAAAATTATGTATTTCCTGGATTCTCCTTATCTAACAATTATATGCCACTGTTCAATACATAATCCTTCTACTTAAATCTTTGCGGAAATTTAATTTCCATTTGCAAACACATGAAGAAAGATCAATCACACATAACACAGATGTTTTTACTAGGAAAACATAAATCTAAAAACCCTACTATCATATATTATGTATATATCATGGATCATGAAACAATATCATACAAAAATCTGATCTAAGAGCTCTCAGTACAATATAAAATCGTCTCACACTGTCATACGAAAATTTGCATATTCATGCACCAATTTATTGCCTCCTCACAGCCTGCCTCCACTTCGCAATCCCTGCTGATCACAATCCCTGAATGAATTCGATATTTCCTTGCCTTAACTGCACAATCCTCATTGGAATCTCCAATGTGTGTTTGGTTGCAAGTGTGCGCCCACTAATGTCACAACTAATAGTCAAACTATCCCTTTTACCTATCTCTCAACTGGGTCTCCACTGGATCTGACATGCATATAGTTAGCAGTAGTAAATATTCAGTTGCATGTGAGATCACTCCATGTGAATTAATTTAATATTTAATTCACTAATATCTCACTAGTGTATCTTTAGTTACAACTAGTTACAACTAGCACAACTGAGTTAAACGACTTTACAACTCACTTAACTACACATCCAACTTTGTTACAACTTTGTATCACTCAGCTACAATGAATTCCACTAGTATGTCCCACTAACCAACCTTAGAACTTGAAATTCCTTCAGTTAACCGGTTTGCCACATCAATTAACTGAAATCAAGTGCTTCAAGAGAATAGATTATTATTTGTTATCTAATTATTGTTAAAAGATAATAATAATCGACATGCATTCTATTTTTAGACACGAATTCTACGAACTGAATTCACACATGCATTCCAAAAAGAGTCACCCATCCATAAATAGAATTTTCTCACCATTCTAAAAATAAACATACACCTAAAAATAGCCTGCGGGGCCCACCTAGTGTAGGTGCTTAATTTTCACTAGGATCATCATCTTGTTGAATCTCAACATATTTAGTGTGTGATTGACAAAAGCATCTTTCAATTTTGTAAAATTAAGCTCCATTATTTTAGAAACTCATTTTGAAGTAAAATTGTCCTTGTGTGCAATGTAAACCCTATAAAATGATCACAACACTCAAAATTTCAAAATGGTTTCTCCATTTTATTTGATTTATGATTTTCTTTCATACCACTAGTTATGCATTAGCCAATAGGTATAGGTTATCATGTTAAATCATGATGTTAACCCACCTCATGCACCTTTTGGTAAAACCCTAGACAACCTACCTCTTCAAATGACTTCCTTATAAAATCTGATGCATTGACATCCTTCATATAAATAAGATCATATCTTGAGATATTTCCTCCTATGAATTTCATATTTTCACTATTCTATGCCATGTGTGATCTTTTTTTTGACAAGAAACCCTACTTTCAAGGAAGAATGGTCAAAGGGAACTTAGTTGCAAAACTGGGGAAAAAGCGTAGTAAGTTGGAGTGAGGAAATGAAGTGGATGGGGGCAAGAAAAATTATGAAAAAAATTACGGGGAGTAGGGAATTATTTTGGGAGCATAATGAAAGTGGAATTTATTAATTTTATTGAGGGGGAGGGTACAAAATAAGGGAAACATATTCCTATTCTAGAAGTGGAACAACTAGCTAGGTTTTGTGTGGGAAATTGATGAAATGAGTGAAATAAAGTGAGGGGAATGGTATGGAGTATATAATTAAGGATATTATGGATGTATAGGCCAAGAAACTGGGAAATTTCCCTTGAAAAGAAGCCAAATACAATGAAATTTTAAAATCACAACAACAACGCAACATAAACACTAAGCAATGATTTTAATCAATTCTATGAGGAAATTACCGATGCAAGGGTTTGTGAAGGCTCCACTTATTTGATTAAAGATGTTTGAAGCACTAAGATGAATTTTTGAGCCCGTTATTTCCTCCTTATGCCTCCAAAACAAAAGCGCAACAACACCCTCCAAAAACCCATCAAACTGGTGGAAGAGCAGTAGTGAGAAAAATGTGAAGCTCTGGTGGCTGTGGAAGCTCTTCAAATTGATTGAGAGGGGATATTGAAGCTTTGGAAGGACAGAATGAAGTTTCAAAATTTTCCCTAATTGCTAACTCCCACGATGGTGACCAAAATGGATGAAATGACTCCCTTTATTGCTTTTGATGACTGATATGATGATGACCATCAAATGTGAATCCTATACCATGACCTAGATGATGACCCACTAACTCTTTTGATGAAATAGGACAGGGGAAAAATTACGTGACCATTATGGATGATGGTGACCTTGAACAATTGGAGGGAATATCAATGATCTAGAAAATAACTTGACCATTTTGAAAATCAAGAGATGCCAAATTTTATTTGACAATATAAAAATTTGACCAAAGACATCTAACAACATTGAAAAGAGTAAATTTGATCACTAGGAAAATTGAACACTAACATTTATTTTCTTAATGAGGGTTGTGGGTCATTTATGTATGGCAACATGATTGCAATCATATTTATTTCATTAATAAATTGATATTTTATTCTTAAAGGATCATTTCCCATGGTTTGTTCTGAAAATAATATGATTCCTAAGGTCAAAATTTGAACCATACACCTGAGATATGACATAAAATTTGAACAAAACATCTACTTGTTGATTTATTAAGCATTTAAAGTCTTATATAAACCCAAGAATTTGTAATTAAATCATATCATAAGCTTCCTTAATTATGACTCTGATTTGAAATGAATTTGTGCACATAAAACTACTTTTAGTGGATTATAATCTTAAATATTATACACATTATAATATTTGGATGAAGAATAAATTGGAGGATGAATTTTATCTTATTTTATTTATAAAAAATAGATCTGAAGAAAATTTGCATGCAAAAATATTTTGGAAGGATATTAATCTTAAACATTTGCAAACCAAATTTAATACTTCATTGTTACAATGGTCTTCTCTCTCGTTGAGTACCATGTTTTGGGACAAGTAAACTTCCCAGAAATAATATTGTTTTAAGATTTTATTTGACTTTTTTGATAAGCTTCCATAGTGAGTGATGATATTAGATTTTAATTTTACATGCAGTATTTTATTTTCGTTGGCTCACTACATTTTTTTATTAATGAGTGACTAGAAAAAATCTAGAATTTATTTCTTTTGAAGAAACATATTTTGATTTATCATAGAATAATCATCAGAGGATTGTTGAATTCATATCCCTTTTCTGCAGTAAGATAGAAATAAATTTTGTTGACATTTCCAGTCTTTTTATTTGGTGAAGTGAGTTTTTTATATAATTTTTACTCTGAGATTGATCCTTAAAGAGGTAGACCAGATCAGTGAAAGATGTGTAGTAATATTCTTTAGTGACCAACTAGTTAAAATTTTGTTTATAATAAATTTCATTTTGTTACACGACTAGAACAAGGTGTTTATTAATGCTTGATGGATATTGAAGGTGTGAATAGATAGTCTTTGTTGAAAAGTGTAACTAGGATCGGTCTTCATATTGACTATGTAATTATGTATTTATGTAAAGAAGAAGTCAAAGATAATAAAATGTATTTTGTTTTACTTGCCTCATGGGTTTCATGAGAAAGATTTTATTACAGGTGAATAGACATCTTCTTGATGTCTATTTAGGGTTTTTCTTCTGTTTATAAGTGTAATTAGTGTCATGTATATGAAGATCCTAGTCATCAATAAATGCTCCAAGACCTTGTCATAGACCTTGTAGAAGAAAGGCTCAAACAACCCTCAATACAACTCTCTTTCAAATGCTGGAAAATATGTGATAAAGTTGGATGATAATCATTGATGAAGTCACCCTACATGTCGGCCTAAAATTTTATTGTATGTTTGGCCTAAAAGGAGGGATAGATGCCCTATATATACCTTGATCTGCAGCCATTTGACACCAAGGATTTGTGGAATTTTATATGATATAAATGTGGATTTTAGAGGAAAAAAACATGTGGATTTCAGAAGGTAAGAAAGTGTATATTTAAAGAAGATATGCGGATTGATGAGATCTGAAACAAGGTAATAGTGCGGGCATGTCTGACGTACAACAACATTTGTTGTTCAATCTTATCTCAGGAAGAATTTCTAGATATCACATATAAGTATTGCATATTTTTTTTGTGACACCAAGGAGTGTAAGGAACCTGAATCATGAGCAAAAGAAAAGGCAGTATACTAGTGCTATAATGTAATATTCCTAAATTAGCAGACAACTAATTGGAATATAAATTTTTTATTTTGCTCTTAGATAGAAGAATAAGAGGGTATGGAGACCCATAAATCTCCTTAGAAGGAATAAAAGACACTCCTAGTGTGAATGGAGGTCATATAAAAGCTGGATTGAAGACCATTACGTGTGAAAAGGGGATGGAGCATGTTGAATAGGTCAAGTTTGACCAAATCAAACAACGTTGTTATGGAGGAGTGGCATTAATGGTGAGACAGCGCAATTTTGGAGGGATATTGATTTCATGATGATGGAAATCCTAATGAGTGGGACCAACAGTGAGAAGGCTCACATTATAAGGAAGAGGATGGAAGCCATATGGGGTAATGTTATGATTATTATTTTGATATGTCTATATTACTTAGCACTGGGTGTTCCCAGGTGGGAATCCCATTTCTTTCCTTGGGAGGCCTCTTGGAGGAGTATTGCACTTCATTTCCATAGTCAGGCTTAGGGCCAATATTTAGTCTTAAGCTACAGCGCAGTTTCTGCAGAATATTGTGTTTTGTTGCAAGGTGTTGCAGTGGAGGGTTGAGAAACCCGCTTTATGAGTTATGTTTCCATAGGAGGAAGTATTTATTCTCTTGGGAGATCATCAAGGAGGGATTTTGAGCACATTTCAGATATTTGACACTATTTCAACCTATTCCCATCATTTATAGCATAGTTTCAGTCTGGAATTGCATTATTTTGGAGGGAAGCTTTACAGGAGGATCTATTGGCTCTTTTAGAGTGTTTTCTGTGGGGTGAAGGGTTCAGCCTTTCATTGGAGAGTACCTTAGGAGGATATCTAAATTAGATCCATATTATTTTCATCCTTCTACTTTAGGAGCTTCAGTTGCAGTGATGCTTTAGCCCTAGGGTTGTAGATCACCATTTGTATTTAGGTGTATTTCCAGAAACCCTTCCCGAGTTCTCATGGAAAGGTGTCTAGGAGGCTAGATATCCACTCCTAGCACTATTTTAGCTATATAACAGTAGATATATATTGATCTATCATTTATGCAGTAGTTATGTCCTAAAACTATGCTATCATGGCTCATGGCACTTGTATAGCAGTATTTTTTCATGTCTGACATATTTTAGAGGAGGCTTGTTTTGTATTTCTTGAGTGACTGGATCCTCAAGATCTTGTGCCTATTATTTGTTGATATGTTTAATAATATGGCTATATCTTTGTCTCATATCCTGGCGTGCTAATTTATTCACTATTATTTACATTACTGTGTTCATATATTGCTACTTCCCCATTTGGGAATATTACAGTGGTATCAGAGCATAATCTTGGCTTAGCCCGTGGATTTCAACCATTATGCTATCAGAAGAATAAGGAGAAGGAGAAAGAGATCATAATTATGGAAAGAACGAGTTTCATCTCATCTCTTTTTAGATCTAATAAGCACCTCACCAAGGAGGTCAAGTAAAGAAAAATGGATAAAGGAAGTGAAACCACACTAGGGTTTCAAGATGAGGAAGGGCCATGTACTTCCTATTAGCAAAAAGAAGATCCGGTATTGCATAGAGCTCCAAAGAAACATGATATACCATTTTATTTTGTAGATAAGAGGCATGAATATGTAAGAAACTTATATCATGAGATCCCGAGTCAGTATCTTGCAGAATATATGTCTCAGCCTAGAGCTTTCAAGGAGAATCTAACTCTCCCACAGTTCATTCAGCTCAAAGAAGAACGGATACCTTGCAGCAATAGAAGAAAAGAGGGAAATAAATTCCTATTGTATACCTTTGATGGGTCATCCAAATGCACAACAAGGGCTTGTGGAATGAAGCTGGATGCATTTTTTCTGCTACATCCAGTAGTATAGAAAAAATTTGTTGAGATTTCAGTGTTGCACCTTGAGGGTGAAGCAAACATTTGGTGGTTCATCCATTTGAGTCATGCTAAAGTGACTACATATGCAGATTTTACTCAAAGGTTGATCAAGAATTTTGACAAGAAGACATCAGAGGAGAAGGAACCTTCACCATCACTTGCTATAGGAGCACTTACATCAGGAGAAAGAATCCTTGCATATTTGCTAAGTGGTCTTGATCTCTTGACATTTAGGATCCCATGCACTATTCTAGAGATGCATGAGGAGGAGGGGACTTGTACCCCAGTGCTGACGTAGCCATGGAAGAGCCGCCATCATCATCAGTAGTTAGGGAATCCATCACACTGAAAGGAGGAACCCTTATAGCAGTACAAGATGTTCCCAAGCTTTACCAAGGTATGCACATGTCTCCATTTTCTGTTACTTTAGCACATTATATGGAGGATTGTGGGAATGTACCATTGCATGACCTAGGGTCAAAGTACATTGCTGATTTGGAGTAGAAGACTATCAATACGTTGAGAAGCCTTGATTTTTTCAAGGGGAAGATATACAGTCATCCTAGTGTATCATTGTTGAGCTGCACACAACTCTTGAGGTTGGAGTGTAGATTCTTGGAGGATGGGATGGGTATTGTCTTGAAAAATGCAAAACAGAACTATGTGTTCAACACTGAGCATGATCTTGATACATTAGATGCACCATTATGGAGATCAACAATGCTATCATTGAGCAGCAGTGATGATTTTGGGGCCCCACAATTATTGGAACATTCCAATGACCTTTCTACATGCATGGCAGAGGATAGGCAGATGATTGATTAGGGACATCTTGTCTTCCATTTTTATGATGGATATTTCTTGATAAGAAATTCATTTCTCAATGAGAATTTTTTCCTGCAATATATTTGGATCCTTATGGGATCAACTTGTTCATTGAGGAGTGGTCTTCATTTGGAGATCTCTAGGAGATTGTGTTTCAACACCCCATGAAATGCAAAGATAGAAATTTGTTTTGGGGGGATGGTATTATCCATTTGAGGGATGCCAATTTTGAGCATGATGATAGACACTCACCACTTGTTGGATTGGTGATATTGATGAGGAAGAGGCTAGGAAGCCACTTGTATATCTATGGCATAGGGTAGCAAGAGGCAAGGTTGTGTTGATTACTCTTGAAAGAGTTTGACCACCATATGACACATTTTTTTTCAAAGAGTTGGTTGGTGACTGAACCTTGGCATGGCACTTGCATCATATGGAAGTAATGATTTTGGATGTATTGGGGTGATGTGATATCTTTCATATCAAGTATCATGTTATTGCTCCATATTTTATATGCTGATGATGTGGGGAGGCAACAAGAGTTGTTGTTGCTTTGGAGATTCTTGAGAGAGTATGGGCTTAGTTTCTCCCATTTGCATGATGTTGTAGGAGTAGGAGATGGCACTATCATGGTGCAAAGGGGCTACTCCTTAGCCTTGGAGGATCAAGAGGTACTTCCACTTTGGGAGGAATCTCCCATATATAGCAGCATTATGATTGATGACTTTGACATGTGGTATGTCAAAGGATGGAGCTATGAAATGTCTAGAGCCTTGTCACAAAGGCCAACAATGTTGTCACTTGGGGGCCTGGGGTTGTTGATGGAGTGTTCCCAGGATCATTTCACATATGATGCACTTGATGAAAAAGTAGGAGATGAGAGTGATGGAGTAGTGGGTGGAGACATCTATTACCATGATATGATCTTCTTGACTTGGATTTCCAAGAATAAGAAGAGAGATCTTCATGTAGCCTATAGCTCATTCCTCTTCATGGGAGTCTGGCATATCACTATGGAAGGCTCATTCATGGGCCTTGTTATCATTTTACCCTTAGTACATGGTAATATATATGTTTTTTCATTTATTGATTATCTAACATAATATTTTCATTCTCTTACAATTTCTATACAGTGCATTGCTCCACAAGAGGGCAAGCCTCTATTTGGGCTTCATGGTCACTTTTGGACCAATATCTATGATGAATATATCCATTTATTGTATGGCTTTGGGCAAGTGTTTTACTATTTCTTGCATGCTCAATTGATATACAATGCCATTTACTATTTACTAGTAGATGAGATAATAAGTACAACTAGAAAATTGTTTGAAGACAACTTTCCACATCATTTTCTGAAATTGAAGTTAGAAAAACTATGTTGTGACTACTTGAGAGACTGTTGGTACCTTCCAGCACTATTTAAAACATTCAATACCTCTCTCATTAGGATTCCATTTGATGATAATGTCATATTAATTTTATATGGGATGATCTGGGCAAGAACCAAAGAATGGGACTTTGAGGATCCTATTGCCTTTTTGCTTCTTGAAGGCAACATTATTGCAACCCATAGTCAATAGAAGCTCTAAACTTATCATAAGTGGAGAGAGAGATAGTGTGGGATGGAAAATTTGATCCATCATATTCAGCTATGCAGCCCACCTTATTTGCAGGAGCCTAAGGTGGAGGAGATGTTTCTAGAGTTACCATGTTGGAGGGTGAATCACTTTTTGTGGATGATAACTTGGGGATGGAGACTTCACATGGGAATGATGGTTCCCAATATATTTCAGATTCCATGCCTCAAGAAGGCCTCTAGACCACATGTGTTTTCTTCCATGGATATCCCACTTGTTCATGATGAGAGCCATTTGGATTTTTCACCAAAGGCATACTTATACACTTGGGAGGAACAACTTGAGGACATATTGATGAGAGAGAATCTTGTTCTTTTGGGGAACTTATCACTTGACGATGCTACAGGAGGAAGAGGAGAGTCTCTTCATTTCTATCCTTGCAGTTGCTTTAGGACAAACAACATTTGGGAGGAGAGGACTATAATATTCCTAAGTTAGCAGACAGCTAATTGGAATATTAATTTTTTATTTTGATCTTGGATAGAGGAATAAGAGGGTATGAAGACCCATAAATCTCCTTAGAAGGAATAAAAGACACTCCTAGTGTGAATGGAAGTCATATGAAAGCTGTATTAAAGACCCTTAGGTGTGAAAAGGGGCTGGAGCATGTTGAATAGGTAAACTTTGACCAAATCAAACAACGTTGTTATGGAGGAGTGGCATTAATGGTGAGACATCGCAGTTTTGGAGGGATATTGATTTCATGATGATGGAAATCCTAATGAGTTGTACCCATGGTGAGATGGCTCAAATTTTTTATAATGAAGAGGATGGAAATCATATGGGGTCAGGTTATGATTATTATTTTGATATGCCTATTTAGACTTCTTGCATTCTTTAGTTGTTTACTTGAGATTGTTGTTCTCTTAGCACCGGGTGTTCCCGAGTGAGAATCCCATCTCTTTCCTTAAGAGGCCTCTTGGAGGAGTATTGCACTTCATTTCCACACTCACGCTTAATGCCAAGCTTCAGTCTTCAGCTACAACACAATTTCTGTAGAATATTGTGTTGTGTTGCAAGGTGTTGCAGTGGAGGGTTGAGAAACCCACTTTCTGAGCTAGTTTTTTTGTAGGAGGAAGCATTCTTTCTCTTGGGAGATAAACAAGGAGGTATTTTGAGAAAATTTCATATATTTGGCACCATTTCAAGCTATTCCCATCCTTTATAGCATAGTTTCAGTCTGGAATTTTGTTATTTTGGAGGGCAGCTTCAGAGGAGGACCTATTGGCTATTTTAGAGTGTATTATGTGGTGTGAAGGGTTTAACCTTTCATTGGAGAATACCTTTGGAGGATATCTACATCAGATCCATATTATTTTCAGCCTTCTACTTCAGGAGCTTCAGTTGTAGTGATGCTTCAGCCCTAGGGTTTTAGATCACCGTTTGTATTTGGGTGTATTTTTAGAAACCCTTCCCAGGTTCTCTTGGAAAGGTGTATAGGGGGCTAGATCTCCACTCCTAGCATCATTTGAGATATATAACAGCATATCTATATTGATCTATCATTTCTACAACATTTATGCCCTAAAATTGCGCTGTCATGGCTTAAGGCACTTGTATAGCAGTATTTTTTCATGTATTGACATATTTTAGAGGAGGCTTGTTTTGTATTGCTTGAGTGACTCGATCCTCAATATCTTGTGCCTATTATTTGCTAATATTTTTAATAATATGTCTACAATTTTTTCTTATATCATGTTGTGTTTATTTATTCATTGTTCTTTCCATTATTGTGTTCATATATTATTTCTTCCCCATTTGGGAATATTACATATAAGTGTGATCTGTTTAAAGAAATACTTGCTAATTGTGCCAAGAGTATGGATTAGTATACACCTACCATACATGAAGTTGATACAGTGACCTAAAGAAGAAATCAACCTTAAAGGAATAAATATGCAAGTGTATGCAAGGTGAAGAAGATTCAATATGTAATAGTTGAATAAGTAATGAGAAGTAGAGACCGAGTTCTCTAGTACTAGTGCAGGTCAGTGTAGATTGGAGCAGAAGATAAGGTTCAGTGTTGAAGGCAGGCAAAGAAGTAATGAGAAGGTCTTGGAGGCATTCATAGGTCAAGGGTCTAATTCTTGGTCATGGTACTTTTCATTTGAAGATCTATAAGAATAATTTATCATGGGTTTTCCTCTCCAAGAGGGAGAGGTTTTTCCCTGTGTCGAAGAGCCTAACTTTGTGTTTTTTTGTATTTTGGTAATTGACTTGATGAAAGACTAAATAAGTTAATCAAGAGAATACATAAGTAACTCAAGTAAGCTCACACGTAATTATCAAGAAGAGAATTTTTAATTAATCACTAGCCCTCCTAATTCTCAACATGGTATCAGAGCTAAGGTGCTAAAGGAAGGGCTACTTGGCAATGAGGCTCTCAAGGAAGCAAGAATCAAAGTATTCAAAGGATTCACTCTTCAAGAAAATAATATTTGCCATCAAAGTTTTATATTCAAGACATTGTTGGAAGGGACATCATCTTTTAAGATATCTTTTATCATCAAGGATCCAAATACCCTACATTGGAGATTTCAATCTTAGAAGAAGCTCTCAACTTCATCTTCATCATCAAGGAATCTGCAAGCCACTCTACTCAAGTAAGTATCTATGACCTTACTTAAATCTGTCAAGATGACTTATTGTAAATAGAGCAACAAGGTGTTTTAGTCATCAAACTTTAGTGCATGGAAGAAGAGGACAAATTTGAATTTAATTGAAGACGAAGTTATGGACTACATCGAAGGACCTAAAATTCAACCATAAAAAGAAGATGCTCCAGCTCATGCCAAGTACATGAAGGGAGAAATCAGATCCCAAAGGATTCTCATAGAATCCATTCAAGACTCACTCATTCCCTATGTATCAAAAGTAAAGTTTGCTAAAGAAATATATATGAGAAACTAGTGGAGCTATTCTCTGTGAGTACTACTGGAGAAGAAATATCTCTAAGACAAGAAATATATAAAATGAAATTTTCAAGGTAAGAAGGAGTCACTCCATACTTTATGAGGATTTATGAAATAAGAGATCAACTGCAGGAATTGGGAGAATTAATGTCTGACACTAATATGACTACAGTGGTGTTGGATGCTCTACCAGAATAATGGGGAAACTTCACTTCAATTTTATACGGGAAGAAAGAAGCCACACCATTCCATGATTTATGGTCTCTATGTAAAATAGAGGAAACGACACTGAAATCCAAAGTTTATATAGGACCAAGTGAAGGGAATCAAACCTTCGTAGCCATATATAGGAAGAGAGGAAGACTCATAAAATTTGGTACTCAAAATAAAAGAATAAATATGGACAAAGTATGATGCTTTGGATGTAATGAACTTTGGAGTTATAAAAGATATTTTCCTAAATCTGAATAGGAAAAGAGAAAAAGGGAAGAATCCCATGTCTCATATATGAGGGAAGAACCTAATGCAAATAAATCTAAGAAAGAAGAATCGAAAGATCTCTATTATGATTGACATCATCTTCCTCTTTAAGTGATTTCTATTGGTTGTAAAATAGTATGATTGGAAGAAATATATATTGATGTCATCATGATAAAATCATGGTAGGAGCTCTTGGTGAAACAACTCCGGGAAAACCTCTCTGATAACATTACTGATGGAAGGAAGTCATCAAGATCAAGGGTCATCGTGGAAACTGGTGCTGATATTTTCTAATGGAGTTCTCTATGAATTCGTTGATTTTAAATAAAGCAGCATGGTTTCATCAAGAATTCTATGCTACAGAATTATGGGATGTTGTGACATATTGAAGGATCAAGTCAAGGGAATGAAGCTCTTCTTTCTAGAGAAATTACTATAGGATGACTCAAAGGAAAAATGTATGAGGTTATATATATTTATATGCTAACACTAGATGCTGTGAATTCATGTCATATGGTTGCAGGTAATGGACTTCTATATTTAGAAGTATGATCTATGCAAGAGGATATCTCGAACTGATAGTTGAAATCAACATAATATATCCTCATATGGAATATGAGGTGGTTGTATATGAACAAGGAACTGGAAAATTGTAAGTTCCTGAGAATGACAATGTGCAGAAAGAAAGATATCATGAAATGCAACCATGCCAAAAGGAAGTTATCATCCAGAAAGCCAAGAATATGTGACGAGAATATCTCCTAGGAGGATATGTAGACTCTGATAGAAGCCTGGTAAATAATAAGACCCTTGAAAAAACATATCATTAGGAGATGTCTCAATATGAATAAAGGATGACGATGCCTACAGGAATATGTCATGGTGAAAGATCACCATTGAGGTAACTTTTGTTTTAAAATTTCACAGGTATATTTTTATCAGGATGAATTTGTGCAGGGCTACTAATCATGAGAAAGGATGTATGATCCTTGGAGATGATTTGAAATAAAGGAGCATGGCATAAAAGGTAGACCATATAAGAAAGACAGATGAATCAATTTCTGGTAGACAACATGACTCATGAATGAAAGTGATGAAAGATTTGTGCCCTATGGAGCTAAAGTTGAAGATTCCTCAAGATCTAAATCCATGACATCGAGGGGAGGAATTCTTCATGAGTAGCTGGGTGTCTCACCATTGCTGCTGCAGATCCCTGATTGAGAGGGAGCCTGGTGATCAAGCTTCTTACTTGGAAGAAACTGGGTAATTCCTAAGAATGATCTTAGGTACATTCCTTATATAGGAATGAGTACATTCCCTTGTGGAATAGGTCCTCCCTGGCTAAGAGGGAGAGATAGACACATCATTTTGGTCTTCGCTTGGGAATATTTAATGGAGGATTGGGTAATCCTCTCGCATTTGACACTCATCAAGAATGTGTCAAGGAATTCAAGGTAATAATAGCCGGGGATCATTATTCTTTAAGGGCTAGCTAGCCAAGAGAAGAATACTCCAAGAAGGTCATACTTTGGGAACACTCGGGTGGAGTACGTACCTTGGAGAGACAATGACTATGGTATCTATAAGTCATGTGTCTCGCCAGCATTGTAGCCCATTGTCTCATTGAGAGATAGGGTTGTTAGTCAAGGCCTTTCACTAGAACAATGCTAGTTGATATGATGTTATATAAATGTGATTACAAATCTTATTCTTCTTATGGGATTCTTCAGTTTTAAAGTGACCATGTACTTGTATGAATACCTCCATAGTTAAGAGGGAGCGTTGAAAAGTATAACTAGGATCAGTCTTCATATCGACTATGTAATTATGTATTTATGTAAAGAAAAAGTCAAACATAATAAAATGTATTTTGTTGTACTTGCCTCATGGGTTTCATGAGAAATATTTTATTATAGGTTAATAGACTTCTTCTTGATGTCTATTTAGGGTTTGTCTTCTTTTTATAAGTGTAATTAGTGTCATGTATATGAAGAACCTAGTCATCCATAAATGCTCCAAGACCTTGTCATAGACCTTATAGAAGAAAGGCTCAAACAACCCTCAAGACAACTCTCTTTCAAATGCTGGAAAAGATGTGATAAATTTAGTTGATAATCAGTGATGAAGTCGGCCTACATGTCAACCTAAAATTTTACCGTATGATCGGCCTAAAAGGAGGGACAAATGCCCTATATATTCCCTGTCTGCGGCCATTTGACACCAAGGATTTGTGGACTATTCTGTGATATAAATGCGGATTTCAGAGGACAAAAATATTCAGATTTCAGAAGGTAAGAAAGTGCATATTTAAAGAAGATATAAGTGTGGATTGCTAAGATCTGAAATAGGGTAATAGTGCATACTTTTCTGAGGTACAACATCATTTGTTGTTTGATCTTATCTTAGGAAGAATCTACGGATATCACACAAAAGTATTGCATACCGTTTTTGTGACACTAAGAAATGCAAGGAACCTAAATCATGAGAAAAAAAAAGGCAGTATACAAGTGCTATAAGTGCGATCTGTTTAAAGAAATACTTGCTAATTGTGCCAAGATTGTGGATTAGTATACACCTACAATACATGAATTTGAGACAACGACCTAAAGAAGAAATCAGTATTAAAGGAATAAAGCTACAAGTGTACGCAAGGTGAAGAAGATTTAATATCTAATAGTTGACTAAGTAATGAGAAGCAGAGACCGAGTTCTTTATTACTAGTGCAGGTCAGTGCAGATTGGAGTAGAAGAGGAGGGTCAGCGTTGAAGGAAGACAAAGAAGTAATGACAAGGTCTTGGAGGCATTCATAGGTCAAGGGTCTAAGTCTTGGTCATGGTACTTTTCATTTGAAGATTTATAAGAAGAATTTATCATGGGTTTTCCTCTCCAAGAGGGAGAGGTTTTGCCCTAGGTCGAAGAGCATAAATTTGTGTTTTTTTGTATTTTGGTAATTTACTTGATGAAAGACTAAATAATTTAAGCAAGAGAAGACATAAGTAACTCAAGTAATCTCACAAGCAATTATCAAGAAGAGAATTTTGAATTAATCACTAGCCCTCCTAATTCTCAACAGTCTCTAGGACAGAATAAGGTTTGGTTTTACAGGTCCCTAGAGTCTTTCTATGGCATAGATTGTGATGTGTCTCAAAGTTTACAAACCTCAGATTGACATAATGATGTTGGTTCATATACCACAACCAACAACGACGTCGAACACAAACATATAAATGTTGATCATATTGTCAAGTTGGAGAATAAGAACATTGTTAGATATATGCCAAAGCTATCTAAGCTAGGAAACACCATTTGCAAATCTCGTCAAGTTGGAAAAAAAGTATGAGTGCCATTCAAATACAAGGAGAACTAAACAACTATGCCATTGCAATTGGTATACATTGACTTACGTGATACTTCAAGAACTCAGTCACCCTCAAGTAGATTGTATTTCATGCTTATCATTGATTATTTTAGCAAAACTATATGGGTAGGACTTTTAAGAGAAAAAATAAATGCCTTTGAGAAGATCAAGAATTTTAAGGACATGGCTCAGAATGAGGTAGCCTTTAAAATCAAATTCATAAGCTCTGATAATGGTGGTGAATTTACCTCCAAAATTTTTGATGGTTTTTCAAGTATCATGGCATCAAAAGATAGTTTACCATAGAAAAGACTCCATAGTATAATGGAGTAGAAGAGAGAGAAAAAAAAATATCCAATAATTGGCTAGAGATATTATGAGAGAAATAAGTATACCATAGATATTTTGGGTATAAGTAATAAACACAACAATGGTAATTTTGAAAAAATCAAACTTCAGTAAATAACAATAAAACCCCATATGGGCCATGGTATGGTAGACTTGCTACAACCAAGCATTTCATAGTATTTGGGAGTAAATTCTATATCAATAAAAATGATGAAAATCTTGGTAAGTTTGATGCAAAATATTATGAAGGTATTTTTCTTGGGTACTCTCAAAAATAACAAAGGCTATAGATGTTACAACAAGAATACAAGGGAAACAATTGATTGTATTAATTTGAAATTTTATGAACACACCTCCTTTGAAGACAAACAACCAAAAAAAATTAGTACTAGTGATCAAGTCATCCATGATAAGGATGTTGATGAACCAGTGGAAGATGCAGCCACTGAAGAACCAGAAATCCCTCAATCAAAATATCCTTGAAGGTATGTGCAAAAACACCATCCTATTGACCAAATTGTTGGTGACTTGAATAAATGAATTCTAACAAGAAGAAGATTAGTAGATACCCATTCTCAAGTGAATGTAGCTTGTTTTCCATGATATAACCTAACGATTTTTCTCATTCCATCCAAGATGAAAATTGGGTAAAGGCCATGAATGGAGAGCTTGATCAGATTGAGAAAAATTAGACATGGGAGCTAGTTCCAAGACCAATAAATAACAATGTTATTGGCATGAAGTGGGTCTTTAGGAACAAATTGAATGAAAATGGTGAAGTGGTAAGAAACAAGGCAAGGTTAGTTTTCAAATTTTATGCACCAATTGAAGGTTTGGATTTTGATGAGATCTTTGCTCCTGTTGCACGATTAGAAGCAATTTTAATGTTCTTGGATTTTTCTAGTTTCAATAAATTTAAAATATATCAGATGGATGTGAAATCTACCTTTTTAAATGGAGAATTATAGGAAGAATTTTATATTGAGTAGCCTTATGTTTTTCAATTATTAGATAAACCTGATTATGTGTGTAGTATTAAAAAGGACATGTATGGTCTTTACTAATCCCATCGGTCTTGGTAATCCAAGATGGACAACTATCTACTTCATTGTGGTTTTAAAAGAGGTGTAGCTGACAACAACCTATATGTGAAATCTAATGATGGAAAACTATTAATAGTTGTTGTATATGTTGATGATATAATATTTGGAAGTGATGTAGATCATTTAAGTTTCTAGTTTGAAACTTATATGAAAGTTGAGTTTCAAATGTCAATGCTTGGTGAACTCTCATATTTCCTTATTTTGCAAATATCTCTAACATCGAAACGTATTTTTATTTCGCAGGGAAATTATATCAAGGAAGTGTTAAGGAAGTTATACATGGAGGAATGATCTTTGGTAAGCACTCTAATGGACATTGGTTGCAAACTCATCAAGGTTTATGAGTCACTAAAGATGGATCATACTTTATGCAAATCTATTATTTCCATTTTTTTATACTTGACAACCTCTAAAGTAGACATTATGCAGGAATTACCCTAGACAAAGTAACCTCCAATCAGTAAATAGGATTCTCATATATTTGAAAGAAACTATGGATTATGGTCTTTGGTATCCTACAGGTAAATATTTTTCACTGACTACTTTTATCGATGGAAATTGGGAAGGTGATGTACATGACTGAAAAAAAACTAGTGGGGGTGCTTTCTTTCTTGGTGAAAGTCTTGCGGCATGGATGAGAAATAAGAAAACCTCAATTTCTCTTTCAATTCCTAAAGAAAAATATATAGAAAAATCTTATTGTTTCACTAATCTATTTTGGATGAAGCATGATTTATAATAGGTGCAGGTGATATATGAATATCCCATACCAATAATCTGTGATAACACAAGTTTAATCAACATGTCCAAGAACCATGTTTTCCATTCCAAGAAAAAGCATATTCCAATCAAGTATCATGTTCTCTAAGATAAAGTTAAAAATTACATTGTAAAATTGGAGTATGTACCTACACAAGAATAAATAGATTATATCTTCACTAAACATCTCCTAAGAAAACAATTTGAGTATGTAAGATAGATTTTGGGAGTAATCCCTCTTACCTCCCTCCATCGAACCTTATCCAAGAGGAAGAAAGGTAGTTAACAGATTGAATCCAAGAATTGAACAAATCAAAAGGGACTTGCCAGGTCCATAAGATCATAATAATAGGGGTAGATTCTTTGTAAGGGAATCATCTTCTCCATTGATGTCAAAGGGGGAGAGATAAGTACAAAATACTGCAATTTTTTTTAGAAAATGGAAGAATAAGTACAAACATTGCATTGATATATCAACCAAAAATTTTCATTACTTTTAGTATGACAGGCGAATGCAAAATTTTGGATATAAAGAAAATTATTGAATGAGGAGGAAGTTTTCTCAGTTGTATTTGCATTATTTTGTTGATTTTCTTTGATGGTCGATAACAATGTTTTGGTGTTGCAATCAATTCCAAAGGGGGATAATGTTAGAAATATGTTGTCATTGATGTTAAAATAAGTGTCATGGAGTGGAAACAATTAGGTGGTTGAAGGTAGATTGATGAATAGGTCAAACAAGTGTTTATGGAGCATTATCTTCAGATTAATTTTTGCTTCATATATTTAGCTTAGATTCTCTTGAAGACTGATTATATGAATTGGCCTTGAGAAGACCTTTCCAATGGTTGTGGGACTTTGCAAATTCCCTATTGGATAAAAATTTATTGAAGGTAAAATTTGCAGGTTGATATTTCAAGGCTTAGGGTTTTTGAGTCCAAATTTGGTGATAGAGTTAGAGCTATCCAAACTTGGCAGTATTATGGTGTTTCCCCAAATTTGGAGGAAGCAAGTCAAAGGAGAACATAATTAACCTTGGCCTATTTTTCTGGGAGGATCACGTGTCATTTATCCCCATTTCCATATTAGACAACATGAATAAACCCATGCCCCATCACAAGTAAACAAAAGGTGGGGGGGGCCTCAAAACTATAGGTGGTTTCTTTGGATGCGGAAAGGCATGTGACGTGGGATCAGCAGGTGAAGTGTTGACGTGTGAAAAGGTGGAAGAATATTTTTCTGAAATCATAGGCATTCATGATTTGAGTTTGAAAATTGTATGAAATATGAATCAAGAAGGTCCAACAAATTGGAGCTTGCATTCTAGGGGATGATGCTCCTTTTAGTAGTAGCTGATAAATCAAGGAGTGGGAGCTTCCTTTTAATTGTGGCTACTTTCATTGGTAGCTGATAAATTGGGGAGTAGTAGCTTCCACAAGGTGGAAACCTAAGAAACCTGCAAGTATAAGCTTGCAATAAATTTATGCAATACAAGTGGTAGCTTGTAAATTGCATCATAATTAAAAAAAATTGGTGGTTTTCCTAGTTGGGTTTCCACATTATATTGTGTGTCTTGATTTATGAATTGGTGTGCTTGTACATATTGTTGAATTAATATCTATGATTGTGAAAGAAAGTTGTAAATTCTCATAATATTGATTCACCCCCACCACCTCTTAGTATTTTCCTAGTTTCTAACACATTATTATGATTCAAAACCATTTATTTATTCATAGGGAAGAAGGGAAAAATATGATGAAAAAAAGAAAAAACCCTAATTTATCATAAATGAGTGAAAGTAATTTGTATCTTAATATAGTGTTGCTAAAAAACATGAATGAAGTAATGATTAATTATAAATATCTGAGCATAAAATGCTTGACGAACCCAGTATGTTAATATAGTATGAGATACTTTGTTCTACTTTCAATCAATAAGGTCATTATTGAAGATAATCAAAATTGATGTTCGAGACTCAGAGTTCAATTCTAGTTGTTTATAATCATGGCTCAAATTCGTTTATGATGGAGTTTCATTTAGCATTAACAAGTTTAGTATGTAAGGTGGGATTAATTGCGAGAGAGATGTTTTAATGGTTGACATAGTAAGGTAAAGATTCATATGAGTACCCTCTTTTCCTTATTTGTGTCACTCACTACCATCAAGCATCCATAACCCATGGTGTAGTCACCCTAACACCATAGGCCTTGCTTCACTACTAATGGGTGTCCATTACCCCAATGTAGATACTTGAATTCCCTTTTAGGATGATGTGAAGATAGAATAACATAAATTGCATTAATTTAAGATGTTTACACACTAGGGCTTACCTTAATATGACAAACCTTTCTATGCTACCAGCAAAATTCTATACCCCGGAAAAATATTTCTACATTCCCCAAGCATATGTGATGATATAATAGTACAATTTATGTTAAATCGGGATGTTTATGCACTAGGTTCTACCCTAATATCACAAAACTTACTCCACTACCAGTGAGCATGTATAGACCTAGCAGAGATGTCTGCATTCACCTATTATATATGTGGTATATTCTATATTATACCATAGAGGGATGATGTTTGATAGTGAAGGCAAGATTATGTACTCACGTCACTCGTGTTTCTCATTAAGTATGTTAATATCTCCCAATTTCAACTCTACCCACACATAAAATAGTTATATTCTATGTTGTATGTGGATGTAAAACTTTGAGCCATCTGAAAGTGATTAGTTAGAATTAAGTATCTAACTAATTAGTTAGAATTTAGTATCTAATCCCTTTTCTGAATATGGTTAGCAAAATAAAACCCCCATCAAGAAAAAAAAATTTAGTGATATTTTTCAATTCATTAAGACGTTAAATACTATGTAAAGGTCATCAATCAGTAAATCATTCTTTCTAGGATACGTTAAGGTTTTTAAGATACTAGGGTTTCATATTTATTCATAATAACTCCTAAATACATTAAGTATGTGTAATTAAATATTGTAAAAAGGTTTATTTATGCACATAATCTATATACATTTTGGTTTCGATAGAAAATTTTAATAAAATAAATCGAATAACCAATGCAACCATGTTAGAAAATTATCGAATCCATATTTTTTACCTTTGTGCATTGTTGGTTGTCAAAATTTCCTTATTTTAACCTACCCAAACCCTAAATTATCTTACCTTAACCTCTATTTTACAACTTGAATTAAGACTTTAATATATAATTCCTGGTTCCTTTTAATGATTTTCTTGGATATGGATTATATAATATTATCAATTTTTAAAGACTTTAAATAGGTTTATGTTTCCATGCAACTCATTAATTCACATTTCCTTAAGGCTTTATAAGTACTTGTCATTAATCAAAGTAAAAGTGGTTGGTGCAAGATTCTGATATTATTGTACACTGTGGTTCATGCACCAGACTTGGAAAATCAACCAATTTGATGAATATTTCCTCTAAATGTATCATAGTTGTCAATAGGGAATGGCGAGCACTTGTCGTTGAAGATTTGTTTCATTTCCTGTATAGATATTGGAGCATTATGAGTAAAGATGGAGGTCGGTCATAGATTGTTGTGCTTTATGTTGAGTTAATTCACTACGACCGAGAGTCGATATAACATGTATAAATTAGGGTTCTGTAATAGGATATGTTAGCAATATTGTGGAAGACTTTAGAATTTTTTTTTTTTTTAGATATTTATCGCCATAACCCTCTAGGGTTGGATCCATCTTTTTTTCATGCATACTTGTAGAGACTTTTGATTCTCTCAATAAAAGGAGTTAATGTTGGTTTCTATCTATTGTTCCCATTATTTCTTGTAATGATAACCTTGCTCATATAATCTTAGTATTTTCTTAAGAGGGAAATGAGCTAGTTGGCTCAGGGCCCAGCCAACCCAGCTCATTCTCCCCATCTTATCATTGTATGCATTAGTTACAATATTAATGATTGGTTAGAAGGTTGTTTTCTTTGTGTTAAGCATGCAGGTTTGATAAAACTCTTGTGGTTATCTTTATTTCACTGCATGATCTCAAATCTAAGGGATTTTTGTGTGCGTTAAGTGTGTCTCATTTTATTCTAAGTATTTTAATTTATTTCTTGAAGCATCGCAATATGTCCTTTTCTTCTGAGAAATTTTTCTTGAATCGTTTCTGAATGATAGTTAGGGTTGTAGGTTCTGATGATTTAAGTTATGTTCAAAGATTTATTTCTTTTGTAGAGAGAACACTCTAATTGAAATATAAATTGTAACTATGTGATGGTATTGATGTCTTTGTGTATAATATTATCTCAAATGTTATCCTTTTCCTCAACAAATGATCGTGAACCAAGCGCTTTGAGTAAGGGAATTGTTGTTGTTTTCCGAATTTAGGACTGGGAGATAAATGTTTTTATATGATTACACTAAATTCATTCATATGAAGAGTATATGACACATTGCGATAAACACTCAAAGAGGTTTTGATTTTGGGATATTTTAAGTAGTGATTATCTATTTTAACGCAATAATTTATCATTTATCAAATTGATAGAATTTCCATGAATCTCTGCAATTTATATTTTTGAACTGAAATTTTGTATTTGATTTTGGATTTCTTTCGTTGTTGCTCAAGATTAGTTTTCCTTTTGCATTTTTCAATTTAATACTTAATGAACATAGTGTATTGATCTACAAATTAAGTTATGAAGTGTTGTTGAGTGTAGGTTTATTCTGGTACATGAACATAGAAGCCATAATATAGAACAGAGTGTTTGGTATAGGAAAAAAGTGTTCTGGTACAAGAACAGACTTGTTCTGGTATAGGAACGAATTTTTTCTAATATAGGAATAAGACTGTCCCAGTACAGGAATAATATCTCTCTAGTACAGGAAGCAGAATTAATAATACAATAGAACATCATTTCCCTTTGTTTTCATTTCCAACGCAGTGTGCTTCTATTTTTTGAAAGAATTTCAGTGGAATTTATTTGTGTGTTGTAGAAGTTGTTTTTCTTTCAAATGAAACATTTGATTTGGTTTGTTTCAACAAGTTTTTCTTCTAGTTTTGTTTGTTATTTCTGGTTGATTTCTTTTAAGATGTATGACTAGGAGAGGTAGGGTCTGAAGCCTAATACGGGCAAAGGAAATAGTGATAAATTGGAAATTTTTTCTCACATTGGGCCTGCTATTTCAGGAAGAAACTCCAAGAAAACAAAAACCCACCACGCGGGTAATATTCATATGAACTCTGGAAACAATAGTCCAGGAGTTTCACAACTGGTGGGAGGGGAAAAGGAGACTAATTGGACCCAAAAGATAAATTTGAAACATATTTAATCTCCACATTATGTTGGGAGTGGCATGATTGGAGGAAGGAAAATGGAATATCATGAAGACCATGCTAAGGGGATTGGTGAGAATCATCCAACGGGAGAACATACTACCTTTGGGTTTTCGATTGTGGATCCACATGCAATAGTTTAAATGAAGAATATTACACCATATGTTATTCCCCATTATCATGGTAAAGTGCATGAAGATACAGATTACTTTTTATTTGAATTTGATATACTGTGTCGGATTATGATTATTATTCTGATGCCTAGAAGCTAAAAAATTTCCCTGCAACTTCCAAGGATTCAGCTTTATGCTGGTTCATGGGACTAGGAGGGAATATTATAGCTTCCTGGGAACAAATTAAGAGGGTGTTTTTAACTATATATCAGGAATATTACAAGACGAGAGAAATTCATGATGATATTTTCACTATTGCACAAGGTGAAGATAAGACCTTGGATGATTATTTAGAAAGATTTGTATATATATCCTTCAAAGGTCGAAACATAAATTTGATCTGAGTATTGTTAGAACCTTGTTTTTTGAGGAATTACTGATGATGCTAGAAATAATTTGAACTTTTTAGGATAAGGATAAATTGCTCAAAAGTATTTTGATCAGATTTGTGACTTGTGCAGGAAGTTCTCACAGAATCAATCTAGATCTGGTAAAGGAATTCAAAGTAATTCTAGAAATAGTGGAGTTGGATCTACAGATGCTATGATTATTGGGTTGGAAAATAAAATGGATAATATGAAAACTAAAATTATGAATATTGTTATAAAACAGATAAATTATTTAAAATTTCAACAAAAATTAGTGTAAGAACAAGAGACATTATTCATTTATTGTCTAAAATGTAGAAAAAACCATATTTTACGTGAATGTCCTGCATATGTTAAGAGTGCTAATAATTATGTGATATGTATAGGAAAAATCCTTACTAAATAATTCCCTTCTATACTAGGATTGAAAGCAACATTTGAAGGAGAGCATCAGGAGCCTGAGCCATTGCATGCTATGGGAGCACATAAATCATGGCCTCAAGTAGGTATAGGTATAATTTATGAACATGCACCATATTTTTCTAGTTATAATGCACCACAATATTCCTATCAAAATACAAATTATCCTCAATGTTGGCAGCATGGGCATCATTTCCAATATGGGAAATATCCCCCTCCTTGGAAACAAGGATGGAAAGGACCACCACACTCTCAGTATTCCTATCCTACACCCACACAGTCATGTCCTACATCCTTTGCAACTTATCCCATGACACAACCTACATTACCAGCAACCTTGCCTCAACAAACTCGGGCTATGCCACTATTACATTAACACCACCCTTTTGATCACCTCAACTGCCTACACAACTAGTACCAAACATAACTAAAAAAGTAGTGCAAATGATTCATTCTATTGGACAACTTCCTTTCCCTATTTATCATACCATGCTAGTTAGGATTAATGACCTCCAACTGAGATTGGGAAGGGTAGTAAATTTACAAAAACAACATATGGTGATCATTGAGGAGAAAAATAATGAGGAAAACCCTAATAATTCAAACAAATATGTCACCATTCAACCTGTTCCCACACACTCAGAGCCCTTACCTTATTCTTCAAATGAACCTCCCTTTCCAGAGAGACTGGTTATGGAGAAAGATGAACCTGCTATTGAGTATAACTTGGTTTCCGAGCTTAGGAATATTTGTATAAAGGTCCCTTTGCTTTAGGCTACTAAATAGATCCCCATATTTACTAATATTGTTAAGTAACTCTTTCTTAAAAATCCAGGAAGGAAGAGAGTTGAACCTCACACTATCTAGTTTTTTGGAAGAGCAACTTAGTTAATGACATGACATGTTCAAATGGAAAAATATATCGATCCTGGAAACCCATTTTTTTCCATTCAGATAGGTGATTTCCTTGCCCCAATGTATTGGTATACCTTGGAGCAACCATCAATGTTATTACTAGGAATACAATGGGACAACTCTAGTTGACTCACATTTTTCCTACCACTATTATGCTTGAACTTGCCGATAGCTCTAAAATTAAGACAGATGGTGTGTTGGATGATGTGGTTGTCTTGATTGACTCATGGGAGTATCTCGCGGATTTTATTGTGCTACAACCAAATAATCCTATAAGGTGGCACACTTTGATTTTGGGACGACCATGGCTTACTACATCAGATGTTTATATAGGATGTCGCTTAGGTGGTATGTATATTTCCCATGGAGATATTAGGAAAAAGGTCACCTTATACCCACCCTCCATATCTATCCATGAGCTTCGAGATACCTTGTGGTTGGATTATCATAGTAGTGATGAAGAGACTTGATCTGTTTTGATTATTCATCTGTATAAAAAGTCCAATGAGGAGGGTGTGATTCAGAATTTCTTGAATAACCTGGACACAATGATCCAAAATATTTTGTTTGAGATGTGCTAAATAATTACATGTGAAAATTGTAGCTTAAAACAAGAATCTTTAAAGGAATAAACATAAGAAGAGATAATCATTTAACATCATGCAAGAAGATACAGAATTGATGTCAGAGTTCGTCCAGGAGGGAATACATCTCCGGGCCCTACTCAAACAGTGGGGAGGCCCTTTTCTTCACTAAGTGGCAAAAATGAAAGTACAAATATAAAAATGAGAAATAACACCCTTATACCCTCCATAGCTAAAAGTGCCCAAAAATTTCAGACCTCTAATGAAGAAATGGACAATACCATTGGATTCGTGGTGTCGAGTAGTGCATAATCCATATAAAATAGCCTTAATCTGATAAAGTGAAAATCTGACCCCTCTGGAAAATGGCTCAAATCATGGTTCCGCCCCCCCTCCTGCACATTACTTAGGGTTCCACTGTCTTGGTTTCTATGCTCACTTCTGACCTGCCTAGGCGCACTGCAGAAATGAAGGTTTATATATTATAACTTAGGTGGATGTTACCATAAAGTCGTTCTAGCATGGTGGTTACAATTTGAAATTGGAGGGAGGAGGTCGGGTGGTCAACCCCTGACCCCTCTAAAATAACTTGGAATGTAGTTTAAAAAAAACCACTCCTGTAATTATTTAAACCCCGTAGCATATTTTTGAGGCACATTGGGGGGGTTAGGCCTACATTGAGCGGCCCTCCCCCAGATTCTCCGTTGGTTTTGTAGATAGGTGGCAAGAGTTGGGCGGTGGGTTAACAACCCCCACCCACCCACATTATATGTGGTGCGGAGTATATAATTGGTCGTCGTAAGGTGAGGCGAGGGGTTCAGCAGGGTCATGGTCATCGACCCCTTATAATAAAAATTTTGCTATGTTTTTGAAATGTGATTGAATGCTGTGGGGTCCGGCGGGGGTCATGGCCCACCAGACCCATTTAATATATATATATCTATATATCTATATATATATATATATTAAACAAAGTGGCCTTTTTAAAATTTCTTGAAAATTGACCAAAGGAGTCAATTTAATCATCCCACAAATTTTCCTAGAATCTGGCCGGGGTTGGTCAGAATCTGGTGGCTGGGTTCCAGAAAAATCATTGCCTCCTTAAGTTTCCAAATCACCAAGTCAAAAAAAATATTTGATTGCTCCTAACTCCTTCATACAGATTTGGAATTGAGTGTTGTCTACGTCGTTGGAATAAAAAAGACGAGATTTTTAACATGACACTAAGTTTTCCACATTCAAGAAATTTTTATTTTTGAGCCATTGTATTCAAGCCACTTGTACTTGGACCTATTCAATCCACCTGGATCATTCCTCCCCACTAAAGAGCTTTTGGACCCTAAAAGAATTAACACTCTTAGCACACTGCTTGTGTCCTTTCCAAACCACACTTTCAATCCTATGTACGTGAAACTGGTACATAATTTTCAATCATGCCACCACACATGACTCAAAAACCCCTCATTTCTAAGAGTTTATAGCACACACTCATTGGCCAAGGATTACATAAAAGAAAAAAAACAATCAATATCTCAACTACTCATAAGGAAAGGGGAAAACATCATCGTTGTGTTTCGAAGTGATGTGAAACACACCATCACGTTTACATTTACTTGCAACGTATGATTTACAAATGTGGCCATCACACTAAGAACCATATTTTACTTAATAAAGTAAATGGATCATCCCCTTGCGGAGGATCTTCCTGTGGAATAACTTCGAGGACTAGACTCTGTATGGATGCCCTTTGGTCCTGATGTGTTTGACCTATAGTTTTCTGGGGTTCATTCTGGTTGTGATGATTATTCCTCCTCCATACCTTCTGTATCGTCTTGGAACGCATCCTCCCGATGTGCCTCCGAGAAGTGCTCATGAATCCCTCACTATCGTTGAGGTGTGAGGAGGTGCTTTCATCATCAGTTGTTGGTGGGTCTCTAGTTGTTTTGGATATTTCTCCCACTTCCTTCCTGGTGTATCCAAGTCCTGCATGACGTAGAAATTCCTCGACTTTGACGAGGTTTACGATTCATTGGCCATCGATGCCAAGGCCCTTTCCTTGATACCCCATATTCTTCAGTATTTTGGATCCAATCCCTATAGTATGTTGTTCAAAAGAAGAAAATTCATCATCATGAAAAGTACATGGAGTTGAAGGGTTTCTTTTTACCTCAGGTTGGTTATATCACAATTTTTCCAAGGCCTCATCCTTAGCTTGTAACTGGTGTAGTAACCTTTGTTTTTCTTCCCTTTCTTCCTGTAGGAGCCTTTTTGGTCAACATTTTCTGCTTGGATGCATTGGTTAATCTCTTCAAGTTCTTGGAACTCTGCCACAATAAGTGTCATTTTCATCTTTGGTACACTATCTGTTGATATTTTTGTTTCATCGCTTGAATTCGAACCCAATATATGGCTCCTTCTACTGTGGTCCCAAAGGCTTCAAGCTTCGTTTCATTGCCTGAATCAGACCCTAGGTTAATTTGTCGACCTCGTGCAAATCCTGCAGCTATGAATTTTTCATCTTCCTCGGATTCAGAATCTTCAAAATCTTGGTTTTGTTGTATGGTGGTGGCAGTCTTCTGCTTCCCCTTTTTTTCATTTCTCTCAGGTCTCAACTCAAGGTGCAGCTTCCAAAAATTTTCTTCATCATGTCCCTCTTTTTCACAATGTGTGCAAGAGGGTGTTGCTCCCCTTCTTTTGGCCACAACAGTCCTTTTTGGGTAGTCACTTTTCTCATGTGCCCCCTGTTTTCTATGTGCATGGCCTTCACACTGGCCTCATCAATGGTAGGAGGCTCAAACAACAATAATGAATGTCTTATGTAACTATGTAATGACCCAACGTACTTAGTTAAAACAAGAGAACCTAATGAAATGCCCAAACTTAGTTCTTGTTTTCGAAATTCCTCGGTAAAGATTTGCATGTTTTGTCCTTTACCTTGCCTTAGGTACTACCACTCCATTAAGGATTTTTGCTTATAACCCAAGGGATAGAATTGATCTTTAAGTGCAAAAATGAAATTTGACCACGAGGAAAGGAGGTTACCCAAGTTACTGTTGCCTTGAAGTTTTCTATCCCACCAGATGAGAGCAGTGCCATTCAGTCGAAGAGAAGCCAACTGGATCTTTGCCTCATCCTCCACAATCCATTGAATCCTGTAGTAGATTTAAAGCTGCCTAATCCAGTTGTTAAGTTTATCTACATCACTTTCACCGTTATACATGGGTAGATCAAATTTTACATCTAACTTAAAGAAAGGTTTATTAAATGTATTTCTTGAATTCCTATGATGATGGTGAGAAGAGAAGGAAGAACTTTCACTTGCTGGAGGAGAAGGAGGTGGATCTCCTCCATTACCTCCATGCCCTGAACCTTCTCCTTCTGAAACATTCTCCCATGTTTTCTCTAACTTCTCAAGTCTAGAGAACAATTTCTCAACCCGGTTTGCAATGGTGTAGAAGTTCTTGCGGAAGTTGTGCTCCTCCTCATGTAGAACATTGTCATTCATGTTTCTCTTATGATGTGCACATCCTACTTCAGGATCAAAATACTGCATTGTCCCTTCGCCTCTTCGTATCCTGTTTATATTTAGCATACAAGCATGTAATTCACATCTACAAACACCTGCTCTGATACCACTTGATCCAAAATATTTTGTTTCATGTGTGCTAAAGAATTACGTGAAAATCGTAGCTTAAAACAAGAAACTTTAAAGGCATAAACATAATAAGAGAGAAGCATTTAACATCATGCAATAAGACACAGAATTGATGTCAGAGTTCGTCTAGGAGGGACTACGTCTCTGGGCCCTGCTCAAATAGTGGGGAGGCTCTTTTCTTCATTAAGTGGAAAAAATTAAAGTACAAGTATAAAAATGAGAAATAACACCCTTATACCTCCATAACTGAAAGTGCCTGAAAATTGTAGACCTCTGATGAAGAAATGGATAGCACCATTGGATTCATGGCATTGAGTAGTGTAGAATCCATATAAACTTTTCCTTAATCTAACAAAGTGAAAATCTGACCCCTCAGGAAAATGGCTCAGATCATAGTTCTACCCCCCATCCTGCACACTGATCAGGGTTACATTGTCTTGGTTTCTGTGCTTGCTCCTAACTGCCTAGGTGCACTGCAAAAATGAAGGTTCGTATATTATAACTTCGATGGACTTTACCATAAATTCGTTTTGGCTTGATGGTTATGATTGTAAATTGGAGGGAGGAGGTTGGGTGCTCAAACCCCGACCCCTCTGAAATAACTCGGAATGTAGTTGTAAAAGAACTGCACCTGTCATAATTTAAACCCTGCAGTATATTTTTGAGGTACATTGGGGGGGGGCAGGCCCGCATTGGGTGGCCCGCCCCTGAATTCTCTGTCGGTTCCGTAGATAGGTGGCAAGGGTTGGGTGGTGGGTTAACAACCCCCGCCCACCCACATTATGCTTGGAATCACGATTGTCGTTAGACCAAAAACCGCAGATGTTATTCAATGATCGCATCGCCAGAGATAAGGATCCACGAGAGGTGGTTAGTCCATGTCACAAAACACACGGGGAGTGTTGGTTTATCCAATGTCCAACAATCTCCCCCGCAATGGGAGCCGGGTGTGTATCAAACTCGTGACCTACGCTCTGATACCACTTGTTGGGAATCATGATTGTTGTTAGACCAAAACCCACAGGTGTTAGTCAACGATCGCATCGCCAGAGATAAGGATCCACGAGAGGCGGTTAGTCCGTGTCACGAAACACACAGAGAGTGTTGGTTTATCCAATGTCCAACACATTATATTTGGTGCAAAGTATACAGTTGGCCACTGTAAGGTGAGGCAAGGGGTCCAACAGGGTCATGGCCTCTGACCCCTTATAATAAAAAAATTTCAGTGTTTTTGAAATACGGTTGAATGTCGTGGGGTCTGGTAATGTTCATTGCCCGTCAAACACATTTAATATGTTTTTATTTTATTTTGAAAACTAAGTGGCATTTTTAAAATTTCTCAAAAATTGACCAAAGGAGCCAATTTAATCATCCAAAAAATTTTCACTAAATCTGGCCAGGGTTGGCTAGAGTATGGTGGTCGAGTTCCAACAAAATTGTTGCCTCCTTAAGCTACCACATCACAAATTCAAACCAAATGTTTGACTGCTCCTAACTCCTTCCTAAGGACTCGGAATTGAGTGTCATCTACGTCGTTGGAATCAGAAAGATGAGATATTTAACATGACATTAATTTTTCCACATTCCAGACACTTTGATTTTTGAGCCATTGTACTCAAGCCACTTGTACTTGGACCTGTTCGATCCACCTAGATCACACAATGCCAAATTTTGAATCACTTCATTAGATTTTTAGCTCATGTTTTTAGGAAAACTATGATCCCCAACATTTACCACTATAGATCTTAGCAACCACCACCAGTATTCTCGAGTCAGATACCACTCTTGTTGAGATTAGTCTAGGGAAATCTTTATATATTAGCTCAGACTTGAACTCATCCCAATAATATCATCTTGCCAATATTGTTACAAGACCATCCTTGTGCCCTTGCATACGAGACCATCCTTGTGCCTTTGCATGAAGTTACGAGGATATGAAGGGAATCCCTCCTAAAACTTGTACTCACCACATTTATATTCAGGAAGGGGCCCGAACTATCCGAAAACCCCAAAGGCGTATGAATCCCGCACTAAGAGAGATCGTTAAAGAATAATTACAAACACTCCTAGATGTTGATTTTATCTATCCTATATTCGATATGCAGTGGGTTTCCCCATTGGTGATAGTTATGAAAAAATATGGGAGATGGCATATTTGTATTTATTATAGATAATTAAACAAATCCACTCTCAAGGATTACTTTCCTCTTCCCTTCATTGATCAGGTGCTAGATACCCTTGCTGATAAGAAGTACTTCTCATTTTTAGATGGCTTCAATGGTTATAACCATATACAAATCTCACTCGAGGATCAGGACAAGACCACTTTTACTTGTCCATGAGGAACATTCTCTTATTGAGTGCTTCCTTTTGGACTTTGTAATGTTATGGCTACTTTTCAAAGGGCAGTATTGGCTATTTTTTTTGACCTCGAGTGTGTAGAGGTTTACATGGATGATTTTTTAGTATTTGGTGATTCTTTTTAGGAGGCCCTTCAAAATTTATAAAAAGTACTTCATCGATGTCAAGAAGCTTGGCTCGCTTTGGGTGATAATAAGTGTAGATTGATGTGAAAAGCAGGGGTGGTTCTTGGCCATATTATCTCTGATAAGTGTATCCAAGTAGATCGGGCCAAAATAGAAGTTATTATACATATGTCGGCACCTAAAACACAAAGAGAAGTGAGAGGATTCCTTGGAGATGCGGGATATTATGTAATATCTCGTTTCAGGGATATTTCTAAAACACGGCAAACTCCAACCAGAGATGGACTGGGAGGGAATTTACTAGATATGCCGCCTCTAAAAAGAGGACGAAATCTGGAGGCTACCTAGCCCTTTCCAAACTCTGTCTAAGAGTACAAGATAACACACCAAGTGGTATAGAACTAGAATGCCCGAAAATATATAAAGATAACAGTGCAGCAGACATACGATAGCATAGAAAGAATGTACGACAAATCATCTAGAAATCTAGAGAGAGAATGCTAAGCCATTTTATTAAACTGAGAAATATAATGAAGTACAATAGGTGATCAGAGTGATGGCACCTAAAATTTCTCAAGGAAAGTGAAGAAATACTCTTAGAATACACAGGAAATGGTCGTCAGTGACACCATGTAGTCCCTAGCTCGGAAAACCGCCCCCATCATACGATCGAAATAATTAACCGATAAATAGACGGCTCCCCCGCTCTACCTATTTTTCGAGTAACAGGAATCCTCCTCTATTCACCAATCTCGGCAAAACCCAGAAACCATATCAGAAATGGCTGACCCCCGAAAAACACCCCCTTGGGGAATTACGCTAGCCTCCAAGGCTCTGCGCAGAGGCTGAATAGGAATGAATAAAATACTGCCTCAAACTCCACCAAAATCCTCCCAAAGGCAAAGGCTGCTCCTCTGCTCAATCTCCCAGCTCAAAACCCCTACAAAAATCCCAATCTGGAGCTCCTTCTAGATGGATTGTGTCCTCCCTCTCAATGACTGCGAAGTCTCTCTTAATGCTCGGCTTTGCAACAAAATCAAACACCAAACCTCCAGAAAAATGCTGAATAAAATACCTTGCCTGAGTAGGCAGTCGAAGTCCCCCGGGGCTAAGGGCGAGATCTCTGATCGGAGATGTTGTGGATGATTTTGTCACCCCCCTAGAGACAGCCTAGAGTTGCCATAGACCAGTGCCTAGGACATCTTAATATAGCAAGGAGTCCTTTATAGTTTGGGTTGTCAGTCCAAGGGACTCGCTTACTATCTCTTGTTTTAAACAAGGAAATTGAAATAGATTGAATTGGTCCCAATTCTCTTTCAGTGGCTGATACACATATAGGAATAAAGTAAAGACATCAGGTAAAACTTCAGCATGATAGTATCAGACAGCTAAGAGACCGCTTTACTATAAAGAGGGCCGATTCAAGTGATATATTACAGACATCAGATATCAAGGAGTGCGTGCAGGAAGGAAACATGAGAAGATATTATTGACAAAAGGGCGCATCAATTTACGAATCCTTAAGCCATTAATATAGCAGAAGTTATGAAAGGAGTGAACATGGAACAACATATCACTTCTAGGCCTATTTAAAGCGCTTGACCAATTCCAGAAAGGGCACCATTTAAGATGAATCCTTACTGCAAATTAGTGAGCCACTCGCATTATAGAACATGATACAAGAAGAAAGTTTGCATGAAAAAGGATGATATATTAACACATGAGAGAAATTACATACTGCAATATACCAAAGACCAGAATCCTCAATACAGTCATAACCCCTCCTCACCGAGACCCAACGGGCTCTGAAACTTCATACAGAAATGTCACAAGATGGATACAATAGTCTTCTCGCTGCACAGCTTGCTTACAGAAATCTGGAACCCTAACAATGTCTTCTTTTTTGATATTTATAGAGAGGAGAGAAACTTCTGGAGGGAGAGGTAGGTATCCATATTTATTGATCTAATTTGAAAAAGAAAGGCGGGGAACATACACGCCTTCTTCATGAATGACTAGCTATAAATGAACATACCTAACAACCTGTCTAAAGAAATAAGTGCTGGAGATAAAAATCTCCTTATGTACAAAACGAAAATAATAAAATATATACATCGGGATGCCTTTAGCTGAAGAAAAATCTGATGCCGTGAGGGGCCTGAGCTGGCCTGCAACTCTGGTACTGTACTCTTGACCTTTGAATTCTGAATTTTAATTCTGAACCTTAAATGCGGGGCGAATTTCTCTGGAGGGTTCTGAGATTCTCTGTCTGTGTTTTCTTTAATAGCAGTCATTTCATGCACCGGCCTCAGCTCTTTTCATTTAATTTCGCCCACAGGAAATCATCTTCTGGTATGTTCTTGATTTTCTGAAATGGAGGCGACAGATCGATAGGCCCCCTACTCTTAATTTGAAAACCTGCAAAAACCCTGAAAATATTAGAAAAAACACGACTAGGGTAAAGGCGGGGAGTGATGAAGGTGAGAATGGATGGGATGATGCAACCATGGGACAAAGACAGGAACATACAGGGTGGCGGGAGCAGACAATGGAGGTTTTCGTGAATGGGGCGAAACGTAACACAGTATGGTTGTGGAAGAAAAATGGTGATAGATTATGAATTAAACATATAAAACACACGCATATATATATATATATATATATATATATATATCGGCGCGAGGATATAATATGAGAGTACGGGGGGGAAAGACACATAGGCGAGCGGGGAACAAGCAGGAGACGACGTGGCGGGTACGTTGATGGGCGGAGACATGAAACAGTGACACGATGGCAGACTGTGGGACGTGGCGGGACATAGCTATGAACGATCAACTCTGGGACACATCTGCCGTCGGATGGAGGTAGGCAGATCGGACGGAGCGGGTGGATCCCGCTGCACGGACATCGACCGAAGAATAACGTGCGGGGAGAGAGCGGTTTCCCGCTCGTACCAAAGACACGTGGCATTGTTCGTGTGGGATCGCTGACCCCGCGGTAAATACCGCCAGCCGACAAGAGCGGTGCGGGGGGGAAACCGCCGGTTTGCTGTGCGTCGGGGTCAGAGGTAGGGACCTCACTCCTTGATCTGTGCCGTTGATTGAACATGGATCGGACGGCTGTGACGGCTCCCGGGATATAAGTGATAAGCCCCCGTTTCTCCCAGCCCATGGTCCTGTAGCTCGGGTCACATGAAAATCGAAGTGGGAGGGGCTAAGGCTTAAGGGGCTTCGGCCCGATATATAAAATATACATTTTAAACGTTATAAAGCAGATTTTCGGGCGGGGATGATAGAATTAAACGGGGCCCAGGGGTTTTTACTCTCAAGAAACGTTAGAAATGGATTTTGGAGAAGGTGGCGGTCGAAAATTAAATAAGGAAAGGGGATATGTACAACACTGGCTCCATTTGGGGACGGCATGTTCGTCCTCGAGCATGTCGAGAACACGCAGACCATTCAAACTTTTCATCCCGCTGTTCAATTCCTGCTGCGCTTTCTCCTCAGGTAACTATCAGCATCCCCCTTTTTCCCTTATAGAAATTAGAGACCAAAAACAGCTTATGTACAATATATACAGTGGGGCGTTTCCAATCTGGGTCAGAATTGAAAATACGGCTTGAGGAATTGACCATTCACGGGGGCGTCCAACAAATCACCCTGTAGGTTCTCCAACATAAAAGTATTATTTCCCCCTTGGCTCACGATTCTGAAAGGACCAAACCATAATGGATAAAACTTAGCGTGCTTGCCCTTTTCTGCTCTGCGAACATCCCATCTAAGAACCAGGTCTCCAACTTGAAAATTCCTATCCTTTGCGTGCTGATCAAAGACCTTCTTCATTTTTTCCTGGTATTCTATCAGTCTCTGGTCTACCTGATTTCTCGTCTCATCCAATTCTACCAACTGATGAATTCTTCTAATCATCTCATCCGGTTCTTCTTGGTTTTCCTGCATAAATCGTGCCACTGGCAGTGCCAGTTGCACAGGAAATACTGCGGCCCGCCCATACACCAGCTCATATGGAGACTTTCCTGTTGCTCTTTTGCTGGTTATCCTGTTTGCCCACAGAGCAAACTTCAACTGAGAGTCCCAGTTCTTCTGATTTTCAGCTATTGTTTTCTTGAGGGCCCTCACCAGGGTTTTATTAGATGATTCTGCTAGACTGTTCCCCTGGGGATAATACGCTGTGGAATGAGTTAATACAATATTATATCTTTGGCAGAAATTTACAAATCTGGCAGACTTAAAAGCTTGAGCATTATCAGTTACAATTCTTGCAGGACAGCCAAACCTAGATATGATATTGTCTTCTAAAAAATTCATGATTACAGCATCTGTAGCCCTTCTTGTAGGTATTGCTTCCACCCATTTAGTAAAATAATCTGTAGCTGTGAGTATCCATTTATGTTGGCCGCTTGATGGGGGGTGTATTTCTCCTATGAAGTCTAATCCCCATTTCTGGAAGGGTTCATTTACATGCACGGGAATCAAGGGAAAAGATGCTAACTTCTGTCTTTCTGCAAACCTTTGACATTTGTCGCATGTTCTGACCCAGGCAAAAGTATCTGAATATAATTTTGGCCAGTAAAAACCAGCCTTCAAGATTTTATTGGTAGTAGCCCTCCAGCTGTAGTGTCCTCCACATATTCCTTCATGGAATTCTGTCATTATATTCTGCACTTCATTTTTTGTGAGACATAACAGCAATATACCCAAAGGGTCTCTCCAATAGAGCTGTCCATTGGCAATGACATACTTCTGGGATCTCATCCTTACAGCTCTGTAGTTTGCCTTGTCACATCCTGGAGGAAAACTAAGTGTCAACAGGTATTCAACTATTTGCTTGTACCATGGACTAGTCAGATACTTCACATGCACCTTTTGTGTGGCCATTTCTAGTCCATGTTGCTCCTCTTCTTTTCCTGATTCTTCATTTGCCATCATGGATAAATTAATGCCCAGAGCTTGATGATTAGATTCAGATAACATCTTGGCAAGTCCCTGTCCTTTGATCAATTTAGTAGGCTTTATGTCTAGATCATATTCCTGGATTTTTGCAATCCATCTTCCCCTTCTGCCCTCACTGTCTCCCTGAACTAGAATGTCTTTTACAGCTGCTGTGGGAACATAAGCAGTAATATGGGATTGCAAAATATAAACTCTGAAAGCTTTGAGGGACTTTACCAGGGCATACGCCTGCTTCTCCAGTATATTATACTTTAGTTCAACATCATACAACACCTGACTGAAGAATGCTATGGGCTGTTCATATCCTTCTTCATTTTTCTGCAATAACACTCCAGCAATTGTATGTGGTGAAGCAAATGAAAATACCATAAACGGCTTACTATAATCCGGTCCTGCTAGCACGGGAGCTTCGGCAAATGCTTGCTTAATTCTTGTAAATGCATCCCTAGACTCTTGGGACCACTTAACTTCATTGTCCTTTTTCAACATATTAGTAATGTGCCTAACTATCTCCGCATAGTTAGGAATGAATCTCCTTAAAAAGTTTATTCGGCCCAAAAACACCTGTACTTCTTTCTTATTTCTTGGCAGAGGAATGCTATTTATTACTTCAACTCTTTTAGGATCAATCTTTACACCATCCTTAGTCACAATATGTCCTAAGAGTTTCCCTTCGTCTAAAGCAAATAGAGATTTTTGAGGGTTAAGAGAAAGGCCGTACCTTCTGCACTTTTCAAAAGTTCTTCTTAAATGCACAATATGCTCATCATCATTCTTTGAGAACACCGTGATATCATCGAGATATACTACTAGGAACTTGTCATGTTCTCCCACAAAGGCTATATCCATTGCCCTTTGAAAAGTAGCACCTGCATTAATCAGTCCAAATGGCATCCTTGCATACATAAAGGTTCCCCATGGCGTGGTGAACGCAGTCTTCTTCTGATCTTATTGGAAAACAGCTACCTGATTGTAGCCTGAAAATCCATCCATCATTGACATTTTGGATGCTCCCACCACCTTCTGCAGGATATGATCCATTTTAGGCAGTGGATAGTTGTCTTTGAGAGATGCTCTGTTCAAATTTCTGAAGTCTACACATAGCCTGATTTCTCCGTTCTTCTTTCTGACAGGAACAAGATTCGCTATCCATTCTGAGTACCTCAAGGGCACGATTATTTTGGCCTTCAACAATTTTCTAATTTCTTTCTTAATTGAGGGAAGAAGCAGAGGGTTAATTTGCCTGAGCTTCTGTTTGTATGGCTTTGCATCTTCCCTGAGTGGGATCTTGTGCTGTATGATATTTACATCAAAAGTTTTTAGGTCCTCATAGGACCAAGCAAAAACATCTTTATAAGACTGAAATAACTTCAAATACTTTTCTTTATATTCTTCTGAGATTCTTTTAGATAATCTAACAATTTTGGGATCAGTAGCGGTACCCAAATTTAAATCTCTCATTTGATCTTCTTCTACTGCTTTGTCTGGCTGCATGGGGACATCATTCTTGTTGAATAGTCTTTCTAGAGGTACTAGTCCTCTAGGGATGACATTTCCTTTTAACTGCAATACTCTGTTTCCTGCTATATTCTCTTCCCATTTACCTTCAGCAATATTTTCAGCTTCTTCCTCCTCATCATCATCAATTTCCATACCCGTGAATTCTCCCACTGTCTCCATGAATCTCTTCATCTGTTCGTCATCTTCAAAGACCTGCCAATGCTTAATATTGTCTGGGATAGATGGTCTGTAACGTACCTCTACTTCATATCTTAACAATGGGTTCTGAGGAGGTCGGAACGTACTGGCAGCTACAGCAAGAGAATCTGCTATTCTGTTATGCTCCCGGGGCATGAACTGTATATTAAATGCTAAGAAGAAATTTTCTATCATATCCCATACTTCGTTTCTATATGCTCTGAGCCGGGGATGCTTAGTTTGGCACTCATTCTTAATCTGTCTCACTACTAGCTCGGAGTCTCCAAACACTTTCAGACATTGAATGCCCATGTTTCTAGCTGTCTGTAGGCCCAATAACAAAGCTTCGTACTCAGCTACATTGTTTGTAGCTTCATACTCTAATTTGAAAGACAGCGGCACCCACCTTCCTGTGGGGGATATTAACAATACCCCAGCCCCATTACCTTCTCTGGAATTTGCTCCATCGAAATGCAAAGTCCATACTTCTGATTTCTGGCCTTTCTTGGATTGCTCGGCTTGGAATTGACCAGAGGGGGACTCATGTGCATAGTCTTGACTCTCTTCTAACACAAAACATGAGAAGTCACCCTCTTTATTATAAATTGGAGAGTTGTCTGAACAATCAGCAGTGGTCACCATTTTAACAAATCTGGTCTCCCTATACAGCCTCCTCTCCTGACCACCAAAGACTGGGACAGTGGCATATGTTAAGTCGAGTTTAATCGATCCCCCAATCTTAGTACCCCAGGACCTTGACAACAGCATGCCAAAGCGAGCTGGGATATCAACGACCACAATATCCATGACCACACTTTTTGCTGGGATTTGAGCTAGATTGACCACTAAATCTTTAATCATTCCCAAGCATTTAACCCTTTTAGAATCAAATGAATATAAATCTTTATAAGGCCTTGTAATCTGCAGCCCTAGTTGCTCCATGACAGACAAAGGCATAAGATTATGGGAAGCTCCAGAATCTAGCATACAATTGTGAAGCAGCAGGTCATGAATGACTAGGGACACATAGAAGGGAGGAGTTGAAGGGTCCATCTCCTCAACGTGTGGGCCAAAGACTACCATAGGTCTTTCTTCTTGAAGATTTAGACTATCAGGTGCAATTTGTGGTTCAGGAAGAGGCATGAAAGAGGTGACCTGAGACTAATATACAGGCTGTTTCAACAATTCAGTCATAGGAACAGGAATCTTAATCTTTTCGAGCTCTTTTTGCAGATTAAAAGTAGATGTGGACTTTTCTATCATTACTTCTTTTGACTCCTTATTCTCAACTGAGGACTTGACTTCTTGGGACACTGGCTCAACATTAGAAGGACTGCCTACTTTTGAAGAGGAAGGAATTTGATCATTTGACTGCAAGGGGGTATTTAGAAAATTCTTACCTTTTTCAACATTCTTTTTGGTTGCTGACTCCTTCTGAGAAGATGCTTCTTTCTGAGGTATTTCTTCCTCTTGCTCCTGAGTTCTAGTCCTCTTCCTTGAGGATCTGAGATCATATCTGACGTTGAACTGGGCTTCCATGAAATCAGCAAATTGCTTACAGTAATGGTCAATCTCAGCTTCTTCATCCTCTGCTTGCACTGGGCACTCCATATCATCATTATTTGAAAAGGCCAGATTCGAATCTTCTAACCCATAGGCTGCATTTCCGGTGGAGTCATCTGCTGATCCTTCCAGGTACAAGGGGTGAGGCACCTGATCTTGCTGCTCCCTTGTCTCTCTTGGTAGTATTTGCAATGGAGGCTTTCTATACTGAGGATTATATCCTCTGTTTGGGGCATTGTAATAGTTTTTAGGAGCTGCGTTTTTGGCTTCCAGTTCCATCTTGACCATCTTCTTTATCATCTTACTTATTTCATCCATTTTATCTGAATCCTTTTCTTGATTAGAGGTAGAAACCTCTTCTTTGCCTTTTCTTCTGGCATCTGGTTCAATTTTCCCTTTTAACTTTCTTGTGGAGGCAAAGTTCGCTTCTAGTTCCAAAGCATCTGCTTGTGCATCATCTAGATTGGCAGGCTTTCTTTCTCTTAAGGAGAATCCAAAGTCAAAATCAAAGGCTGCTATGAAAACTATCTTGGCAGCAGCTTCATTTGGCTTCATTTCTGGGGGCAAGCTTAGATATAACTTGTTGAATCTTTTGATGAATTCTGATACCCCTTCATTCTGTTTCTTCTTGATGGTATTTAGCTCAGTAAGGCACATTCCAAAATCCTTCTTTTCTCCCCACTTCCTAAGGAAAACGTTTTCCATCTGATCCCAGGTTGTCACAGAACGATTACCCAATGTTTTAAACCATTTTCTAGCTTCACCTTCTAAAGACTGCACAAATAATCTCAAAACCACATCCAGGTGTTCAACATTCAAATTTTCTGCAAAAGAGCAGAAATTCTCGAGATGTTTCTGAGCATCCACATCATTTTCACCATTGAACCTTGGCAGAATCTTCAGATAATCCTGGGGCATATCGTTCAACACTTGGGGTAAGGCCAGAGGAGCGTATTTGTTCAGGAGAAAAGCAGGAACATTGGCCATTGGAGGCGGTGGGGGTTGCACAACAATCTGAGAAACAAAAGAAGGGAGAGGGGTAGGGGGAAGCGGAGTGTGAATGACAATGGGAATATATTGGACCGAGGTTTGAGGTGTGGACGGGAATAGTTCTCGGTTGATGGGAGCTACTTCAGTGACCTCTTTAATTTCCTCGGCCTCGAGAACAGAATAAGGTTCTTCCCCAAATAAAGTATTTCCCCTACGTGGGGTTTCTAGATAAACTTCGGGATTTTCTGTTCTAACTTCTTGAGAAGAAGAGGGCGGATAATCTTCAACAGAACACTCAGGATTTTCAGCACGGGCTGACTTCCTCTCCTTCCAGACTTTTTTATGAATAGTTTTCTCTGGGTCAGACACGTAGTGTGTTTTCAGTTGGGCTGTATCTGACCTCAAATGCGGCCTACGAGGAGCCAGGACTACTAATGAGATTTATCAAATAAGGACCGGTGGAGTCGCCAAGGTGAGAAATCTGCAACTCTTCACCTCTCTGTGCTCACCTGATTAGAGAGTGAAATAAAATGTCGAAAACCCAGGGAAACTGATGTTCTTGAATTCGGTCCCCGGCAACGGCGCCAGAAAGATGTTGTGGATGATTTTGTCACCCTCCTAGAGACAGCCTAGAGTTGCCATAGACCAGTGCCTAGGACATCTTAATATAGCAAGGAGTCCTTTATAGTTTTGGTTGTCAGTCCAAGGGACTCACTTACTATCTCTTGTTTTAAACAAGGAAATTGAAATAGATTGAATTGGTCCCAATTCTCTTTCAGTGGCTGATACACGAATAGGAATAAAGTAAAGACATTAGGTAAAACTTCAGCATGATAGTATCAGACAGCTAAGAGACCGCTTTACTGTAAAGAGGGCCGATTCAAGTAATATATTACAGAAATCAGATATCAAGGAGTGCGGGCAGGAAGGAAACATGAGAAGATATTATTGACAAAAGGGCGCATCAATTTACGAATCCCTAAGCCATTAATATAGTAGAAGTTATGAAAGGAGTGAACATGGAACGACATATCACTTCTAGGCCTATTTAAAGCGCTTGACCAATTCCAGAAAGGGCACCATTTAAGATGAATCCTTACTGCAAATTAGTGAGCCACTCGCATTCTAGAACATGATACAAGAAGAAAGTTTGCATGAAAAAGGATGATATATTAACACATGAGAGAAATTACATACTGCAATATACCAAAGACCAGAATCCTCAATACAGTCATAACCCCTCCTCACTAAGACCCAACGGGCTCTGAAACTTCATACATAAATGTCACAATATGGATACAATAGTCTTCTCGCTGCACAGCCTGCTTACATAAATCTGGAACCCTAACAATGTCTTCTTTTTTGATATTTATAGAGAGGAGAGAAACCTCTGGAGGGAGAGGTAGGTATCCATATTTATTGATCTAATTTGAAAAAGAAAGGCGGGGAACATACACGCCTTCTTCATGAATGACTAGCTATAAATGAACATACCTAACAACCTGTCTAAAGAAATAAATGCTGGAGATAAAAATCTCCTTATGTACAAAACGAAAATAATAAAATATACATCGGGATGCCTTTAGCTGAAGCAAAATCTGATGCCGTGAGGGGCCTGAGCTGGCCTGCAACTCTGGTACTGTACTCTTGACCTTTGAATTCTGAATTTGAATTCTGAACCTTAAATGCGGGGCGAATTTCTCTGGAGGGTTCTGAGATTCTCTGTCTGTGTTTTCTTTAATAGCAGTCATTTCATGCACCGGCCTCAGCTCTTTTCATTTAATTTCGCCCACGGGAAATCATCTTCTGGTATGTTCTTGATTTTCTGAAATGGAGGCGACAGATCGATAGGCCCCCTACTCTTAATTTGAAAACCTGCAAAAACCCTGAAAATATTAGAAAAAACACGACTAGGGTAAAGGCGGGGAGTGATGAAGGTGAGAATGGATGGGATGATGCAACCATGGGACAAAGACGGGAACATACAGGGTGGCGGGAGCAGACAATGGAGGTTTTCGTGAATGAGGCGAAACGTAACACAATATGGTTGTGGAAGAAAAATGGTGTTAGATTATGAATTAAACATATAAAACACACGCATATATATATATATATATATATATATATATCGGCGCGAGGAAATAATATGAGAGTACGGGGGGGAAAGACACATAGGCGAGCGGGGAACAAGCAGGAGACGACGTGGCGGGTACGTTGATGGGCTGAGACATGAAACAGTGACACGATGGCAGACTGTGGGACGTGGCGGGACATAGCGATGAACGATCAACTCTGGGACACATCTACCGTCGGATGGAGGTAGGCAGATCGGACGGAGCGGGTGGATCCCGCTGCACGGACATCGACCGAAGAATAACGTGCGGGGAGAGAGCGGTTTCCCGCTCGTACCAAAGACACGTGGCATTGTTCGTGTGGGATCGCTGACCCCGCGGTAAATACCGCCAGCCGACAAGAGCGGTGCGGGGGGGAAACCGCCGGTTTGCTGTGCGTCGGGGTCAGAGGTAGGGACCTCACTCCTTGATCTGTGCCGTTGATTGAACATGGATCGGACGGCTGTGACGGCTCCCGGGATATAAGTGATAAGCCCCCGTTTCTCCCAGCCCATGGTCCTGTAGCTCGGGTCACATGAAAATCGAAGTGGGAGGGGCTAAGGCTTAAGGGGCTTCGGCCCGATATATAAAATATACATTTTAAACGTTATAAAGAAGATTTTCGGGCGGGGATGATAGAATTAAACGGGGCCCAGGGGTTTTTACTCTCAAGAAACGTTAGAAATGGATTTTGGAGAAGGTGGCGGTCGAAAATTAAATAAGGAAAGGGGATATGTACAACAGGAGACACTCAATGCACTAAACAGGCTAAACAGCCAGCGTTCTCAAGAAGTCAAAACGACTAGCTCAATATCATCAACAACGAATGAATGAAATGAGGAGGCTCCTCTCTCTTTTAAAATGTTGGCCTTCCTCCAAAACCCTAAGGCCTATCTCCTCAACGTAGCCTCCCTCTTGCCACGTGCTCATCCTCATCTGCGCAGTCTCTTCTAGAGTATACATGGGCCCCCTCTCTACGTGGTGCTTGGCCCCCCTTGGCTCCCTTTAAGTCACAATGTTGTGCTACTAGGGAGTGTGTTTTATTCCACTAATTGAGTTAGACCCTCTCCACTCACCTTTTTATTTATTAATAAACTATAGACGGCAAAATTGAGCAAAATCAAATATTCCAATTAGCCACTGCTAATTAGGAATATTACATATTACTAAAGATTCATTGAAATTTTTCTAGGATAGCTATCCCTCTTTTTCGATTATTAGCTAACGATAGTGATTTCTCTTGGACTAAGGCTTTCCGAAAAACTTTTGATGATTTGAAGGAAAAATTAGTATAGGCACCAATCTTGAGGGGGCCTAATTGGTCCCTTCCATTACAAATTTCCTCATATGCCTTAGATACTTCTATTGGTGTAGCCTTAGGACAATAAGAAAACCAACAATCATATTCCATCTACTTCATTAGTAAAAAATTGTGACTTGCTGAATTGAATTATACAGTAACTGAGAATGATTTTCTAGCAGTGATATTTTTTATTAATAAATTCAGGCACTACATTATGGGTTATGAAGTACTTATATATACAGATCATTCTTCCATAAAATATTTAATGAAAAAATCTTTGACTAGCGATAGGGTGACTAGGTAGTTACTTTTACTACAGGAATTTAATGTTACTATAATCGATAGGCCAGGAAAATCAAATGTTGTAGTTGATTATCTTCCTAGATTAAATCATCCTGGAAAATAATTCGTGTAGATGACTCATTTCATGATGAACATATTTTTGTTGTTTCAGCAAATTCTCCATGCTTTGTTGATATAGCTAATTATCTAGTCATAGGTAAAACACCACCTCACCTATCCGCTCGAGAGAGATGGAAAATCATTCAGAAAAGTGCTTCATATTCCTAGATTCAGGGAGACCTCTTCTACATAGGACCTGATCTTGTTATTCATAGATATGTGAGAGAGGAGGAAGTGTTTGATATCTTGAAAGCTACCCAGGATGAACTTTGTGTGGGTCATTTTGCTGATAAATGAACAACATATAAAATTATCTCGGTGGCTACTTTTGGCCTTCCTTTTTTAGGGATTCCAAACAATATGTTAAGCATTGTGATAGTTATCATTGAATGGGCCAACCTAATAAATTCGATGAAATGCCTTTGTGTCCTCAAGTTATGGTCGAGCCCTTAATGGGTCATTGATTTTGTAGGACCTATAGCTCCAACATATTTAAACAAAAGACATATCTTGGTTTGCACATATTTTGTAACAAAATGGGTAGAAGCTAGAGTTGTTCCTTTTTCTACTGAAAGAGTTGTTTATTTCTTATTTAATGAAATTTTTACTAGATCTGGTGTTCCAAGAGAAATTGTTACTGACAATGGGCCTCAGTTTGTTTCTAATCTGGTGAAATTTATTATAGATCAATAAAAGATTTAGCATAGGAAATCAACACCGTACCACCTGCAGGAAAATGCCCAGGTACAATCTACTAATAAGGTGGTCGAGACCATTCTTACCAAAATAGTGAATCTTCATAAGAAATATTGGGAAAACATATTACCAGAGGCATTTTGGGATTATCAAACTACCTAGAGAAATAGTACCGGTGACACACCTTATGGTCTAGTGTATGGGAAGCAGGTCTTGTTTATGATCAAATTCTATATTAAAACTCTTAGGACTGCATTCCAGTTGGTATTGGATCTCTCGAAATCACATCAACGATGTATTTTAGAATTAAATGAAATTGATGAAATAAAGATAGGTGTTGTTCAACACAATATATTAATGCAACAACAACATAGAAAATGGCATGACAGGTTGATTAAAAAGAAGAAGTTCCAACCAGGTAAATGGGTACTCCTTTATAATTCCAAGTTTAAACATTTTAAGGGGAAAATTTGTACACATTGGATGGGGCCATATGAAGTAATCAAAGTATTTGAAAATGGAGTTGTGGAAATTAATACCATTGGTGGATAGGGATTAGTTTTCCTTGTGAATGGGCATAGACTTAAAATATATTTTCAGTCCACCACCAAGGAAATTTTCATACAACAAGTACAACAAGAAGTACAATAACAATTAGAATTGAAGATTGTAGGTGGTGATACCAACGTACTGTGAGTTTTATTTGCTCTTTTCCAATAAATAAAAGAAAATAAAAAATCAGAAATTAATAAATCAGAAAATAATAATAATAATAAAATCAAACACATTAATGTGAAAATCATCTTGTTGATGCAATCATGGAAGGGTTTTCTTGAAAACCATCATGTTGGTAGGTAGATCAGTTTTTGGAATAAAATGGGATGTTATTTTATTATAATAAATGGTTGATTGTCACTAAGAAGAAGCAAGTTTCTGTGAGGTTTTCTGGTGGCAGCATAGTTATTGGAAGAAACCAATCCCTTACCAAATTTCAGGGAAATTGGCATGAAAAATCTTGTACAAGTGACGTAAAACTCCCACTACATCTAATTTACTCAGAATACAACATTATTTAGCAAAGACATTTTTTGTGTAACATAAATACTTTGTGTTTCTTCTCATCCCTTTTTCTTAAATTTTCTTTCTAATCCTTCTTTTATTTCCCAGATTGGAATGTCCCTCCTATTCTTCATAAATTTCCTGTCTTGATTTCTATTCTCCCTCTTATCCCCGAAAATTTGTTTTCTTGTTCCCTTTTTGTTATATCCCCTTCGTTGATTTACCTTATTCTAAGTGTCCCTAACGATCTTCCTTCCTTTTCTAAATACCCCTGTCTCGCTTCTTTTTTTCCGTCATGTATTTTTACAGGATCTGATAAATTTTTTATGACCTTATTTGATCAGATAAAAAAAAACAGTGACACCTAAAACTGGCGATAAATAAAACTTCTTTAATTTTGCAAATCATTTATAAATCAAGCCTATTTGTAATAGAGATGATTTGATTAAAAATATAATTTTGTATCACAAGTGCGAGAATCCTTTTATGCAGTACAAGAACTACAACATTCTAGTGCAAGAATACTAATATTCCAATACACGAAGCCTTGTTTGAGTGGAGGAACACTATTGTAGTGCGAGAATTCTGTTGTGATGACAAAGAATAATTAAATTTACTTAAACATTTTTATTTGAGATATGATGGTCGTTTGTGAAAGAAATGACCTTCGTATTTATGTTTAAAATGGCATCATTAGCGTAGCCTAAAAGGAATGATTGTTTAAAGTGTAGGAATAATATAGGCCTAGATAACCTTACTATAAAAAGCATTACCATTTCCAATTGAATTCATGATAAGGATCAGGTGCATTCATTTACCTTTTAAATGATTTTTCCTTCACCATGTGCGAATCATTCATTCATTTCTTGAAAACCGTTACCATTACAGTCACCACCTCTATTCCTCGTTATTTGTTTTCCTTGGAAATTATGTGGAATCCACGACCTACCCAACCATATTTTTGTACTGAAAATATGGAATTTATTTTAATAAATTATGTAAGTTGGATGGGATGTTGTCAAATCATGAATTATGCATCAGATGCATGCAGTTTGAAGTTATCAGTGAATGCATAGATCATGTTTTATCAAGTTCGTCTTGCTTGCACTCTCCGAATTTCAGAGATTATATGATGTGATGGGTTTCTTCAGAATTATCTAGTTTAAATTCTGAACGAATGAGGGGATTTTGAGTGGTAATAATCCTTAAGCATTATGGCACCAATTCGAATCAAGCCCTGGTCCATGAAAGAATTAGAAGGGACAATGGAATATGATGGTAGCCTGCCTACATTATAGGAAACTGGTTTTCTTCCCTTCTTATTTAAATTCGATGGCTATTATTATGTCTTGGCTCAAGAATTTGCACAACCCTTTGATGGGAATATGGCCATTGTGGGCTCTCTGCAGTTTCAAGTGACAAAACGCTCTAACTCTCAAGCCACAGAGCTACCAACTTCATGGGAGAAATGGTTCAAAAAAGGAGAGGTAGAGAAGGGTGCATGGTGAATATTTTTAATTGAAAATGATTGTGTCCTGGATTGGAAGACTGGAGTATAGAGGAGTGTGGTGATTGAGAAGTGGCGACACCTATTTTATATCCTTCAAAAATTCCTTACCTGTGAAGGAAGGTACTCCTTGACTTACCTATATCACATCCGTCTCATGATGCATTTCGAATCAGGTAAGCTAATCAATTTTCCCTAATTTTTGCTGAATAGTCTAGATAAAATGTCCAAGAGCATAAAAACATTTCAGGAAGATCAAATAGGCTTCAAGCTTTGTCATTATGGTTTAATTAAAATAATGGCTAAGAGAGAACTAGAAAGGAAAGGAACTACATGGAAAGAGTTATTGAAATCGTTTTGAAGTAAAGACATTGTAAAAATATCTCACAGTAAGAGGGTGGAAAATTGAAGAATGGTAAACTCTAGTCCAAGAAGCAGAAATCAAAGAAGGATGAACATAGTAATGTTGAAATTCGGGACCTTCTTGAAGGTTTACACAGGGTTTTCTAAAGGGACACCATGATTCTTCAAGTAAAAATCCACCTATGATGATTGTTGCATTTGAGGTAATTGAAGACTCTGAGTCTTCTCAAATGTGGTGTGCCTCTCCAAAGAACCCTCCTATGGAAACCCTTGCAGAGAATTTTCTAGTGGAGGATAACCTTTCAATGTTGGAAAATGTAGTAACTACGGGTGCTTCAGTTTTTAGTCAAGGATATTTTTATCACTCATAAGTTTTAACATTTGCATTGATAGGGTCTTACATATCATTCACCTAGGTTACATGTTGTTATCATAGTCAAATTCATGAAATTTATAAAAGAACACATGTGATAAGGTTTACCCTAAGTCTAAACCCACCATGAGTCTTGTCATATCAATCAAATCCATCCCATATCATTTAGTTTTCGCACCCATGCCTTCAAATTAAAAAAATGATCCACTTGTAATTTTTTCACCTTTTCGTAGTGAATACAATGGCAGAACAATGGATTTAACTATGAAACTACCTGACAATTCTGTATTAGATATGTCAAAAATTTAACTGTTTTCGCTACGAAACTGTGTTTTTCTGCAAAAAAATACAAAGAAGTGTGAGATTTCAAGCTTTCGATGGCAAAAGAGAGAGGTGAGTTTAGCAGGGATAATTTTAAGGATGGAAAATTATCTTGAACTTTAAAAAATTGGCGAATCTCACTAGTCCCTAATATGAAAACCATAAAATGTTTATTGATGTTTTGTAAAAATATTCAAATTTATAATGATATTATATATTTTTTCTATATAATGTCGGCGATTTTTAATGTAAAATAATTTTATATGGTAAAATTTGGGTGAATCACTTTTATAAAAAAATGGAAATTGGCGAATTTTTTTTTTGGAAAAACCATGGAAAATTAGCCCACCTGCGAATATTAGCCCAAAACTAATTCTGTAGCAGATATGTCAAAAATTTAATTGTTTTCACTACGATCATGATCACTAAGCATGGAAGATCGTATTTTATCTAATCATTATTTTTTGTGGTCACATGTGTCATAATTCTCCCTCAACTTGTCGTATTACATTTAAATCTTGCCCTAAACTTCTCTCTATCATTCATAATACAAAATATCGCATGTAAAGCATCTCAGTGTCATCTTTGGAGAGTTGGTTCACCACGTGAAACATGTTGCTATCTAGGTTTGTTAATCTGTAGGTGTCACAGAAAGGAGGCAACGAGAGTATAAAGGAGAAATGGTAGCGAAGAAGAAAGTAAACAAAGGAGGTTACAGTGTGAGGTACGAGCCTATGGATTTGAAACTGTTGAATGAAGATCCTAGTGCTATGGATCCCTTCAGGAAGGTTGGTTGCCTACAATTTTTTCAGAAGCTACAGGGTTTTCATACTCAGATATCCAAAAAATTCGCAACAAATTTCACAGGGATAGCCTCAAATATCGGTGTATTTAATTTCACATTATCACCTGATGTTATCTCTCAAGCTACAAAAATACCCAGAGGAGGTGAGGAATGGTTCAAAGGTACAAAATTCAGAATGCAAAGCTGTGAATAATTTCTCTAAAAGGAGCACATAAGGGCTAACATGAAAAATGCCATCCCTAGGGGTTATATGAAATAAAATTATGCAAAGTCGTTGTTTTTGGTCCAAAATTATTTTACCTGTGAAGGGAGGTTTCACATGGTATACTCTTATCACTTTAGACTCCTTCTGCATTTCGTTGTTAAGCAACCATTTGATTTACCTTTATTTTTATTTATAATTTTGGGAAAGATGTCATATAAGGTCCAAGCCAAGGCTGAGGGTAGTGAAACATCATTTTTTGACCATGGCCTGATCAAATTGTTAGTACTGGAGGAATTAAAAAGGTTAAACAGAGATTGGGCATCTTTTCTCCTCTTGAGTGGATATGAAGTAGGCTCAGTGACACCTATGTTGATCAGCGGTTGTCATTGATGTCAACCCAGGCAGCACTAGGGGCTAACCCAATATTGCATGGGAATTTTGACCTACCAAATTAATATATTCTAGGTAAATAATGCTTTTGATGGTTTCTACTTGTCGATATGTTTCCGTTGATATATGGCACACCATGTAATTCTTCACAGTTTGAGAGATATTCATGTTTGAAGTTTGTACCCATAGTTAGTGGGCTAAAACCCCATGGGGTTGGGGCATGGGTCATTGAAAAGTCATAATTAATATTTTTGAATCTCCTAAAATCAGTCCCATGTTCACTTGTTGAAGCCCCTCTCAACTTAAGCATTTATATAAATTGTGATCCTCATTTCCTCCCTAGGCAAGGGATTTGGCCATCTGAAACAGGTCATCATGGAATGTTCGCTCTAAATTTTTCAATACGAAGGTTCAGAAACTGAAATTTTTATGAGGAAAAGCCGAAATCCTGAGGAAGCTGTTGTAAAAATTTCAGATCAAGGTGTGCAATATTTTTGGAGATATGATCTGTGGAAGTCAGGGTTTTTGCAGGCTCCTGAAATTCATCTCAAAGAAGTGACCTTGTTAAATTCGTCATAAGTCTCTCCCTCTGAGTATCGGATTCAAATTCCGTAAAAAGTGGTAGATAGTGCACAGTCTATAATTTTTTCTCTATCAATTTCAAAGCCAAATGAAGAAACAGTGACACGTGGCACTTCGTACAAGTGTGCTCTGTTGAAATAGTCCATAATTAGAGCATTGTGAGAGATTGGGTATAACTCTCTCTTGAAGAATAATTTGGGTCAAACATGTGGCATTGGAAATATGACTCAGAGGACTACTACAGGACTAAAAAATTAGATATTGAGGATCTGAAATAACAGAGATACACAAGATTCAATATCGAGCTCCTAGAATGCAAGAAAAAGCTAGATCATGTGTTGTCAAGGGTTGCAAAGGACCAAACTTTCTGTGGCAGAAAAGCAAAGCAAGGTGCAGCAGAGGGTAGAATGACAAGAGCAACAACCAAGGTTCATAAATGCAACAAGAAGCTCATCCTATGAAGTCTTCAAGTGGGCAACATTACATATAATCATTGTAAAGGTATCATTGTACTAAGTCATTGTAAATACATTATTGTAAAAATTGTACTAGTGTCTATCTGCCAAGGGTTTAAGAGGTAGTGCTGGAAGGTCTAGGATCATCATTAGGTGGTTGTGTCAAAGTTGGGGTTATGGTCTAGTATATATTCTTCTTCTACATCATTCTATATCATTGTAAAGTGGACCATTTTCCCTGGTACGGGAGTCCATTCTTATTTGATTCTTCTATAGGGTGGTAGGGTGGTGCTAGGGTGAGTTGTAGCTCAATGGGTGTTGGGGCATCCATTTAGTTGACTACTGAAGGATCTCGAGCGTTGGAGCATCCATCCAGTGGGAGATGGAGAAGAATGCTTTTCTAGATTCTAGGAAGTTGGAGCTTTATTTTCAATTGGAGTTGAATATTAAAGAATTATTAGAAAAGCATTAGGCAGTTTTTTTCCTGGAGAGGGTTTCCACCTTAAAAAATATGTGCATTTTTGTTCCTCTTGTTTGTTTCTATCATTGTACAAACACTAATAATAATTGAAGATTAATTAATGCTCTAATTGAAAGGAATACTAACTCACCCCCCCTCTCAGTATTTCCAACAATTGGCTTCAGAACTTGGTTCCTTCAATAGCAGTTTAATAGCTGGAAGGAGGTCATGGAGCATACCAAAAAAGGTTTACCTCTATTCAATGAAAATAATTATGCACTCTGGAAAGGAAGAATGGAGGTCTATCTCTTGGCGCAAGGTTACGAAGTATGGGACACTGTTCAAAATGGATTTACATCAACTACGGATGAACAAGGTAAGAAGAATTTGGTAAATGATGTAAAAGCAAAGAATATTATTATCAGTGGAATTATTGAATCTACTTATCATAAGGTGTTGGGTTGTAAAACTGCCAAAAATGTATGGGACAAGCTTGAGAATATTTATGCACATGACTCAAATGTCAAAGAAGCAAAGCTTCAAATCTATAGAGTAAAATTTGAGCAACTCAGAATGAAAGAAGATTGCAACATTGCTGCATACTTCCAATACGTTGATGAAATAACCAATACTCTAGAAGGATTGGGAGATCCAGTTGACAAGAAGACTATTATACGGAAGATTCTTAGAACGTTACCAGGGAGATTCAACCCAAAGGTATCGGTCTTAGAATATAGTGAAAATCTGGACAAACTCAGCAAAGAGTAACTACATGGAGTTCTCATAGCATATGAAATGAGACTTGATGAAGAAGAGGGTACTTCGCATCTAGAAACTGCATTCGTTGCATATAAGAAAACCAATAAGGATAAACAACCTTCAATTGAAAATACATGCACCTGCAAGTGTGAAGAAAAGGTAAATGATGAAGAAGGTCTTTCAGATGAAGAATATGCTTCCTTCACGAGAAAACTAAAAATTGGTAATGGACAATTCAAAAGTAAACTTCCATTGATATGTTTCAGCTGTAATGAGGTTGGGAATTTTGCAGCAAAATGTCCAAACAGAAGTAATGGAAACTAAAAAGGAAAGAAAGGCTTTAAGAAATTCAACAATCAAGGATCCAAAAGGAACTTTCTCTCTAAAGAAGATAGCTCATCATCCGATGAAGACAATGACAGTGAAGAAGAAGCCAATGAGAGAGTATTGTTTATGGCCAAGAAAAATAAACCCAAGCACAATAAACAAAAGGTATCAAACAACGAAGAATAAAGATGGACCATAGAAGAATTTTATGAGGAATCAATCAAGCTTATAAATGATCTCAAGGCGGAGAAGATATGTTCCAATACTCTTGACGAACAAGTTCAAGGTCTCAAAATTGAAGTTGAAGAACACAAATTCATTGAAGAGTCACTTCAAAAGAATTTGGAAGAAAGCAACCAAGAAATGGAAGAATTAGAAGCTGAAGTAGTCTCGTTGCATGAGGAAGTGAAGAAAGGAAAAACTATCCAAAACTATGCCAACAGCTCAAGGGCATTGGAAGAACTCATCAACAATCAACGATCTTACAATGACAAAAATGGAATCGGTTACAAAGAAGAAGAAGCATGACCTTCTACAAAAAAATACAATGAACCTATGAGATCTGACATGCATGTATACTTCATTGGACAAGATTCGCAAGAACGCCCTTGGAAGACAATTCCTTGATGAAAATTTCCATCCAGGTACCAACATATTTTTTATGGCTACTGTTATTCATGTGGAAAATTTGGTCATAAAGATGTAGAATGTCTCACGTACCCTAGGAACGAATACAATTGCAGGAGATCTGTCAAATATGAACCTGCCAGGGCTCATCGAACCATCAATAGATTTGAACATCTAAGAAATAATATTGAATGTTACAAATGTCGAAACTTTGGACACATAGCCAAAGACTGCAGACTTGAAAATCCTCCAGAAGAATCTTCGAAGCCACAGAACGAACGAACATGGAAGAAGAAGAAGAATGATAATTGTGCTCTTGCTTTCAAGGCTCAAAATAACAAAGATGTGTGGTATGTTGATAGTGGTTGCTCAATGCATATGACTAGAGATAGAAATAAATTTGTATCTCTGAAAGAGAAGAAGGACGGAACCATTTCCTTTGGAAATGATGGATCTTGAAATGTTATACGATCAGGTACTGTCACTCTCGGAAGCAAAAATGCTCTAGCCAAGAATGTTCTATTGGTTGAAGACATGAATCACAATCTTCTCAGTGTTGGAAAAATGTGTGATCAAGGACACACAATACTATTCAACTCCACGAAATGTGAAATCAGGAAAGGCGTGTATGGTGAAATTGTGGCTATAGCAAGTCGAGCTCCAAATGACATATATGTTCTAGATGAAGCAACTAAAGCACGTCTAATAGCTAAAGAGGATGATATAATATTTGGTAGCAATGATGATCGACTAAGTAAGAATTTTGCTACAAATATGCAAAGTCATTTCGAGATGTCTTTACTTGGTGAGCTGACATACCTCTTAGGGCTTCAAAAATATCAGCAAGAGAAAGGAATATTTATATGTCAACCTAAGTACATCAAGGAAATGCTCAAGAAATTCAAAATGGAAGATTGCAAACCCATCCTTACTCTGATGGTAACGGGTTGAAAATTGAGCATAGATGACTCATCTTAGGATGTCGATCAAAGGTTGTACAGATCTATGATTGGTAGTCTTCTATATGTAACATCCTCCCAACCAGATGTTATGCAAGCAGTTGGACAAGTAGCAAGATTCCAAGTAGCACCAAAAGAATCACATATTAAATATTCTCCAACATTGAAATATTCACAAAAGCTTTGGATTCTCCCAAGTTCTCATTAGATTTTTTATTTTTTTCTAATATGAAGGGGGAGGAAGGATTGCTGTGCTTGTAGGACGGTTAAAAAGTCAAGGAGGAGTGGAAGTGTGTACAGGTCCACAGGATGGTTGTGTGTCAAGGGGAGTTACCCTTTGCCATTGATGTAAAAGGGAGAGATAATGTTGTAGGAATAGGTGTCATGATCGCAGGGGGAGTAATTGTGTTGCCATCAATGCCAAAGGGGGAGATTGTTGATCAGCGGTTGTCATTGATGTCAACCTAGCACCAGGGGCTATATTGCATTGGAATTTTGACCTACCAAATTACTATATTCTAGGTCAATAATGATTTTTATGGTTTCTACTTGTTGAGATGTTTCCATTTATATATGGCATGCCATGTAATTCTTCACGGTTTGAGAGATATTCATGTTTGAAGTTTGTAACCCCAGTGAGTGGGATAATACCTCGTGGCGTTGTGGCATGGGTCATTGAAAAGTAAATAATTAATAATTTTTAAGCTCCTAAAATCCATCCCACATTCACTTGTTGAAGCCCCTCTCAACCTAAGCATTTATATAAATTGTAATCCTCATATCCTCCTTAAAAAGTGATTTGTGCTTATCCGAAAAGGTAATCATGAATTTATGGCTTAATTTTTTTTCTACGAAGGTTTAGAAGATGAAATTGTTATGAGGCGAAGCTGAAATCCTCGGGTAGTCATTGCATCAAATCAAGGTGTGCAATATTCTGGAGATACATCTATGAAGTCGTGGCTTTTGGCAGATCCTCAAATTCATCTCAAAGAAGTGACCCTGGTAACTTCGTCATAACTCTTCTATATCGGATTGGAATTATGCAAAGTATGGATAGGTGTACGCCTTTTTAATTTTTGTTCTATCAATTTCAGAGCCAAATGACGAAACAGTGACACGTGGGACGCCATACAAGTGTGCTCTGCTGAAACAATCCATAATTAGGGCATTGTGAGACATTGGGTATAACTCTCTCTTGAAGAATAATTTGGGTCAGACTCGTGGCAATGGGATATAGCATTCAGAGGACTAATACAGACTAAAATTAGATATTGAGGATCCGAAATAACAGAGATAACACCGCATTCAATATCGAGCTCCTAGAAGGCAAGAAAAAGCTAGATCATGTGTTGCCGACCCGCGTAAGGACCAATGCAATACGTAAAAGCGAAGCAAGGTGCAGTAGAGGGCAGCATGAAAAGAGCAACAACCAAGGTTCATAATAGTGGCAAGAATTTCATCCTATGAAGTCTTCAAGTGAGCAGCACTGCATACAATCATTGTAAAGGTATCATTGTACTAAGTCATTGTAAATACATTATTGTAAAAATTGTACTAGTGTCTATCTGCCAAGGGTTGAAGAGGCAGTGTTGGGAGGTTTAGGATCATCATTAGGTGGTTGTGTCAAAGTTGGGGTTATGGTCTAGTATATCTTCTTCTTCTACATCATTCTATATCATTGTAAAGTGGACCATTTTCCCTAGTACAGGAGTCCATTATTCTTTTATTCTTCTATAGGGTGGTAGGGTGGTGCTAGGGTGAGTTGTAGCTCATTGGGTATTGGGGCATCCGTTCAATCGACTACCGAAGAATCTTGGGCGTTGGAGCATCCATCCAGTGGGAGCTGGAGAAGAATGTTTTTCTAGATTCTAGGAAGTTGGAGCTTTATTTTCAATTGGAGTTGAATATTAAAGAATTATTAGAAAAGCATTAGGTGGTTTTTGTCCTGGAGTGGGTTTCCACCTTAAAAAATATGTGCATTTGTGTTCCTCTTGTTTTCTACTATCATTGTACAACACTGATAATAATTGAAGATTAACTAATCCTCTAATAGAAAGGAATATTGATTCACCCCCCCCCCCTCTCAGTATTTCCAACAACCTAAACACATTTCAAAACCAAAGAGAAATTCATCTCCAGTTGTATTAGAAGAAATTAATGAAGGAGGAGGACAACCTACTGTGGAACCAATGGATACTGAAGTTGAAACTCTGCCAAAGACTGATATCCCTCAGCCATCATCTGCAAGACAAAAACAGATAATTAGTAAACACAGCAGCAGGAGGGTAACCAGGAGCCAAACCCTTGGAAAGGGAAACCTTGAAGACATTCTCCAAGCAATAGACATTGAATAATCCCCAATTGTATAGGCAGAAGACATTGAAGGAGATAGAAGGAAAATGCAGAAAGGTAAGTATGTCAAAAATATGGATTTTGCAGGAGAAGATGTTGGTTTCATTTTCCAGCCAAGGAAACCAATGACCAGATCACAGCTTGCAAAGGATGCCATGGAAAGAAAGAGAGCAGAAAATATTAGTGGAGGTAAGCAGCTAGAGAAAATCATAGACCTATCTACAGAAGCAGAAGAGGTATTTGTACAAAGGAAGGTAAAATAACAGGTTGAGGAAACGACCGAAGTGAAAATTTTACAGGAGAAATTAAGAGAGGTCAGGGAAGAAGTAGTTGAAGTCGAATTGGAATTAAAAGAGGCCAAGGTGGACAGACAACTAATGGCAGACTTTGAGAAAGAAATGAAGGATCAGCTGGACAAGTATGACAAAACTTTGTCAAATGCCAAAAAGATGTTGAAGAGAAGTCTTCCTCTGAGGAAGTTGGTGAAAAACACAAGGAAAAAAAATATGTGGTTACAATATGAGAGAAAAAATCTCAAAGGGCAAGTTAAAGAGTTGGAAGACCAAATGGACATGATCCAAGAAGAACTGAAGAAAAAATGACTGAAGATTAGATTTGTAGATGAACCTGAAGAGGTACAACATGTTGTTGCTGAAGATGAAATACGTAAAGACTGAGGGGTTGATCTAAAATATTTTTAATTAAATTTACAGCTTGTAGGTAAAAAAAAATTTAGTTTAGAAACTGAGTTTTTGAAGAAAATTTCCAAATCTACACTTTCATCCAAATAAGGCAGTTTCGTAGCAAGGTCCAAGCTTGAGGGCTGATATTCGCTGCGAAATTTCTGTAGAGTGTTTTTTATTTAAAAAAATAGTTTTGATGGAGATCCAAGGAGGAAAATTGATGGTATTTATCTCATACGACCTGAAAAACTCATCCATATCAGCAGAGAAGGAAAAAAAACGAGGTTGAATGGTAGAAAGAAACATGCTACTAAATTTCACTATGACACTGCCTAAGGTCACTCTATTTTTGTAGCGAAGTATTTTTAATGAGTTTTGAAGGTTTGAAAAGCATGTTGAAGGAAAACTATCCACCTAGATACATCCAAGCTGACTGTGGGCCATCCCATCATAGATTCATTACTTGATAGATGTGTCACTTATCCAAATCAGCATGAAGACAAGGATTAAAATAATGTTTATCTGTTCCTAAAAAATAGGACTATTGTTTCCTAAATCTAGGGGTAAATTAATGTCTTAGTGATGGAGAATGCCACTCAAGCATCTCATCCTTATCCATGTAATTTTCCAACTACTAGAGAAGTGAATGAAATAAATGTAAAATAGAATCCTATTGGAAGTGTAAGTCTTTAGAGACTAGGTGTCTTTTTTATGTTCCAAAAATGTAGTTTTTAGTCATGATTAGGTGTCAAATTCATGGTTCGATGATCTAGCCAGCTGGGAAGATCTTATGTAAACAAAAGAGGTCTATTTATGGGCAATAAATTGAATATGAAAGGGTTGGAGAATGATTTTGACACTACCACTATTGTAAATCTTTTATGTCAGTAATAGACAGTGACTGTGTTTCTGTTTCACTTGAGATTCTTGAGATGTTTCAATGAGTTTATGTCTTATGTTTCCATTTATATTGCTTCCGGTATCTTGATGTTAAATCACTCAGAATTCATGTTATGCATGCTCTGACTTCCTTTTAGCATTTATTTATTGATTATCTCTATGCGTTAGTGTTAAGTTCTTCTTACTGAAATGTAGAAAGCTTCCTTAGCTTCCTAAGAATATACACTTGTCATTGAATTCCTTCTTACCCACTCCATAAGCCCAATGGTAGTGAATATATCCCATTTTTCACCTGAAATCAAATACACTAAGACACTCATAGAGTTAGCCATTTTTTTTAAGACCTAATTGAGCAAATCATTAGATAAATTGAGAGAGCCCTCTCAGGCTGAAGAGGCTAATCCTTAGTCAAAATTTGGTTTGAATGAGTTACTCTAAGTTGTCTAGTGTAACAACCCATCATGACCAATTTAGAGATAACATTTTGGTGTGTCTATTCAAGACTTTTAAGACACATTTCCCAAAGTTTTTTCTCAAATAGTGAAGCTAAACTCTTGGAGGTAGCAGGAGCTCAGAATATTTCAAGGCTGCAGAAACTACCTTGGTGACTGCACTAAAAATATTCATGCTCAAAGGTGGCTTCGAGAAAAAGATACAGAAGGAGCAATCCAAATCCTAACCCACCTACAATTGTGAATAATCAAGAGAGGATTCTCAAAGGAATTTGAAGCATCTCTTCAAAATCAGGTATTCCATCACATTTGTACTGTTCCAAATATGGAACTTGCTGCTCCATCGGGAATATCTTAAGATATTCCAATATTCGAACTCCAGGAGTATTAAAAATCAACACTGAAATATCTCAGAGATGGACTGTTAGCGGAATTTACTGGATATGTCACCTTCACAAGGAAGGATGAGATCCAGAGGCTACCTGGCCCACTAACAGACTCTGCCAATAGAACTTGTCAAAAGCTAATAATTCCCTTCAAGGAATTTTCTGCAATGCCTCCCATGGGAACGTTGTATAAGGAAATACTTGCAAATAAAACGTTGTATAGTGCTGGGATCCTCTTATACATATAATATGGAGTCTAAATGCAGAAAGAGAACTGAAACAAATAGATATAGGTGGGTTAAACAGATCTCCCCACCCTAGGTACATCACAAATCAGCTCAAAGAGTGAGCTACAGCAATATGCAAAACATCAATCTGAAACTCTGCAAATCTGAATGTATCATGAGAGGGTAAATACTACAGCCATAATAATATTAATATATCAGCAATATTATATATAAATATCATGAGGAACAAGGCCCTCAAACTTTTAGAACCAACTTCCAATGAATAAGCGATCTAATACATGAGATGTTGCTGCTGCACAAAATGCCGAAGAGAAATGACTGTGCAGCCTCTATGGGAGATGCAGCTGCTGAATACATAAAAAATGAAAATTTAGCTGAAATATACAAGAAAATGGCCCAAGAGAAGAAAATGGGCTCAATATGGGATTTCTAGCCAATCTCAGGGAGATTGCTGGAAATGCCGGATAAAATACAATAGTGACAAAAAAATTGTCACTGAAACTGAAACCAAATGAATATGAGGCTATGGATGATCTGGAATGATGATGCCCTCCTCTGATAATTCCCTCAAGGGAAAATGGGTTGATCCCCTTCTACTCAAAAGCACTCCTCCTGATGAGCACAAGAATCTCCCTCAACACTGCCCTCATGGAATAACGTAGTTTCTCCAAATGACTGCGCAGTGGGAGATGGTGAATGAGTGGCTTGATGCCACAGATCTGAAATATGGTCCAAGAGCCATCTCTACAGCTGAAGATATCACTCCTCCACTGAAAACTCAAGTAAGTAAAGACTCTATGAGTTACTCTGCAGCTACCCCATCAACACAACACCATCCTGCTACAGAAATAACATTGCAAATGAAGGAGTGAGCTTGGACAAATTCCAGAATGAGCAATTGCAGCTCAAATCCTCTCCTCCCATGAGGAAGAGGTGGGGGATCCCCTCCCAGGAACACCCCCAGTGCTCAAGAGCACTGCAATCCTGCTAAACAGCCCGGATGTGCAAGTCCTTGGCCTCACTACAAAATTTCTGAATCAAAGCATGAAAAAATGAGTTGCTATCTTCTCTCTTATAAATCAAATTAACTCTCTCTCACCATAGGTCCCACAATTAGGGTTTTCATTCACTTTTGAATACTTTCCCTCCAAAAATTGTGTTTTCTTCTAAGGCAAGCCACCCCTCTAAGGCAGCGCTGTTGACTTGGTCAAAGATGGCCAACTCAAGGTGATATTCATCATGTTCACACCATTAGGTGTTTATTTCAGCTTCTTATTTATCCTCCTTCCTCATAAGGAGTGTTATTTATCTATTACCAAGGATTAAGGGGTCTCCTTACCCATTTTATTAAACAAAATAAAAATATGCCACTATAATGTTCCATTTTAGCTTGAGGCTAAAATTGGGAACATTACAGTCCTCTCCTCCCACTTGTTGCTTGTCCTCAAGAAATTTCATAGAGAGAACAAAAATTTCTCCCCCTTCTTCTCTTGTGGCCTTCTCATCAACAATCTCCACCATTGCTCAAGATATGCTACAATTAAACTTTCCTCCAATGCCTCCTCCCAAGTATGCAAACCAGAATCGTGCACCTTACGGAAAGATAGAAGGTGTAGGTGGAAATCTACTTGTTGTGTCATGGCCTCCTCAAGGTGGAAGTGATGACATGCATGGGAAAATACAATCCTACTGATGATCCCCTCATCCATGCTATCATCCAAATGGAAATATTACCCCCGGTTCTGTGCAATGTAATGGGGCTGGATGGAGAGTTTTGCTGCTTCATCCCAATAATTTCTTCTCTCCCTCTTATAGTACATATGGGCTTGCCTCTGTCCTTGGGCTGAAATGGTATGGCCTCCAAGAGTGGCCCAAGCTACCCCATCAAAATATTCAACCATGAAATGCCTCTTCAAATTCTCCAAGTGGTTTTCCCCACAAGAAGAGAAAAGTAATAATATGGCAATCATGGTTTTCCCATGGTGTCTCTTGAAATATAGAACATGTGTAATGGGAAGAATATTGCTCCCAATGGGCTGTCCCAACATATAATTCACTCTCCAAATAGTGCTCCCTGTGAATAAATAAGCATCAGCAATACAAGGTGGCATAATATAGTGAAAACAAGTTGTCACAAGACAATTAGAGAGTGGGTCACTACTCCTCTCATGGGACCAACACAGTGAGCCTCTTGCCTACATAAAAAATATGCATAACAAGTGCTTTCTGAGCCACTTGTTTTTTGCCACACACATCTCAAAATATAGGAACATGAAAATATAAATTGGTGCCAATGGTGCACACCAAGGAGCATGTGGCTCCCTCCACAAACCACTATAAGAATGGTCCATTATTCTGCTGCAAAAGACTAAAAATACATCCTTGTATAATATGCAAGAAGGAACAACTTCCCTTAACTCATCATGCTGCTCAAACAAGGAAGGAAAGTACAATACAAAATGTGAGATTATACCTCCTCCAATTTGTACTTGAGCTCTTGAGCTGAAATAGCCCAACTGAGAATTTCCCTCTACCTCCAATGAGTAGGGAAGTGGCTGTGAGGTTCTCTCCACCACAATCAAGTAGGCTATGCATCTCTCCCTATGCTGATATATGCCATGATGAATTCCCTCCAAGTGAACTCCTCTAGCCAATCAAAGTATGCATCCAAGTGCATAGCTAGGAAGTCCTCATGTGCTGCATGCAATAGTTTCTCCTTGAGACTAGAAACTCTAGTCAAGAAGAGTATGCCATGATGATAGATGATCATATCATCCACTAAGTATCTTCCATCTCCATCAAGTCCATCCAAGAATCGTGCATGCACAAAGATCCTGGGGAATACTCACCCAAAGTTGAGTCCTTCATCCTGGATCAATCCTCCACATAGATAGCGTTGGTGTTCTAAAATATAGTACTCCATCACACTATTTCCTGCTACCTTGACATCCCCTCATGTAAAATTCATCATCCAAGTTGCTTCCATGACATCATGCAGCTACTCATGCTCAAATAGAAATGATGCTCTCTGAAAATGAGCCTCCCAAGAGATACTATCACCTCCAAAGAATCTCTCGATCCTGGGAAATGTAAGCATGAGTGGCCTCCATCTACTCCAAAGCATGAAATAGTTCTCCCCCAAAGGAAGTAACCTCTCTCTCACCAAATCCATGGAGCAGCCATCCTGCATCATGAATATGCTATCCTCCATCCATACAGCAACTCTATCTGTGCAGTGAAACTGATGAGAATGGGTGGTACTGAAACGAGAGAGTATATCTCTCCTCCTTGAGTTTACCCCAAACCCTCTGCGTTGTGTTGGATCCCTCTAGTGTCTCCACCCCTCCGGAATTCATGAGTGGTGAACCAAATGGCATGATGCCTCTCATCAGCTCTAAATCAAGTGGTATCCTAGGTGGAATGCCCCCATAAAGTGAGACACCATGCTCTGAAATAGACTGCATGTATGAGTGGAATGATTTGTCCCTCTCTCCTCTACGCAGTGTAGTCTCTTTCCCTTGTGTAGAAATATTTTGAAATAGATATGGATGAATGCCCATCATCCCTCCATGCTAATCCTTTTCTTCCCTTTCCATCTCACAATCCCCATCAAATGCTACATAGGGCACCGGAATTGTGCCTTGGTTCCCACATGCAAAAATATTTGGAACTCCCTGCAAATATACAAGGGCTCCTCTAGTGGAAGCAGTAGCTCCCTTCTCACCTCCATGTGGTGATGGGTGTCCTCCCAGTGTGACATCACTATTGGTTCCTTCTATTGCACGCAAAGTGTTTGTGTTTATGTCACAATGAGTTTCACCAAGTTCTTCCATCAAACCCTTAGTGAATTCTCTATGTGTTTTTTCATTAGCATGGCAATGTAAAATGGAACTTTCAAACCAACAAAAATGAGCCATACCTTTGAGTGGCAGTGCTGCTCCTCCAATGGCCTCATCTCCTTCCTCTATCCCCCTTGCAAATGGACAAAGGACTGCACTGTGGATCTGCATGTGTGGCTGAATGCTCACACCCATCATGACAAAACTATGGTTTTCTCCATCCATAACCCTTTTTAGAAAATATTCCCACTGTTCCCTTTCATCAAGATTTTCAATGATGCCCTCGATGGTCTGGAAAAGAAGAAGGGAAACCTCCTCTTCCATCATTCCTCTTTCCTTGTCTCCTTTGTAAATATCCTCTCCTTGGAGAGAAGCTCCTCTTTCTGATAGCATTGGATCTTGGGCACAGGCTGAGCCAAGATCATGCTTTGATACCACTGTAATGTTCCGAATCTGGAACTTACTGCTCCATTGGGAATATCTTAAGATATTCCAATATTCCAAATCCAAGAGTATTAACAATCAAAACTAAACTATCTTAGAGATGGACTGTTAGGGGAATTTACTGGATATGTCACCTTCACAAGGAAGGATGAGATCCAGAGGCTACCTGGCCCACTAGCAGACTTTGCCAATAGAACTTGTCAAAAGCTAATAATTCCCTTCAAGGAATTTCTGCAATGCCTCCCTTGGGAACACTGCATAAGGAAATTCTTGCAAATAAAATGTTGTATAGTGCTGGGATCCTCTTATACATATAATATGGAGTCTAAACAAAGAAAAAGAGCTGAAATAAATAGATCTAGGTGGGTTAAATAGATCTCCCCACCCTAGGTACATCACAAATCAGCTCAAAGAGTGAGCTACAGCAATACGCAAAACATCAATATGAAACTCTGAAAATATGAATGTATCATGAGAGGTTAAATACTACAGCCATCATCATATTAATATATCAGCAAGATTATACAAAAATATCATGAGGAACAAGGCCCTCAAGCTTTTAGAACCAACCTCCAAGGAATAAGCAGTGTAATACATGAGATGTTGCTGCTGCACAAAATTCTGGAGAGCAATGACTGCACAGTCTCTATGAGATATGCAGCTGTTGAATACATAAAAAATAAAAATGTAGCTGAAAGATACAATAAAATGGGCTCAATATGGGATTTCTAGCCAATCTCAGGGAGATTGCTAGAAATGCCAGATAAAATACAATAGTGACAAACAAATTGTCACTACAACTGAAACCAAATGAATATGAGGCTATGGCTGATCTGAAATGATGATGCCCTCCTCTAATAATTCCCTCAAGGGAAAAGGGGCTGATCCCCTTTTACTCAAAAGCACTCCTCCTGATGAGCACAAGAATATCCCTCAACACTGCCTTCATAGAATAACGCAGTTTCTCTAAATGATTGCACAGTGGGAGATGGTGAATGAGTGGCCTGATGCCACAGATCTGAAATATGGTCCAAGAGCCATCTCTACAGCTTCTCCAATGAAGATATCACTCCTCCACTAAAAAATCAAGGAAATACTCTATGAGTTCCTCTACTGCTACCCCAGCAACACAGCACCATCCTGCTACAGAGATAATGCTGCAAATGAAGGAGTGAGCTTAGCCAAATTCTGGAATGAAGAAATTCAGCTCAAATCCTCTCCTCCCATGAGGAAGAGGTGGGGGATCCCCTCTCGAGAACACCCACAGTGCTCAAGAGCACTGCAAGCCTACTAAACAACCCAGATGTGAAAGTCCTTGGCCTCTCTATGAAATTTCTAAATGAAAGCATGAAAAAATGAGCTGCTATCTTCTCTCTTATAAAGAAAATGAACTCTCTCTCACCATAGGTCCCACAATTAGGGTTTCCATTCACTTTTGAATGCTTTCCCTCCAAAAACTGCATTGTCTTCTAAGGCAAGCCACCCCTCTAAGGAAGCGTTGTTTACTTGGTCAAAGATGGCCAACTCAAGGTGATCCTCATCATGTTCACACAATTAGGTGTTTGTTTCAGCTGCTTATTTATCCTCCTTCCTGATAAGGAGTGTTATTTCTCTATCACCAAGGGTTAAGGGGTCTCCTTACCCATTTTATTGAACAAAATAAAAATATGCCACTATAATGTTCCATTTCAGCTTGAGACTAAAATTGGGAACATTACAACATTCAAGAGCTTTGCCCTCTGAAATTATTCGAATTCCTTAAGACAAGAAATTTTATGATAAAATTGAAGAAGCTTTGTTTAGGTCTAAGACTAAAAATGAACTGACTGATACAATACTAGACCTACAAAGACTAGGTATTGATACATCATCCCTAGTATCTAAAGAAGAAAAAGAAGAATTCTGGAAAACTGTCACATCAGATCTGTCGTTAGAGAGGGAGCCTTTTGAAAATTTAAAATAATTAGATCCATTTGAATTCCTGGTTGAAAATAAAATATGGTATACCTCTTCCTGAGTGGAGTTCATTTATACCCAAAAAAATAGAAATTAATCTCATCTGTTGTCCTTCCCCATACCACAGTTCCTGTCATCATGGTTGGAATTTTTCCTCCTCCTCCTCCTGTTGGACCTGCAAGGTATGCTCCACTTGTCCTCCTTGTTGTTCTTCATGACCTCCCAGATGGATACTCAACTAGAATAAAAAAATTTGGGAGTCAAGAGGACATATCAGCTGAGGAACATGTGGATCAATTCAATGATTTCATTGATAGAGAGGAGGTATAACATGAAGATGTAAAAATGAGATTATTTTCCCAAAGTTTCACTGGTGAAGTAAGAAAATAGTTTAAGGCCCTAGCTCCAGCAATTTTGAAAAATTGGGATCAACTAGGAGATTGTTTTTTGACCAAGTGGGGAGTAAGGTGAATCCATTACAAGCCTTGATAGAATACAATAATTTGAAAAGAGCCTTAGATGAATCTTTCCAGGACTTCTCTAAGAGGTTTAACAAAGTCTATAACTCCATACATGCTCATATTAAACCTCCTCGAGGAGCTACTCAATTACAGTATGTAGAGGAATTTGATTATGAGTTTTCCATCCTGCTTAGGGAAAGAGAGTCTGATTCTCTAGCAGAAATGAAGAATGATGCACTAAAGGTGGAATTAAACATGATAGCTGCCAAGAGGTCTAAGATGGGAAAAATAAAATTGAAAGAAGAATAAAATCCTTCATACTTAGATGCTAAATTTGATTCTATATTGAAGACTATGGATAAAATCATGCATAGACTTGTTCTTGGAGCCACCCCCTTGCCTCATACACAACAAGATCCATAGATCATAAATCCACAATTTAGGAGGCCTCAAAATCAGCAAAGACAAAGAGAAAATAGAAATCAACCTGACCCACAAGTGAGGCCTCCCTTTCAAAAAAAAAATCTTGATGAAGAGGAAGCTCAGTCTGAGTTTCAAGAGGATATTATTGACTGTCTAGATGAAGATATGTATGGGATGTTTCTAATTAAGGAAGAGCATGATGAGTCTGGTCATTTTGAAAAAATATGAGGGACAATCTGATTACCTAAAGGGTTATCAACATGCCATATTTGAAATGCATAAGAAATACAATTTAAGAAACAGAAATGTTCCCATCACCACAAACAAAACTCAGCGAAAGAAGGATGTTCCTAAAATAGCTTAGCCAAAGAAGGACCCACCACCTCCACCTCTTAACAAAGAATTTGAACAAGCCACATCTAATTTCAGTCTAGAGAATGAGATCTCTAAAATTAAGATTCATGTCCCCTTTGGATAAATTATCAAGGTCAATGAATACATAAGAAAAATTGTCAAGATGTTGAATTCTCAACTAGGACCTTCAGACATCCTTAATCTACAAGAAGATAAACCTACCATTTTCCTAGGACCAAGGGTGGAATATGCACAGAATGAAGAGGTCCCTCCCTTTTATGTCAGTCCAACTATTCATTACATGACTTTTCCCAATTTCATGTTGGACTCAGGGGCTTCCCACAACCTTATGCCTAAGGTAATCATGGAGATAATGTGTTTGGAAATCACTAGACCTTATAAAGATATTTTTTCTTTTGACTCCAAGAGAGTCTAATGCATTGGTCTTATCAAAGATGTTGTGGTTGGCTTATCACAAGTTCCTACTAAAACAATGGTGATGCACATAGTGGTAGCTGACATCCCTCGAAATTTTGGTATGCTCTTATCCAGATCTTGGGAAGCTAAAATAAAAGGTACTATGCAGATGGATATGACATATGCCACCATTCATGTTTTTGGTGAGAAAATAAGGTTGTATAGGGAAAGTAGGATGGCCTACATGATGAGAAGTAAAGATAAGCCTCAAAATTTTCCAATTTATGTTGCTGAGACAGAATTAGGATCATCAATTTTATTCAATGAGCTAACTGATGAAGCATAAATTGAAGGGAAAACAGAAATCAACAAGCTAAAAATCAGGAAGGTGTTGAGGAAAAAGCAGAGGGTTGGTGGCTTTTTCACTTTGATGGATATGCTGGAAGAGATGGGGCTGGAGCAGGCATATGGATCACTACTCATGATGATGAAAGTAATTTTTACTCTTTTAAACTTAACTTTGATTGCAACAACAATATGGCAAAATATGAATCTCTGTTTTTGGGTTTAGAAATTTTGAAGAGAATAGGTGCCAAGAAGATATCAGTGTGTGGTGATCCAGATTTAGTAATCAAAAAATTTGAAGGATCATACCAAACCAAGGATGTAAGGATGAGGGCTTACAGAAATCTGATCATGGAAATGCTTGAAAATTTTCAATAATATGCCTTCATTGTGAAAACTAGAGACCAAAATTCAGTGGTTGATTCTTTAGTTGTCTCTACAATTTTATTTGTCATCCCTACACATTCTACTGAGAATTATGAGGTTGAGGTGAGGAATAGGCCAACAATTCCTAACAATATCATTCATTGGCAAGTGTTTGAGGATGATTAGCAAGTCCGAAATTTCCTAGAGTTAAAGGAGGAGTTTGAAAACATACAAGTGGATTAGCAAAATATGTTTGTTGAAACCAAGGTCAATTCTCAAGTCTTGTAGCTGAAAAAAAATTGTATACCAAAATTCCTTATTCCTCTTGATTTAATTTTTATCAAAATGATGTTTTTAAATCTCCTAGAATGCAGGCTGATGATGAGGAGGTAGAAAATTTCAATCTTTGTACAACAACACCGCCTAAAATGGTAAAAATTTCTAAGTTCCTTTCTACAGAGATGAGGCAGAAGTATGTGGAGATGATGAAGAAATACATTGATGTTTTTGCATGGAGCTATGTTGTTCTGAAAATGTATGATCCTAATATTATACAACATACTATCGCTACCAAGGAGAATGAGAAACCTTTGAAACAGGAATTGATAAGAATTAATCCTTTTGCTCATGCCTCTGATTAAGAAAGAGATTAAAAAACTTTTTGATGCAAAGATAATTATTCCTATAAGGTTTTAAAAATGACCTGCTAATCTGGTACCTGTCAAAAAGAAGAGTGGTGAGATCAAAATCTCTATTGATTTTAGAAATATGAACAAGGCTTCTTTGAAGGACAACTATCCTCTTCCCAAGATGGATCATATTTTGAATAATATTGTTGGCTCTCAAATAATGTCCATGTTGAATGGATTTTCAGGTTATAAATAGATATTGGTACATCCAGAAGATCAAGAGAATACTGCCTTTACCACGAAATTGGGAACATTCATGTATGCCAAGATGCCTTTTGGTTTGATGAATGCAGGAGTGAATTTTAAAAGAGCAATGGATATTTCCTTTGGTGAGGAGAAGAAAAATTAGTTGTGGTCTATTTGGATGACATAACTGTTTTTTCAAGAAAGGAGGAGGATCACTTGATACATTTGGAGAAAATTATGTTGAAATCCAGAAAGTTTGGTATCTCTCTTAATCCCACTAAAATTATTTTTGCTCTAACTTCTGGACAATTTCTTGGATATATCATATCAAAGGATGGGATAAATATTGACCCTAATAGATTTAGTGCAATTCATAATATAGACCTGCCAAGGAATAAGAAGGAGATTCAATCTTTTCTTGGAAAGGTAAATTTTGTTAGAAGGTTCATCCCGAACTTTGTTGAGATTGCCAAAGACATTACCAAGATGTTAAAGAGAGGAGTTGATATTAAGTGGATTTTTGAAGCTAAGAAATCATTTGAAGAGATAAATAAAGCCCTCACTCAATCCCCAGTGCTTATTAGTCCAAATTTCTCAAGTGAATTTCTGGTTTTCACATTTGGCTCTGAAAATACCATTGTTGGAGTTTTATTGCAGAAAGGACAGCAAGGTACTGAACAACCTATTTCATTTTTTATTAGAACTATTGCCAACTCTAAGTTGAAGTATAATATTTTGGAAAAACAGGCATATTCTTTGGTCAAAGCTCTTAAATACTTCAGAATTTATATTTTGCATTCTCATGTCATTGCATTTGTACCTAACACTGTGGTTAAATATATTTTGACATAAGCTGATCCTGATGGAAAAAGAGGGAAATGGATAACTACTTTGCCGGAGTATGACATATAAGTCAAGCCTAGAAAGTTGGTGAAGGGACAAGGGTTAGCAAAACTAATGGCACAGTCCAAATTTGAATGTCTTGAAATGAAATTCATTGCAGAAATTTCAGAGCTAACAGAAGAAGAATAATAATTGGTTCATGTTGAAGAGAAATTCATCTTATCTCAATGGTATAGAGATATAATCTTTTTCTTACATCATCAAAAAGCTCCTCCAGATTTGACCAAGTCTAAATCAAGGCTCGTAAAGATGACGTCATTAAGACACTATATTGTGAATAAGAATCTGTATTGGAAAGATACTTGTGGGATCCTTTTGAATTGTTTGCTGGAAGATGAAGCTGAAAAGGTCATTGAAGAGTTCCATAAGGGAGATTGTGGAGGACACCATTACTAGAAAGCCACAGCCAACAAAATACTTAGAGCAGGCTACTATTTGCCCACTATATTTAAGGATTTATACAAGAAGATCGTTACATGCCATGAATGCCAATTTTTTTATGGTAAGAAGAAGTTGATTCCTTTACCTTTGATGCCAATATATGTTGAATCGTATTTCCAACAATGCGGGTTGGATTTCATTAGCGAAATACACCCAGCATCTTCAGGGCAGCATCGTTGGATTTTGACAGCCACATATTATTTCACTAAATGGATTGAAGCAATCCCAACAAGGCAGGCCACTGATTCAGTCATCATTCAATTCTTGGAGAACAATATTTTGTCTAGTTTTGGTTGTCCTCTAGAGATTATTACTGACAATGCACAAGCTTTTAAGTCCAAAAAATTAATTATCTTTTTTCGTTATTATCATATAACACTTGGACATTCAATAACCTATTACCCCCAAGGTAATGGGCTTACAAATTCATCCAATAAAAGTATAGTGAGGATCACCAAAAAAGTGTTGTAAGAAAAAAAGTGATCATGGCATATAAAGTTGAAGTTTTCTCTTTGGGCTGATAGAGTCTACACAAAGTGATCCATTGGTACATCCCCTTATGAATTAGTGTATGGAGCTGAAGCTATTTTTCCCACTTCTTTGGGAGTTCTGATAATGAAGTTGTTGTAAGGATTTGAAGAGGAGCCAAATTATATTCAGAGAAGGATAAACCAGCTTATAGCTCTACAATAAAAAAATAGAAGAGGCATATAAAAACCATCAACAATCACAAAACAGAGTGAAGAAAACATTTGACAGAAAGGTTAAAGAGGAAAATTTCCAGCTTCAAGATGTAGTTTTGAAATGGGAAGACAGAATTGAAGAAAAGGGGAAGCATGGAAAGTTTGAGAATATCTAGAAGGGAACATTTGTGGTAACTGCATATCATCGCAACAACACTTATCTTCTTCATGAAATGGATGGACAACTGTGTATAGGAGGACCTGTCAATGGTAGGTTTCTAAAATACTACTCCTCCTAAGTCTTTTTACTGAATTTCACTCCATTGTATATATTTCATTTTCTGGTGTGATATTTTTCTAATAAATATAAGCTCATCATCAAGCTTGAGCCCGAGGAGAAGGCCATAAGAGCCTGAGGAAGGATTTGTGAATTTCAAATTTATTTATTTTCATTAAAAGAAGGCACTGGAACCACATGTTCTTTGTTGTACCACAGGGGCACACCATCCCCAATGGAGCCACTGTTATCACTCATAATTTTTAACATTTTCATTGATAGGGTCTTACATATCATTCACCTAGGTTCCATGTTGTTTTCATGGTCAAATTCATGAAATTTATAAAAAACACATGTGATAAGGTTTACCCGAAGCCTAAAACCACCATGATTCTTGTCATATTAGTCAAATCCATCCCATATTATTCAGTTTTTCACCTTTTCGTAGAGAATACAATGGAAAAACAGTGGATTTTGATACAAAAGTACCTGACAATTCCGTAGAGGATCTGTCAGAAATTTAACTGTTTTCACTACGAAATTGTGTTTTTATGCAAAAAAGACAAAGCAGTGTGAGATGTCAAGTTTTCAAAGGCCAAAGATAGAGGTGAGGTCAGCAAATTAGTTATCATGATCACTAAGCATGCAAGATCGTATTTTTTCTAATCATTGGTTTGTGTGGTCACATGTGTCATCATTCTCCCTCAATTTATTGAAATACATTTTAAATCTTTCCCCTAAGCTTCTCTATGTCACTCATCATTCAAAATATTGCATGTAAAGCATCTCAATTTCATCTTTGGAGAGTTGTTTCACCACGCAAAACAGGTTGTTGTCTAGGTTTGTTAATCTTTAAGTGTCACAGCAAGGAGGCAGCAAGAGCATAAAAGAGAAATGGTAGAGAAGAAGAAAGTAAACAAAGGAGGTTACTGTGTGAGGTACGAACCTATGGATTTGAAACTGTTGAATGAAGATCCTAGTGTTATAGATACCTTCTAGAAGGTTGGTTGCCTACATTTTTTCAGAAGTTGCAGGGTTTTCATGCTCAGATATCCAAATACTTCACAACAAATTTCACAGGGACAACCTCAAAGGTTGGTCTATTCAATTTCACAGTATCACCTGATGTTATCTCTCAAGCTACAGAAATACCCAGAGGAGGTAAGGAATGGTTCAAAGGTATAGAATTCAAAATGCAAAGCTATTAATAATTTCTCAACAAGGAGCACATAGGGGCTGACATGACAAATGGCATCCCCAGGGGTTATATGAAAGAAAATTATGCAAAGCTGATGTTTGTGGTCTAGAAGTATTTTACCTATGAAGGGAGGTTTCACATGGTCTAATCTTCTCACTTTACACTCCTTCTGCATTTTTCTGGTAATAAACCACTTGATTTACCTTTATTTTTATTTAGAATTTTGGGGAATATGTCAGATAAAGTCCAAGCCAAGGCTGAGGGTAGTGAAACATCATTTTTTCACCATGGCCTGATCAAATTTTTAGTACTGGAGGAATTAAAAAGGTTAAACAGAGATTGGGCATGTTTTCGCTTCTTGAGTGGGTATGAAGTAGACTCGGTGACACTTAAAAATATTTCAAAACCAAAGAGCACTTCATCTCTAGGTGTATTAGAATATATCAATGAAGAAGGAAGACAACCTACTATGGAACCAATGGATATTGAAGTTGAACCTCTACCAGAGACTGATATCCTACAACCATCACCTACAAGACAAAAACAGAGAATTAGTAAACACAGCAGTAGGAGGGTAACCAAGATCCAAACCCTTGCCAAGGGAAATCTTGAAGACATCCTCTAGTCAATAGACATTGAATAATCTCCAATTATATATGAAGAATACATTGAAGGAGATAGAAGGAAAATGCAGAAAGGTAAGAGAGTCAAAAAGTTGGATTTTGCAGAAGAAGATGCTAGTTTCATTTTCCAGCCAAGGAAACTAATGACCAAGTCACAGCTTGCAAAGGATGCCATGGAGAGAAAGGGAGAAGAAAATATTGGTGAAGTTAAGTAGCCAGAGAACATCATAGACCTATCTCCAGTAGCAGAAGAGGTCTTTCTACAAAGGAAAGGAAAATATTAGGTTGAGGAAAAGGCTGAAGTGAAAATTTTACAGGAGCAATTAAAAGAGGCCAAGGAAGAAGTAATTGAATTCAAATTGGAATTAAAAGAGGCCAAGGTGGACACACATATAATGGAATAATTTGAGAAAGAAATGAAGGATCAGCTAGACAAGTATGAAAAAACTTTGTCAAATGACAAGAAGATGCTGAAGAGAATTCTTCCTCTGGGGGAGGTGGTGACAAACACAAGGAAAAGAAATCTATGGTTGCAGTCTGAGAGAAAAAATCTCAAAGGGTAGGTTAAAGAGTTGGAATACCAAATGGATATGATCCAAGAATAACTGAAGAAAATATGGTTGAAGATTAGATTGGTAAATGAACCTAAAGAGGTACAACCTGTTGTTGCTGAAGATGAAATACCCAAAGTCTGAGGGGTTGATCCAAAATATTTTTTATTAAGTTTAAAACTTGCAGGAAACAAAAATTGTGGTTTAGAAACTGATTTTTTTAAGAAAAGTGACAAATCTACACTTTCAACCAAGTCGGGCAGTTTTGTAGCGAGGTCCAAGCTTGAGGGTCGAAATTCGCTACGAAATTTTTGTAGGATGTTTTTTATTTAAAAAATCAGTTTTGATGGAGATCCAAGGATGGAAATTGATGTTATTTAGCTCATATGACCTGACAAACTCATCTTGATCAGAAGAGAAGTCAAAAAATGAGGTTGAATGGCAGAAGTAAACATGCTACTAAATTTCGCTACCAAACCGCTTAAGGTTACTCTGTTTTTGCATCGAAGTGTTTTTAATGAGTTTTGAAGGTTTGAAAAGCATGTTGAAGAACAACCAGCCACTTGGATACATCCAAGCTAACAGTGGGCCATCCCAGCATAGATTCATTACTCGACAGATGTGTCACTTATCCAAATCGACATGAAGAAAAAGATTAAAATAATGTTTATCTTTTCCTAAAAAATAGGACTGTTGTTTCCTAAATCTATGGGTACATTAATGTATTAGTGATGGAGAATGCCACTCAAGCATCTCATCCTTATCCATGTAATTTTCCCACTACTGGAAAAGTGATTGAAATGAATATAAAATAGAGTCATATTAGAAGTGTAAATCTTTAGAGACTAGGTGTATTTTTATGTTCCAAAGTTGTAGTTTTTAGTTATGATTAGGTGTTAAAGTTATGGTTTGATGATCTAGCTGGTTGGGAAGATCCTATTAAGGAAAAGAGGTCTATTTATAGACAGAAAATTGAATGAGAAAGGGTTGGAGAATGCTTTTTACACTACCACTATTGTAAATATTTTATATTAGTAATAGACAGTGACTGTGTTTCTGCTTCACCTGAGATTCTTGAGATGTTTCAATGAGTTTATGTCTTATGTTTCCTTTTATCTTGCTTCCAGTATCTTGATGTTAAATTACTCGAAATTCATTTTATGCATGATCTCACGTCCTTTTAGCATTGAGCTATTGATTATTTCTATGTCCTAGTGTTTCCCTTTTCATTGAAACAGAAAAAGACTCAATTTCTGTAAGAAGATACACTTGTCATTGAATTCCTTCTTACTGACTCCATAATCCCAATGGTAGTGAAATATATCCCATTTTTCACCTGCAATAAAATACACTAAGACACTCACAGATTTAGCCATCTATTTTAAGACCTAATTGAGAAAATCATCAGATAAATTGAGAGAGTCTTCTCACGTTGAAGAGGCTAATCCTCAGTCAAAAGTTGGTTTGAAAGAGTTACTCTAAGATTTCTAATGGAGGAACCCATCAGGACCAATTTAGAGATAATAGATATAATGAAGAAAAGGATGATATTCCTCTTGATTTTTTTATGAAGAAATCCAAAAATAAAAAGGTGACTCATGGACAGGAAATGGGGAAAGAGGCGACAAAAGAGAAAAATAAGAGAAACATGAGGACAATAATATTCCTTTGGGTCCGGAATCACATGAGTTGGAGAAAGGAGAAGAGAACGATGATGTTTCTCATGAATCGGTGGCCAAATAAATATAAGTGCAAGAAGAGGAGAAATAAAAGGAAGAAGAGAAGGATTATGTCCCTGGTAAGCATATGAGTCAAATCCAAGAGTTGAAGTAGCAAGTTTATGAACTAGAGTTTCTAAATAGATGTATATTAGAGCATAACACTGCATTAAAGGGAAGGAATGGAGATTTTATTGAGACAGTGTTTGAATGGAAAATAAAATTGAAGAAATGGAAGTTCCATGCGGCCCACTTGAAAATTCATATGAGGAAATTGGTCAAGCACATGAAGAAATATCGAGTCAAGAAAGTGAAAGCAGAAGAATCAAGGATCAACATCCAGATTTAGAAGTGAAGAAAGGGTTTTCTATTTTTGTTTTTTGCAGAGTTTAGTTGTTGTGTGAGGACACACAACTAAATTAGGTTTGGGGGATGTTGTTTGTCGGAAATTCCTTATTTTAACCTACCCTTACCCTAAATTATCCTACCTTAACCTCTTTTTTACAACTTGAATTAAACCTTTTACATATGATTCCTGGTTCCTTTTAATGATTTTCTTGGATATGGATTATGTAAGCTTATGAATTGTTAAAGAGGTTAAATAGGTTTATATTTCCATGTAATTCATTAATTTAAATTTCCTTAAGGCTTGATAAGTACTTTTCATTAATCGAAGTCAAAGTGGCTGGTGGAGGACTCCAATATTCCTGTACTCACTACCGTTCCTGCACCATACTTGGACAACCCGTCGATTTGATGAATATTTAATCCAAATGTATCACAGTTGTCAATAGGGAATGGTGTGCACCTTCCGTTGAAGATTTGTTTAATTTAATGTATAGAGCTTGGTGTGTTATGAGTATGTTAAATATGGAGGTCAGTCATCTGTTGTTGTGCTTTATGTTGAGTTAATTCACCACAGCCGCGAGCCGATAGAACATGTATAAATTAGGGTTCTATAATAGGACAGGTTAGCTATACTATGGAATACTTTAGCATTTTTGTAATTTTGAGATCTGTATCGCCATATCCCTCTTGAGCTAGATCCATTTTTTTGTCATGTATACTTGCCGATACTTTTGATTCTCTCAATAAAAGGAGTTAATGCTAGTTTTTATCTATTGTTCCTATTATTTCTTGTAATGATAAACTTGCTCATATAAGCTTAGAGTTTTATTAAGAGGGAAACGAGTTGGTTGGCTAGGGCCCATCCAACCCAACTGGTTCTCCCCGTTTTATCGTTGTGTGCATTAGGTATAGGAATGACTGGTTGAAGGTTTTTTTCTTCGTGTTGACTGTGTAGGATTGATAAAAACCTTGTGGTTATATTTATTTCACTGTGTGATCTCAAATATGAGATATTTTTGTGTGTGTTAAGTGTGTTTCATTTCAGTCTAAGAATTTTAATTTGTTTCTTGAAGCATCGCAATATGTCCTTTTCTTCTATGAAATTTTTCTTGAATCCTTTCTGAATGATAGTCAAGGTTGCAGGTTCTAATGATTAAAGTTTTGTTCAAAGATTTATTTCTTTTCTAGAGATCACACTCTGATTGAAATATAAAGTGTAAATGTGTGATGGTATTGATCTCTCTGTGTATAATCTTATGCTCAAATTCTATCCTTTCCCATAACGAATGATCATGAATCAAGTGTTTTGAGTACAGGAATCGTTGATGTTGTTTTTCAGAATTTAGGACTGAGAGATAAAGGTTTTTATATGATTAGAATAAATTCTTTCATATGCAGAATATATGCCACACTGTGATAAAAATTCAGGGAGGGTTTTGGTTTGGGATATTTTAGGTAGTGATTCTATATTTTAATGCAACAATTTATCATTTATCAAACTGATAGAATTTCCTTGAATCTTCGTAATGTATCTTTTTGAACTGAAATTTTGCCTTTGATTTGGCATTTCTTTCATTGCTGCTCAAGATTATTTTTCCATTCGTATTTTTCAATTTCATTCTTGATGAACATAGTGTATTGATATACGAATTAAGGAATGAAGGGTTGTCGAGTGTAGGTTTATTCTATTACAAAAACAGAGAAGCCCCGATACAGGAACAAAGTGTCTAATACAGGAACAAAGTGTTCTGGTACAGGAACGAACTTGAATTGGTATAAAAATGATTTTTTTCTGGTACAGGAATAAGACTGTCCGAGTACAGGAATAAGATCTCTCTGATACATGAAGCAAAATTAATAATACAATAGAAAATCATTTTCCCCTATTTTCTTAGCACTAGAACTTAACTGCAAGAACATATCTTTTCTTTTAGAATTATTTTTGAGTTTTGATTGAATGACATTCTTTATTTCTTCCAGCAGAGTCTTTAGTTAATGCTTTTGAGTGAATCCAGTTTCGAAAGTGGAGTGGTGTCAGTTTTTATGCATGTACAGATAAGGATTGGAAGGTTCCCTTGTAATTTATTCTTTATGATTATGCATTATTCAATTGTTGGAATAGAAGTAGGATTTGCAGGGTTAAATCCATAATATTTTGCATTTCCTGTGCTACACCTCAAAGCTTACGTAGCCCTGGTTTAACAAATAAAGTGTTGAAGGAATTAAATTAAATTATAATTCTAGCACCCAACATGCTTCATGATTATCCAGAATAGTGTATGTTAGGTGACTACATAAAAGAGTAATATTATACTTTAACCTACTTCCCAAAAATATATAGATGTTTGGGTTAAAATAGGCTGATGTTCTTTTAAAAACCTTTTCCATCCAATCTTCCACAAAGTCATGGTACTTTGTGTCATTGTTTAAATTATAACAACCTCCTAACATAAATTTATATGTGACATATTCATTATTTATTTCCTTCTCACAACTATCTAAAATCATACCAAGGTTAGTCATATGACAACTCAAATCCTTGTGGAATTATTACATATTATAACATGAATATAAATCATTGATAGAGTCACACACATTATAAAAATTTAAAAAATTGTATTTCAAACTATTCGAAAAATTATTCATATTTTTCACTGTTTCCATTAAGTATTGATGATTGTTGTGTAGAGTATAAGGCATAGATTCATTTTCAAAAGACACTCTCAGAACATTACCATGAATGTGAACTTCAACTATTCCTTCCGACACTTTCATTGATATATTTATGATATAAATTGGCATTCATCCTTCTTCAACATTAGCTTTAATAATTGTGTCGTTATATGAATGCATAACTTGTATGAAGTTATCAAAGAGTTGGTACAGAAACAATGAAGCAACAAAGATTAAATCATCCGATATAGAGTTATCAGAAAGTTCATTTTCAATTTCATTTACTAAAATGTTTCGAAAATAATTATTATAAGTGAAAATGTCTTTATAAACATCTTTATATTTTTCATCCAAAATATTTGAGAAAGTATGCAAATTTTCCATTGGTTTAAGAAAGGGATTAGTATATAGATTTGGAAGAAATATGAACAAGATTCATTGAAATATAGTTTATATTATTTAGATAATTTTTAATCTCGAACCTCTAAAGAATTTTTTATGATGGGCCCTGGTATTGCATCAATAATGTTTCAACTCCCAAGGGCTTCTCAAATTAAATTATCAACCTAGGGGTCGTACAAACTTAGAGGTGACAGTGTTATATGCATAGTAGGTTAGGTTCTACTCATGTCACCCTCAGTCATGAGATCATATCAAGGTGTTCATAGGCCACTACTTCAAATAAATACAAAGAGAAAAATTACATCATAATTGCAAGGAGATGAACATGATTCTAACTACATAAGTGAAAATTCCATTCATTCAATGAAAATGTTGAATTGAAATTGCATGCAGGAAAAAAACTAGTGTAGTTTACAGAAGTAAACAATGCTATTATATTTTCATATTTAATCAACTGAAAAACCTACTTGCATGAGTCATTTATCTATTTGAAACCTTCTTGAAACTGAGAAATTCAACCTTCAATACAATTAGAAAAATGCTAATTCTAATTCTATTTTTTGTTCTATTGTTGTAGTGAGGAAAGGATGGGGTTGGAGTGGTCTTAGAGTCTCCTTAGATCATGAAATCAATGCTTGGGGGTAATTATTCAACTTTCATATGCCAAGGTGAAAATATGGAGCAAATCTGGTTGGAGGAAACAATGCTACAGGTCTGCTACACGAAGTGCTACAAGAGGCTCTATATTGCTACAGGAGGGAGTCCGAGAATTTTTTGAGGACAAAAATGGGGTATCGAAGGTATACAAAGGTGTATGAAGGTATAACAAGGTGAGTGAATGGTGTGGGAGCACCTTTTCCAAGCCTAATACCCCTCATAGGTCTATCTAGCACCAAATTTTATGCCTTCGGTGTCCATCTAACTTAGCAAAGTGGTCTCAGTGGCAGAGTTTGGAAGTGATGTGGGATTTCTATAAGGGAGATGGAGTGGCCTAAGTGGATGTGGAAAGGTGTTCCCACCCCTGCAGATCAACAAAATCCTTGAAAACCAACCAAATACTTGCATCAAATGATTAATTTTATAGAAAAATAAATTAAGATGGAAAAGATGAGTTTAATTTTATTGAAATATATTCTAACCTACAACACAATTCCAATTTCCAAACCAAAGCTACTAACTCCTAAGTTGTAGAAACTAATTTCCAAGAAATCATAAAAAAATATTTTTTGGGTTGTTATTCTAGATCTTCCAATCACTCTTCCCACAAGAGAGGTGATAGGAAAGCCTGCAACTACAAATTTTGTAATATAAAATCTACTGAAACAAGAAAATCATAGAAATAACTTGATCAGAATCAAGGAAGAAATAAAAGAGAGGGACTAAAGCCTTTAGGTTGGGCCCAAACCCAAGGGTTTCATCCCTCGAAAACTAACTTAGATGTTGACCAATAGTGAACTTTCCATTAGCATAAAATAAGTCACATACATAGTATGAAAAATGAGGATAATAATGACAAGCACTAGGTTCTCAGTAACTATCCCTAGTGGCAACAAAAATTTGAATCCTAATGAGCCTCTTAGCTAGTTTATTTATATAAAAAGGTAGTTGAGGGAAACTACCTTGAAAAGAGGAGTGATTCCTTTATATTCTCTCTAGATCTCTTTCTCCTTGATATTAACATGTAATTGGATTCCCTGGCTTCTAGTGAATTCGAGTTATTGGTGAGGATTATGTGATCTCAAGTCGAGTTGGAGAGTTAATGAGGTGGATATGCCTCCTATATTCTCTCTGGTTGTCTCCACCAAGCCTGTGCATAGTAAATACCTACAAAAATGTTTCTTTTTCCTTCATATATAGTCAAATTATGACATAAAATATGACAAACACCCTTTAGTCTTCTTACTAATCATATTATGATTAAAAATGTGAATTAATGTGAGAAAAGGAGAGTCTTAAGGGTTAGAGGATAGCACGATGAAATTCAAAATATACTTATTGAAGGGACCCATAATCACCCACCTACAGAAGGTGTTTCTCACCCTTTGAGAAATGAAATCACTAATATGAAGCTCATTCATGGCCCTGGTGGCCTCTCTGACATCCCAAGGAACCTTATATGGTGTGCCTTCCTGTGGATAGAAACCTGCATTTGCCTCTATGTCTTTCCATTCATTTTTTTCAACTTCCTGGTTTCTTCCTTCTTGTAGGCCCAACAGTAAGGGAGAATTGATTTTGAGTCATATCCACTTGATCTTCAGCCTTTGCATGACTCTTTTGTATAGTGGGGTTATCTGCAAGGAATTCCTTAGTATTTCTTGGGAGTGATATTCTCTTATTTGTAAATTGTGAGGCATGGCATGCCATCTTCTTTGGAAAACCTAAAAAATTTATATCCCCACCATCCTAAAAGTGTTTCGAAATGCAAGATGGATTTCTCTTGGGATTTTATGTACCTAGATGCTAATTCAAGATCAGAGGAGATGAGATTGTGGTTGTTGATGACATCCTTAGGTATAAATAATTTTTCTCTGATACATAAGGGCTCATTTTCTTCCTTTTTCATCATCCTTTTTACTTCTTCAGCCCTTGTCTCCGCATGGGTCAAACAAGAGGCTAATTCCATCAATTTCATGTCTCCAAATTTTGAGTTGGGGTCCCAGAAATTCATGTCTGTGGGGATCAAATTGTAAATGTAAAACTCAAATAGTTTGGCTCTATCCTCAATACTTTCCCTTTTGTAAAATTCAATGAATTTCTTGTAGTCTTAGAAAGGAAGTGAGCCACATTGTGCCAATGTCTTAATTTTAAACCACATCCACTACTCCCCGAGGAAAATGGCATAGGTTTTGGATGGTTGACTGCATTTTATGGATTCCATAGATAAAGTTTCCATGATGGCAAGTTGTGTCTCTTTTTCTTGCAGTTTCTCTCTTATTCATGTGTTTTCTACCTGTAGCTGCTCCCTCATGACTGCCTCCCTTAGTCTCAATTCATTTAATTACTTTCCCATTTCATTTCATTTCTCCTCCATTAGGCCCACATCTTCTACATTTTTGTATTTTTAAATTTTCATCCATCTGTGTGTTCTTCCTCTTTCCTTCTCTAACTCAAAGAAGAGTGGGATTGAAAATTTCTTAGTTATATTCCTACCTCCCTCAACAAATTTGTAGTAGGATTCTAGATTGTGCTGTTGATCAAGTTCGTTGAGTTCATGTAGGCCTCTTTCCTCTTATTTTGGTGTGTATGAATCTTCATGTAGCATCTCCGACAACTCCTGTAGTAGCCCCTATTTCTCTTGTAGATGCCCTGTTTGTCCTGTAGTTCCTATGTTTTCTCTTATGGCTCCTTTGTTTTCTCTTGTGATATGGAAACTTATGTCTTGGGCCTTTTAGAGGTGACTTCTCTAGTGGTGGGACTCCCTATGGGTTGCAAAGGTTGTTTACCCTTGGCTTTGGGGGAGGTAACCTCCTCTATTTTTCCTTCACTAGGTATCACTTCTTCTCTTCTACTTTCTGACTCATTAATGGTGATAGGTACTTTTGTAGGAGACTAAGGCTTCCCTTGCCCTATCCTAGTGCTCGTTATTCTTTTGAAGTACAAAGGGCCTTGCATGGGCTTCTTCCTTTTGGGCTTAATAGTTGTTCCAAGTGTGGAAAATGTAGTATCCATTTCTTGCTCTGTGTTTCCTGGTGAAAGGGTTATTTTATTGCCTTCCTTACATGTATTATAAGGTTTATAGGGCACCTTAGGGTTCTCTTCCTCTACTTTTTGCTTCTCTTCTTCCTTCCCTTCCTTTGCTTTTAATTCTTATTCCTCTATTTCTACTGCCTCCTTCTCTTCTCTATCCCAAATAATAGAGGTTGGTGTTTCCTCTTGTTTTGTTGAGGTAAAGTCTTGTGTTTCAATGAAAATTTCCCTACCCATGTCCATAAAATCAGTCCATAGCAAAAGTTTCTTGAGGTGACTCAAAGCATCAATAACAATCAAATTAATGAGGCCATGGTGGGAAATGTTTTGGTGTTTCCCTTCCCTAAATTTTTGTCTCTTTTTAATGATAGACTATGAGAGGAAATGTGGAACACTAGGTCTCTATGAAGTGGGTAATTATGCTTTTAACCTTAGCTCATGGAGCAACCTAAAATGATAGGCATACACAATGACCAACCTCCCACCAAAAGATATGTATTTGAGGATGTGATAGGACACTTCATCCCAGGGGTAAGGTATGCTCTCTCTTCTTACTCCATTTTTATCTTCAACATGATTTTCTCTACAAATGAAGAAGTTCTTCTTGGTTGTAACACTCACTTCTTTATCCTCCTTGCTCCATTGAACCCCTAAGGGTAAGGTAGTCACCCTGCTTATGAGTTCATCATTTAAAGGGATGGAATTTCCTCTGAAAACAGTGGTGGAATTATATTCTCCCTGAGAATTTAGTGCCATGCAAAAATATTGAGTTATATCATCAGCATACCCTCTTAATTTCTCAAGTAACCCCATCCATTGATGTCTCATGAAAATGTCCAGAACAGGGGGATGTTGATGGATTATTTTTGTGTCTTTGGGTTCTACCCTGTTAAAACCTCCCCCCATTGGTCCTACTTCTCTTTCTCAGGGTCATATGGGTGTATTTTAAAACTTAGCCTTAAATTATTCTTGGGTGCAGAGATAGTGTCAATTTTTTCTCTTTCAGAGGGGGAGAAGGATGCTAATTTTAAAAAAAAAAAAAAAAAATTGTTTCTTCATATCTTGCCTTCACATATAATAATATTCAAAGGGAACTACTACAAAAATTTTTGCTACAGGGTACTTAATTCAAGTAGAATTCTCCATGCAAATGTATGGAAATTAAGTAGGGAGAAAACCATTTACTTCTTTAAAAATATATTTTTCATGGGCATGAGTGTTTGTGGACAATGTTTGGTAGTTTTGGATCTCTTTCTCCCTTCAATTATCTCTTGTAGCTTCCTTTCTCTACTCCTATAGAAGCTCAAACCCTTCTGTAGAATTCCATTCTCTCCTGTAGCACCTACAAACACAGTCTTTATAAACTCAGTGGCACCCTAGGGAGTCTCTGATAGTGTCTAGCCCATCCTTCTTTAACTGTTTTCTAGAAATGAGCGATAATGAAAATGGATTTGATCCCTATACATTTTATTCCTTTTGTGGTAAATTCTCAAAGCATCGTGGTGACTTGTAATTTTCATGAGTTTCCTTTTTTAATTGGTGTCCCCACTCTTTTAAATCATCACTATACTTCTTGTCATCACCATCCCACTCCTTGTAATCACTGCTCCACTTAAGTTGAATTTTCTACGTTGCATGTGTAACTAAATTAAATTTATTTTAATAATCGAAGGTGGCCAAGTTCACTGGCCACCTCCAACCCATGAAAATGCCTTCTCGGGAATTAAACACATTTTTTACCAATATGTGCATAGAGAAAAGGTGAGGGGTGCCATACTTGATCCTACCTATGATGTCAACTTGTTGGAGATGCTTGCACGATGTTGTTGGCCTTCATATCATGATGGGTTGAAGATGTTGATATCCTTTGTTTGCTTCTATACAAGTCTTCATATCCTGATGATTCTTTAACTGAAATTTTTTTGTGTGTGCAATCTTCTTTCCAATGTTCAACTTGATACTTTTGGAGTGGATGAATGACCTGATATTTTCTCTCTAAAGATGGTGTGCCCTTTCTTAGCTTCAGAAATGGCTTCATGATTCCTCAGGGTGGTTGGATCTTCTACTCTGGGGATGTAAAAAATAATTCTCATCGATTTTGTTGTAAGTATACAAGCTACCACAGGAGGAGTCTCTTTCATGTATCAATCGCTTAATTCCTTTTTGAGACCTAATAATACATGCATGATTGAGGGAAAATCATAGGAGGTATAGGGACATGATTAGGAGGTGGTGGAAAAGTTGAAGCTAGAGATTTTTCTAATTTTTTAATGTATGTATGAGTGGAATTTGGAGATGAATTTGGCCAGATGGAGTGGGTGAGTGATGGAGGGATTTTTGATGGACCTCTACCAACAATATATAAATAAAACATCACCTTTTGACCCATTTTTCCAATTGGATCTACCTCGTTTAGCAATTCAGGTTTCTCTTGTCGCAATTCATATTTCTCTTGTAGCAACTCATGACAGTCATGTAGCACTTCAAAAATGAGGAAAAACATGGTCCAATTTTGGATAAATGATAGAGAGAGGTAGGGAGGTGAATGAAGAGGTTGAAAATGAAAAAAATGGCTAGAAAATAATAAAGAAAATAAATTGTAGAATATGTTCTATAGCCATGGTTCTGTTGTTTGTCTTGAGTCCTACAAAAGAAAGACGTTAGAAAAAATTGTGTAAGAACTCCTCGCTTCTGTTTTTTTTCCTTTTTTATCTATTTTTATTTTATACATGTAGGTTGCCTTTGCAGAGGTTTTCAACCTGCATGCCTGCCTTAGGCACCTCAGAGGAGATTTTCACCTGAGGATTTTTTCATCTTTTTATTTTGTTTTCTGATTTTTTTTCTCTTGGGATTCCCCAGATAGGTTTTCAACCCTAGAGTTTTCCTTAGATTCCTCATATATGTTTTCACCTAAGCCCTTTATTTATTTTTCTCTTTTTTTAATTTTATTTTTATAAGTTGTGTGGATTAAGGACTGTGAGCCTCCCAATCACATTCAATTCTCTACTGATTGAACTAATAAACTCTTCCTTTGACAAAGGTATTTTATAAAATTTCAGCCTATAACCATTGAAAAGTAAGGGAATACTTTCCTCATCAATTGTTTTGATCTGGATAGACCCATTCTCATGAAATTTCTCTACTAGATAGGGACCCAGCCATATTTTCATTAACTTTCCCTTGAAATCCTTGAATCTGGAATCACACAGCACGGCCCAATCTCCTTCTTGAAAATTATTTTGTTTAATGTGTTTATCATGCCAAATCTTCATTTATTGTTGGGTTACCTCATTGTGTAGGAGAGCTTGTAGCATAAATTCATCTAGACCATTGAGTTGGAGAAAAATCTCCTGTTGTGATGTAGTGAGGTCCAAGTCAATGGAATGTAGAGCCTTCTTCCCATAGACTAGTTCAAATGGAGTAAATCTAGTGGTGGTTTTCCAAGTTATGTTGTGGGCCCAAGTGGCTTCTACAAGTATATCTTCCTAGTAGTTTCTATTGTTTCCAACAATATTGATTAGAATGTTCTCCATTGCTCTGTTCTACACATCTCCTTCAAAGAAATCATCTTCCCTCACACATCTCCTCAGGATCTGATATGTCCCTAATATGAAAAGATTTCCCCTAATCCAAGTGAATGGGGCACTTTTCCTGACAATCTTGATTTTCTCCTTGGAGGATAAATTAGGAGGGAACCTCCCAACAACCAAGTATTTGGATATTTCAGCAAACCAAGGAGAAATCACCAAGATGGAAAAGAGATGCTCATCTAGAAGTTGATCATCCAACTTTTCTTCCTTTTTTTTAGGAAATTTTAGTCTTGATAAGAAATCTACAACCACATTCTATTTCCCTGGTTTTTCAATAATAGTCAAATGAAATTGATACAATAATAACAAGCATATAATTATTCTAGCATTGACATCAGATTTATTCCTTAAATACTTAATGGTTGCATGATCAGTATGAAAAAAATTTTGATAACTAGTGATATAATGCCTAAACGTGTTCAAAGAATGTACCACAACCAAGAATTCCTTTTATAGGGCGGTATAATTTAACTCATATTTAGAAAGGTTCTTATTGATGAAATAGATAGCATAAGGAAATTTTTCTTCCACTTGTCCTAAGGTTTCCCTTACAACTTTATCTGATGAATCTATGTGTATGTGTAAAGGTAGTGCCCAGTTGGGACCTCTAAGGATGGGTGCAGTGGTCAGCTTGTATTTTACTACTTCGAAGGCTTCTTGACAGTTACTTGTCTAATAAAAATATGAATCTTTAGCCAATAGTTTAAACAAGGGTGAAGCCATTTTACTAAAGTCTTTAATGAACCTTCTATAATATCCAGCCAATCTGAGGAAAATCCTAACATCTCTTTGTTTTTGGGGGATAGGGCCCCTTTTGATTATGGAAATTTTTTTTGGGTCAACCTGTATCCCTTCCTTGGATATATAATGGCCAAGGACAGTCCTTGCATTCATCAAGAATTCAAATTTCTTAGGACTCAATGAAAGATTCATTTCAATGCATTTCTTTAATAATTTGCACAGATTAGAAAGAGCTTCCTGGAAGTCACATCCATGAGTGAAATCATCCATGTATATCTCAACGTTTTTATGAAAACTTTCAGCAAAGATATTTAGAACTTCCCTTTGGAAAGTAGCAGGGCTATTTCACAGACTGAATAGAAGGATTTTATAGGAAAATTTACCCCAAGGACATGTGAATGTGGTCTTATCTTGGTCCTTAGGTCTGATCTGAATTTGGTTGTATCCACTAAATCCATCCAGGAAGGAGTAGAATTTATTTCATGCAACGCCATCTAGTACTTGGTCAATGAAGGGAAAATGAAAATGGTCCTTCTTTGTAGCCTTGTTAAGTTATCTATAATCAACAAAGATCCTCCACTTCCCATTTTTATTGGGGACTAAAACAGGAGGGGACACCCACTCACTATCTGATATGGGATATATGAACCCTGCATCTAGTAGCTTTTGTAATTCTTCTTTCACAATTTCCTTAAGATTTGGATTCATCCTTCTCTGGGGTTGGTGCACATGCTTGCATCCCTCTTTGATGTAAATATGATGAGTACATACTAAGGGGTGAACACCTTTCATTTCCTTATAATCCCAAGCAAAAGCTTCCAGGGGTTGCCTCAACACACTACATAATTGTTCTTCCTGCTAAGCAGAGAGAGAGGGGTTGATCTTTAGAGTTCTAAATGGGCCAATCTCCATAAATTTTTCATGTTCTAGGTTAGATTCAACAGAGAAAAATTCATTCTGAGGGTTAGTCTCAGATTATATCATCAGATAATCAATTGGTATGGTAGTGGGGGGTTGATTCTATAAGATATGGTCAATAATATCATCCTCATCAAATTTCCCTCCCCCTATATTATTGTTTAGTGTGCAGACTGGGTAGGAGGTTGTATGACAAAATTCCTCCTTTTCCTCATACTCTAACCATAAGGGTAGATCATGCTCAATAGAGGGTTGATCAGGAGAATACAACACAAGTTATTTTTATAAATGTCCATTATTAATAGTCATGTTACCAACCCTATAACTAATGTAGGCATCGGCAGTGGCAAACAAATCTCTTCCTAGGATGTGAGGATAGCCATTAAACTTGGTTTTGGGATGGAGGACTTGGAAATTAGTGGGTTACTCACAGGATTCAATGGAGACCATGGCATCCTCAATAATTCCCTCAATAGATATTGTGGATCTGTATGCAAGCTGCAACATTGTAGTGGTCTTTCTCAAAGCCCCTTGGAGATTGAGCTTCAACATGGTTTCCCTATTCATCACATTGATGTGACAACCCCAATATCAATCAATGTATTAGGTACCACAATTCCATCAATGGGTAGATCCATTACTGGGCTACTAGGATACAAGTAATTTCGGGAGATCACCCTCCTAAGAATTAGATCAGATAGTTTTCCAACATTGATGGTGGGGGTATATATTCTTATTCTCCAAGGAATTTTGAAACATTTATCCTTAATAATATTGTTGTAAATGGGAACATCTTTAATGTCCTGGAGAAGGGGTATTTTGACACACAAGTTCTTTAATTCTCCTATAATTTTAACCTCCTTTGGGGTGTGCTGGTTACGGTGGACCAACCTTTCCGAATAAGGAGGTGCATTGGCTTAAGGAGCAGTCTCTTCCTTCTCCTCTTCCATATCTCCAAGTGGAGAAGATGGGTGATTATATGGGAGCACCCTCCCATACCGAAGGTTGATATCTTCGATTTCCACAACATAAGTAGGACATGACCTCTCTCCACTATAAACCTGTTGTGTTTTCTTATTTCTTGGGTTTGGATTGGGTTGAGATGGAATTTAATTTTTCTTAGGTGAATTTGGTGACAAGGTTGTGGTTGAGTTTGAGGTGGAGGAAGTCAAGAAGGAGGTTGGTTTGTTCTAGGCCTCCACCTTGGTGAGGGGTTTCCCCATTGGGAATATTGGGGTGGATATGGATGAAAAGGAGGGTTGATAGGCTAAGGAGAATATTCAGGAACATAAGGCCAAGGAGGAGGTGTGCACCATGATGGATGAGTGGAAGGATACCAAGGCTAGAAAGGTGCATTATGATTTGTATTGTAGTGAGGATAATGTGCACTTTGCATGAAATTTTGATATGGCCAGTGACCTGGGGTCTCATTTGGTTAATGAATAATAACTTATTTAACCCACCTTCTACCCTTGCTTGGTATACAACCTTTAGGCATGGAAGAGAGGGATATTTATCGGTTACATGATTCTCTTCATAGACTAAGCTAGCCTCTATGAAATTCAGTGGGAATTCATTCCGAGGACATATTTTAGTACATCTAGGGAAAAATATAGTTAGTTCCCTCTCTTCTTCCTCTTGCCTTATCTTGATTTTCATGGTATCCATTTGCAAAGAAAAGGTACGAAACATTTCACTCTTAACATGTTCCAACATACTTCCTATCTCATGGTTGTTGTGGAGGGGGAGGAACTGAAAAATATTTGGCTAGACCTACCTTTTTCCTAGCATCCCTAGAGTGATTCTTGAATACACTTTTGATGCCATCTGTTGATCATTTCAGCCCCCATTCAATCTTTGACAAGCAAGCCCTTCTTGTTGGGCCTGAAAAATCCATTATTCGCCTATCATTTCTTTCTCCTAGCCTCAAAATTGCATAAAAGGGCCTAAAAAACCCACTTTTGAAAATTTATTAGGCCTTAGCCCCTTTCGGCCAAGCCCCTATGCCCTTTTCCTTCCACATGACCCAGCCCTGAGACCAGGAGCTAGTCCAATGGGTGCTTATCAAATATACATATCAGGCACATTTTGGACCGTCAATCTACGCAGATCCGACGGCCTTTGCAACCCATTTGTGCACGCAGTCCCCCTCTCATTCACCCGTCAGATCGTATATCAACCGTCTGATCATCCACCGATCAACGACTCACAATACTCCCGCCCCGGTGGACCCCGCGTTGCGCATTACTCCAAAACCCGGTGGTATCTATCGCACCACCTTTCGGCGGTGGACAGTAATTCTCGTTTGGCCAGCGATTCCACTCATCGCTCGACACGTGGCTCAGCGCACTATTGCAAAACCGCCCTCCATCATATGTTATTGTTCAACCAAGGATACTAAGTGATATGCATATCAGTCGTCCGATCCAAGGCGATCCATCCGACGGCCATCGCGCTCCAAAGCTGCACGAGATTTAACGCAAGGAAATCGTACCCCTGGCCCACCGTCTCATTGCCCTTCGATGCGTTTTCAACCGTCGATCTCGTTTTGAGATCGAACGGCCCAGATCATCTGCATAACTTTCCATCGACTCGGTCCTCCTCCACGTCATCATCCCACGTGTTTATCACATTTTTCCTCCGCCATTTATATATTCCATTCATATGTTATATTTTAATGTTTTGCATTATAACTTTTCCCAGCCCGTCCACCATAGTTCCACTGTGTTTTTCATTGTCACCTCTCATTATTCCACCATTTCGTCATGCCGCGTTGATACACAGTCATCCTCACTGCATCTCCATCTCCACGAACATTTTTTCTTAACAAGTTTGCTGGTTTTGCAGGGTTTCAGTGACGAAAGACTGTTGTGATTTACAGTCTTGATTTCAGTAGTGGAAGACACATCAAAGTACCATTTTCAAGAGCCGAAATGATGAAGAGATTTCTAGGAGGGCAAAGGGATAAGACTTCCATTAAAGAAGCGGGGTTAAAATCCATCAAACCCTGCAAGGACATTCAAGGCGCTGATTTCACAGATGAAGATATTAATGGAGCAGCAAAAAAATATCAGTGCATGATTGAGGAATTCAACGCTCAACATTGAATATTTTCAGCCGTGACTCAAGTTTAGAAGGCAGAGGGTACAATGCACCAAAAACAATATCCTTCAGAAAGCAAGCTACAGAGAACTTACAGCACTGCAAGGTCATCGAGCAGTATGGGCGTGCACGTTTCCGCCATATTGTCTTTATGAATAAAATTGATGGTTCATCACCTACTTTATTTATTAATTTTTCTTTTTCTCTATAAAACCCTGAAGAAAATATTATTGAGGGTTCCATATTTTATCAGAAAATTATGCAGTGAAAGGATTTTTGTATACATTTTGTAAAATTCTTGTATGAAGGCTCAGAGCCCATAGGGTCTCAGTGAAGAGGAGTTCCATCTATTAACGAGGATTCTGGTCTTTGGTATTTCACGGTCTGTAACTTTCTTTATTGTGCTATTTTAATATATCATTTCATTTCATCCATCTATCTTGTATCATGTTTTGGAATGCGAGTGGCTCAATGATTTTTGGTATGGATTTATCCTAGTTGATACCCATGCTTGGATTAGTCAAGCACTTTAAATATGGCTCATGCATGATATTTTGTTCCATTATTCAGATAAACCATACTTCTGCTATATTAATTTCCTTGGGAGGGTGCTTTTAAAATGCTATTGTCATGTATGGATTCTTAGATTGGTAAGCCCATGCATGGTGGTATTGTATATTTGGGTATCAACTCAATGTTAGCTAATATCTCCTCAATATTTCATTCACCACTTACACCTTCTGATAACTTATTTCTGTGAGGTATTTCTGAATTGGCCCTCTTAATAGTTTATTGTCTCTGAATTTTCTGTTACTTTTATATTGGAGTTTTTCACGTTGCCTCTGCAATATCCTTATTTCTGTGTCAGTTTCCGAAGGTCTTGGTCCCATTCAGCTGAATTTTCCTTGTTTTACAAGAGATAGCATGAGAGCTTGTTATTGATAACTCCCTCTGTTATACCATATACTCCTTGCTATATAAGATGTCCTAGGCACTGGTCTATCACAACTCTAGGTTGTCTCTAGGAGCGACAACATCTTTCTGGCGCCGTTGCCGGGGAACGAAGTTAAGAAAATTAGAATCCCTAGGCCTCCAAAAAACCTAATTCACTCTTCAAGTAGGTGAGCATGGAGAGTTGAGAGTTGTAGATCCCTCACCTTGGAGACTCCACATTTGTCCATTTGATAAATCTATTTGCAGTCCTGGCTCCTCGTAAGCCACACCTGAGGTCAGATACGTCTAAGCCAAAGACACCTTCAGTGTCTGACCCTGAAAAGATCATACATAGAAGAAATTGGAGGGAAATAAAATCAGTCTATTCTGAGATTCTAGAATTCTCCCAAGAAGACTTTCCGTCCTCCTCTCAAGATTCTCAATTGCAAATTCCCGACCCCACTGTCGGAGATACCGATTACTATTCAGATAGTCCACCCCGAGGAGGTGTCCTATTTATAGACAGTCTTCATCCTACTCCTGAGGTCGAAGAGGTAAAGGAGGTCACCGAAGTATCTGCTTTTAACAGACCTTTGTTCCCCTCAACCCCTCAAGCTTCAATTGAGTATATTCCTATTATTATTCATACTCCACTTCCACCTCCTGCTCCTCCTCTTACTCATCAAACTATTGCACTACCTCCACCCCCTCCAATGGAAAGTGTTCCAAGCTTCTTGCTAAATAAATATTCTCCTCTGGCATTACCTCAAGTGTTGAATGATATGCCCCAAGATTATTTAAAGGTCTTGCCCAGATTCAATGCGGAAAATGAGATTGATGCTCAAAAACATCTTGAGACTTTCTGCTCTTTTGCAGAGAGCTTTAATGTTGAACATTTAGATGTGGTCTTAAGGCTTTTTTTCCAGTCTCTTGATGGTGAAGCTCGAAAATGGTTTAAGACATTGGTTGTCCATTCTATTACCACTTGGGATAACATGGAAGACACTTTTCTCAGGAAATGGGGAGAGAAGAAAGATCATGGAAATTGTCTCATTGAGTTAAATACACTAAAGAAAAGACATAATGAAGGGGTATCAGAATTTATCAAGAGATTTAATAAATTGTATCTGAGTCTCCATGCTGATATGAAACCTCATCAAACTGCTGCTAAAGTCATTTTTGTAGCAGCCTTTGATTCAAAATTTGGTTTCTCCCTCAGAGAAAGAAAGCCTGCTACTCTGGATGATGCTCAGGTAGATGCACTAGAGTTTGAAGCAAACTTTTCCTCCACTGGTAAATCAAAAGGAAGATCTGAAAAATATACTAGGAGAAGAGGTAAAGAGGAGGTGTCTACCTCCTACCAAGACAAAGACTCAGCCAATGATAGAATGGAAGAAATGAGAAAATTGATTAAGAAAATGGTTAAGCTTGAATTAGAGGCCAAGAATTCAGCCCCCAAGAACTTCCACAATGCTCAAAACAGAGGTTACAATCCTCAGTACAAGAAACCACCCCTGCAAATATTGCCAAGGGAAGCAAAGGAGCAACAGAACCAGGTACCACACCCATTGTACCTGGAAGGGCCAGTAGATGATTCTGCTGAAGATACTGCCTATGGACTGGAGGATGCAAATCTTGCCTTTTCAAATAGTGATGGAGAAGAATTCCCTTTACAGGGAAATGAAGGAGTTGAGTGCCCATTGTAAGAAGAAGAAAAGACCATAGGCACAGAAGAAGCAGAAATTGATAATTATTGTAAACAATTTACTGATTTCATGCAAGCACATTTCAATAGAAGATATGATCTCAGATCTTCTAGGAAGAGAACTCGTACTCAAGATCAAGAAGAGGAGCCTCCCCAGAAGGAAGCACCTGCTCAGAAGGAGTCTATGATGCCGAAAGTCACAGACAAAGGTAAGGGCCCTCTAAAAAAACCTTTGCAGTCTGATGATCAAATTCCTTCCGCTCCAAAAGTAGTCACTCCTTCTAATACCAAGTCTATGTCAAAAGAAATCAAACCCCCAGCTGAAAATAAAGAGTCAAAAGAATTTGTAATAGAAAAGTCTTCTCCTGTTTTCTGTCTGCAAAAGGAACTTGAAAAAGTCAAAATTCCAGTCCCCTTGACTGAACTATTAAAGCAACCTGCATATCAATCCCAAGTCACCTCATTCATGCTCCCTCCAGAAGCAACACTCACTCCAGATAGCCTCAACCTTCAAGAAGAAAGACCCATGGTTATCTTTGGTGCACATGTTGAGGAATTAGATGCTTCTACCTCTCCCTTTTATGTGTCTCTAGTGATTCATGACCTGCTATTACATAACTATCTGTTAGATTCTGGAGCTTCCAATAATCTTATACCTCTGTCAGTCATGGAACAACTAGGATTACAAATCACCCAGCCATACAAGGACCTCTATTAATTTGACTCCAAAAGAGTTAAATGCTTGGGGATGATCAAGGATTTGGTGGTTAATTTGGCCCAAATCCCAGTTAAAAGTGTGGTAATGGACATCATGGTGGTTGACATTCTAGCTCATTTTGGTATGTTGTTGTCAAGGTCCTAGGGAACAAAAATCGGTGGATCACTCAAGATGGATTTAACATATGCCACTATCCCATTTTTTGGTGGCCAAGAGAGGAGGTTGTACAGGGAGACTAGATTTGTCAAGATGGTGACTAAGGCTGACAACTCTGTAAATTCACCAGTCTACAGTAAGGAAGGAGATTTTTCATGCTTGATGCTGGAAGAAGATCAAGATTATGCTCATGAACCATCTTTCTGTCATATCAAGACTGAACAGTCCGCAGAAAGCCATGAAACAGGAATCTGGACACTCCATTTTGATGGGGCAAATTCAAAGGAAGGTAATGGGGCTGGAATATTATTGATTTATCCTACAGGTAGGTGAGTTCCATTGTCCTTCAAGCTAGAATATGAAGCCACTAATAATGTGGCTGAATATGAAGCACTTCTGTTAGGATTGCAAACAGCCAGGAACATGAACATACAAATCTTAAAAGTTCTGGGAGATTCAGAACTGGTGGTTAGAAAAGTCAGGAATTAGTGTCAGACCAAACATCCTAGGCTAAGGGCTTATAGGAATGAAGTTTGGGACATGATATAAAATTTCTTCTTGGCGTTCAATATCCAGTTCATGCCCCGAGAACAGAATAGGATGGTTGATTCCCTTGCTGTAGCTACTAGTACATTTTGACCACCTCAGAACCCTCTTTTAAGATTTGAAGTTGAGGTGTGTTATCGACCATCAATCCCAGATAAAATCAAACACTGGCAGGTATTTGAAGATGAAGAACAGATGAAGATATTCCTAGAAATAGTGGGAGAATTCTCCAATATGGAGATTGATGTTGATGAAGAAGAGGGTGAATATGAAGACACTTCAGAAAGAAATTGGGAGAAGAGAGTGGCAGGTAATAAGGTGTTGCAGTTAAAGGGAAACATAATACCTAGAGGGCTGGTGCCTCTAGAAATATTATTTGACAAGAATGATGTCCCACTGCAACCAGGCAAAGTGGTAGAAGAGAATCAGGTAGAAGACCTGAATTTGGGTACTGAAGCTGACCCCGAAATTGTAAAACTGTCCAGGAAGATCCCTGGAGAATATAAAAAGCTATATCAAAAATTATTTCAGTCTTACAAAGATGTGTTTGCATGGTCCTATTAGGACTTGAAAAAATTTTATATCAATATTATGCAGCACAAAATTCCACTGAAGGGAGATGCAAAGCCCCATAAGCAAAATCTTAGACAAATCAATCCCCTGTTGCTTCCTTCTATTGAGAAGGAAATCAAGAAGCTGCTAAAAGCCAAAATAATTGTACCACTGAGGTACTCTGAATGGGTGGCAAACCTTGTCCCTGTACAAAAGAAGAATGGAGAAATAAGGCTGTGTGTGGATTTTAGAAATTTAAACAGAGCATCCTTAAAGGATAATTATCCACTACCTAAGATGGATCACATCCTGTAAAAAGTGGTTGGAGCTTCTAGGATGTCAATGATGGATGGATTCTCTGGTTATAACCACGTGGCTATACTTCCAGAGGATCAAAATAAGACTGCTTTCACCACACCATGGGGGACATTTATGTATGTCAGGATGCCTTTTGGATTGATTAATGCAGGGGCCACTTTTTAGAGGGCAATGGACATTGCTTTTGTTGGAGAGCAAGATAAATTCCAGGTTGTCTACCTCGATGATATCACTGTATTTTCCAATAATGATACTGAGCACATCGAGCATCTCCGTAGAACTTTTGAGAAATGCAGAAGGTATGGTCTTTCCCTTAATCCTCAAAATTCTTTATTTTCTTTAGAAGAGGGTAAAATTTTGGGACACATTGTGACTAAAGACGGGGTGAAGATAGATCCTAAGAGGGTAGAGGTTATAAATGGTATTTCTTTCCCCAGAAATAAGAAAGAGGTATAGGTATTCCTAGGGCGCATCAATTTCCTGAGAAGGTTTATTCCTAACTATGCAGAAATAGTTAGGCATATAACTGACATGCTGAAGAAAGATAATGAAGTTAAATGGTCCCAGGAATCACGAGAGGAATTTACCAGAATAAAAAATTCTTTTGCAGAATCCCCTGTGCTAGCTGGGCCAGATTATGATAAACCTTTCATGATTTTTTCTTTTGCATCACCTCATACAATAGCAGGAGTTTTATTGAAGAAAAATGAGGAAGGGTATGAGCAACCTATTGCCTTTTTCAGTCAAGTGCTCCATGATGCAGAATTAAAGTACAACATATTGGAAAAGCAAGCATACACCCTAGTGAAATCCCTCAAAGCATTCCGTGTATATATTTTACAATCCCATATCACTGAATTTGTGCCTACAGCTGCTGTAAGAGATATTATTATTCAGGGAGATAGTGAAGGAAAAAGGGGAAAGTGGATTGCCAAGATACAGGATTATGAATTAGACATCCGTCCTACTAAGATGATCAAAGGACAGGGGCTTTCTAAAATGCTATCTGAATCAAACTATCAAGCTCTGGGCATAAATTTGTCCATTATAGCAGGTGAGGAACCTGAGGAGAGAGAAGAACGGTAGGGAATTGGAGTAGCTACTCCAGAAACACATATAAAGTACCTCACCAGTCAGTGGTACCAAGAGATAGTAGAATATCTCCTCACACTCAGCTTCCCACCAAGCTGTGATAAAGCTAAGTACAGAACACTAAGATTAAAATCACAGAAGTATATAGTCGCCAATGGCCAGCTATACTAGCGAGATCCCTCAGGAATCTTACTCCTGTGTCTCACAAAGGATGAGGTGGAGAGTATTATAGCAGAATTTCATGAAGGAAGCTGTGGGGGTCACTACAGCTAGAGGGCCACCACTCACAAAATCCTGAAGGCTGGTTTCTATTGGCCCAAGCTTTTTGGAGATGTTTTTTCCAGGGTTGGAGCATGTGACAAGTGTCAGAAATTCACTGAAAGGCAGAAGTTGGCACCTCTGCCCATGATTCTTGTGCACGTGGATGAACCATTTCGAAAATGGGGAATAGATTTTATAGACAAAATAAATCCTCCATCGAGTGGTCAGCATAAATGGATATTAACTACCACTGATTATTTCACAAAATGGGTGGAAGCCATACCCGCGAGGAACGCCATAGATACTGTGATCATAAAGTTCATGGAGGAAAACATCATATCCATATTTGGTTGTCCTGCCAAAATAGTGACTGATAATGCACAAGCGTTCAAGTCTGCGAAATTTGTGAATTTATGCCAGAAATATAATATCACACTAAGTCACTCTACAACATACTATCCACAAGGAAATGGGTTAGCAGAGTCTTCCAATAAAACCCTGGTGAGAGCACTGAAGAAGGCTATAAATGAAAATCAGAAGAACTGGGATTCTTAGTTGAAATTTTCTCTGTGGGCCAATAGAATTACTAGCAAGAGAGAAACCGGAAAATCCCCATATGAATTGGTATATGGGAGGGAAGCAATATTTCTTATTCAACTGGCCCTATCAGTAGCTCGATTCATGCAGGAGAGTCAGGAAGAGCCTGATTAAATGACCAGGCGAATAAATCAATTGGTGGAATTGGAAGAAATACGCAATGAGGTAAATCAAAGGCTGGCAGAGTATCAAGAGAAGATGAAGTACCTTTTTTATCAGCATGCTAAGGACCGAAATCTGCAAATTGGTGATCTAGTGCTTAGATGGGACATCTGGAGAGCTAAAAAAGGAAAACATGGTAAATTTTATCCGCTCTGCTTCGGTCCTTTCAAGATTGTGGAGCAGGAAGGTAACAATACTTTCAAGTTGGAAAATTTACAGGGTGACTTGCTTGATGCCCCTTTGAAGGGTCAGTTCCTTAAGCCCTACTTACAGTTATGATTCAGGAAAAGGAAGCCTGATGTATTATATTTTATATTAGTTTCCTTTTTGTTTTTGTTTGAATAATGTGGGTGTCGTGATGAATCATGAAGTAAAAAGTAGAGGTGCCGAGGGGCAGAGTTCACACAGAAGAGTATCTGATATTCTACGAAGTTCTCGACATGTTCAAGGATGAACGTGCCATCCCCAGATGGAGCCGATGTTGATCATTTCAGCCCCCATTGAATCTTTGACAAGCAATCCCTTCTTGTTGGGCCTGAAAAATCCATTATTCGCCTATTGTCACTTTCTCCCAGCCTCAAAATTGCATAAAAGGGCCGAAAAAACCCACTTTTGAAAATGTATTAGGCCTTAGCCCCTTTCGGCCAAGCCCCTGTGCCATTTTCCTTCCACATGACCCAGCGCCGAGACCAGGAGCTAGTCCAATGGGCACTTATCAAATATACATATCAGGTGAATTTTGGACCGTCGATCTACACAGATCAGACGGCCTTTGCAACCCATTTGTGCACGCGGTCCCCATTTCATTCGCTCATCTGATCGTATATCAATCATCTGATCATCCACCGATCAAGGACTCACAATACTCCCACCCCGGTGGACCCCGTGCTGTGCATTACTCCAAAACCCGATGGTATATATCACACCGCCTTTCGACGGTGGGCAGTAATTCTCGTTTGGCCAGCGATTCCACTCATCGCCCGACATGTGGCTCGGCGCACTATTTCAAAACCACCCTCCATCACACGTTATTGTTCAACCAAGGATACGGAGTGATATGCATATCAGCCGTTTGATCCGAGGCGATCCATCCGACGGTCTTCGCGCTCCGAAGTTGCACGAGATTTAACGCAAGGAAATCGTACCCCTGGGCCACTGTCTAATTGCGCTCCGATGCATTTTCAACCGTCGATCTCGTTTTGAGATCGAACGGCCCAGATCGTCTGCATACCTTGCCATCGACTCGGTCCTCCTCCACGTCATCATCCCACGTGTTTATCGCATTTTTCCTCCACCATTTATATATTCCATTCATATGTTATATTTTAATGTTTTGCATTATAACTTTGCCCAGCCCATCCACCATAGTTCCACTGCATTTTTCGTTTTCACCTCTTTTTCTTCCACCATTTCGTCATGTCTCGTTGATACACAGTCATCCACACTACATCTTCATCTCCACGCACGGTTTTTCTTAACAAGTTTGCTGGTTTTGCAGGGTTTCAACGACGAAAGACTGTTGTGATTTACAGTCTTGATTTCAGTAGTGGAAGACACATCAAAGGACCATTTTCAGGAGCCAAAATGATGAAGAGATTCCTGGGAGGGAAAATCGATAAGACTTCCATTAAAGAAGCGGGGTTAAAATCCATCAAACCCTGCAGGGACATTCAAGGCTTCGATTTCACAAATGAAGATATTAATGGAGCAGCAGAAAAATATCAGTGGATGATTGAGGAATTCAACGCTTAGCATTGAATATTTTCAGCCGTGACTCAAGTTTAGAAGGTAGAGGGTACAATGCACCAAAGAAAACATCCTTCAGAAAGCAAGCTACAGAGAACTTACAGCACCGCAAGGTCATCGAGCAGTATGGGCATGCACGTTTCCGCGATCTTGTCTTTATGAAGCAAATTGATGGTTCATCACCTACTTCATTTATTAAGCTTTCTTTTTCTCTATAAAACCCCGAAGAACAGATTGTTGAGGGTTCCAGATTTTATCAGAAAATTATGCAGTGAAAGGATTTTTGTATACATTTTATAAAATTCTTGTATGAAGGCTCAGAGCCCATAGGGTCTCAGTGAGGAGGAGTTCCATCTGTTAACGAGGATTCTGGTCTTTGGTATTTCACAGTCTGTACGTTTCTTTATTGTGCTATTTTAATATATCATTTCGTTTCATCCATCTGTCTTGTATCATGTTTTGGAATGCGAGTGGATCACTGATTTTTGGTATGGATTTATCCTAGTTGATACCCATGCTTGGATTAGTCAAGCACTTTAAATATGGCTCATGCATGATATTATGTTCCATTATTCAGCTAAACCATACTTCTGCTATATTAGTTTCTTTGGGAGGGTGCTTTTAAAATGCTATTTTCATGTATGGATTCTTAGATTGGTAAGCCCATTCATGGTGGTATTGTATATCTGGGTATCAGCTCAATGTTAGCTAATATCTCCTCAATATTTCATTCACCACATACACCTTCTGATAACTTATTTCTGTGAGGTATTTCTGAATTGCCCCTCTTAACAGTAAGCTGTCTTTGAATTATCTGTTTCTTTTATATTGGATTCTTTCACATTACCTCTGCAATATCCTTATTTTTGTGTCAGTTTCTGAAGGTCTTGGTCCCATTCAGATGAATTTTCCTTTTTTTACAAGAGATAGCATGAGAGCTTGTTATTGATAACTCCCTCTGTTATACCATATACTCCTTGCTACATAAGATGTCCTAGGCACTGGTCTATCACAACTCTAGGCTGTCTCTAGGAGCGACAACACCATCATAATTCAATTGGTAGATATCCCCTCCATATAACATGTTGATGTTTTCCATTACATCCTCCCTGATCCCTCGGAGAAGAACTAGCTTAAGTGACTCAGGATCAAGGGTACAATTATCCATCCTATAATTGAGTTGAAATATTTCCTCATATTCATATAAATATTCATCAGGTCCAAGGTTCATCCTAAATATTTCTGATGAGCTCGAGGATTGCAACAAGAATTTTGTAGCTCCCAAGGTTACCAACTTTAATTATCAGCCTGGGATTCGTACAAACTTAAGAGGTATCGACACTATGTGTGTAGCATACAATGTGTCCTTATTTTGTTTATCTGATATAATAGAGTGAATTTTATGAAATAAAATCCTAAACTAATTTTATAAATTTAATTGGTTCTTTGAAAAGGAATTAATCCTAGGAAAGAACAACAATTTGTAATTGAAATCCTAAGAGCATGAATTCAAATAAAAACTCTTAATATACATTGTGAAAATGAATGTCCTAAGTGGTTTTTATTCATCCTCAATCATGGATTTAGATCCTAGGGGTCATGATTCAATCCTAAAAGACAAAAACAAGATTTGGGAGAAAATCTGGTTGAGTTTACATATGCTACAAGAGTGCTACAAGAAACTATGTTTTTGGTACAGGAAAGTCGGTTTTGGAAATAACTCATCGAATGAAAAAGTAAACAAAATGAAAATGGGATGGGAAATTTTTTTTAATAATTATGATGTCTTAGGTATCCATTCCAATTGGAATCACTCTAAAATACCCAAGTTCACACGTGCTAAAAAATAACATAAATTTACTACTCTAAAATATGGAAATTTAAGAACTGGTGAGCTAGTTAATCTATCAAAAGCCTAACCTAATCAAGTGAAAATGAAATGGGGTAAATTTTGTTATTAAATTTAAAATTATTATTACCTAATACAATTTGAATCAAGTCAAATGGATCTCATTAACCCCTTCTAAATAATAGCATAAATTTACTACTATTTCGCTACAAGGCATTTCTAGAAATCTTATATTCGTGAACTAGTAACCAAATCCAAGTAGCTTAACGATTAAGATGACCTTAAAAATTTATTATAAGGATGAAAAATTCTCTTAAACCTGTAAAAAACATGCAAAATAACTCACTTAAATCATTTAAATCAATCCTACAGCAAGAAAAGAAACAATACTAAATACAGAAATATGCAAAACATAAATAAGAGATGTATGTGAATAAGAAGTGAAAAGAACATAAATAAATTGTACAAGAGAGCTTTGAGGCTCTTGGGATGGCCAAGCCCAAGGAGGAATCAGAGTCATATGGAAGAAACCAAGCCTTAGAAGCTAAAAATGGCACCAATATTCATTATTGAATCAGTCCAAGTACATCCCTGCAAGAAAAGAAAGTGGAGCTACCAGAAAACAAGTTTTCTCCACAATAAGACTAAAAAATACATGCCCCTATAGGAAAATTCGAATTGGTACTTATAAAAAATTATGAGGAAGCATTATCCTTGAAAGGAGGAAGCTTTCCCCTCCAAAATCCCTCAAATACTGGATCTGGTTCCCAACACTAGTATTTTGTAGTAAATGACAAGGAACACATTCCTAAATTTTCTCAATCATCAGAGTTCCAGAATCTCTCCAGAATTTCTCAATTATTTCAAAATATTTTCTTCATTTATTATCCAATCTTGATCCTCGAGTAGTAGGGAGAAAGTCCATAAATTATCTCCTTCTCCAAATATTCTCACAATATCCTTCAAAAATAAATAATATTAGGCACATATATGCAATTATCTATAAACCTTCCTAAGAACATATTAAATCTTAAAAAAACATTATTAAGTGTAGAAGGAGAGATTTAATATATATTTTATGTACCTAAGAAAGGTTAGATGGGCCTTAATTTATGTCTAATTTAGAGGCCCATCAATTTCCTCCTTTGTTCCTTCGGATCTAAAATAATATAGGTATTTTTCATTGAAGGTTTGTTGCATTTGGGCACAAGTAGTGATGATTCCTCTAGGTAGACTCATAAACTAGTGAAATATTGCATCCTTGAGGGTATAATTAAATAACTTCAGCTTCTCATCATCAAAGGCATAGTCATGGGTCCTACATATAGCATCAAACTCAAACATGAAGGTGTCAGGATCCTTAGAGGTTTGGCCATGGAAATCTGGAAGGGCATCAAGGCTTATATTCTTTATTTCGGCCTCTCCATTTGTTTCTTTGATATGGAAATTCTCATTTTCCCTATTTTTAGCCATGGGTTGGGTAGGTGAGATAGGTTCTTCTTCCACTATGGGATCCCCAAAATTTTCAGGCTCCTCACCTAAAGGGTATTCTAGGTCCCCTATAGTCATAGAGGGAAGTTCACAGTCACCAAATAAGAATGAAGGTTTACTGTTTGAGGGGATGGGATTTTTTGGTAATAATTTCCCTTGGTTATCCCTACTCCTACGAGCCATGAAAAAACTGTTTTTTTTTCACTTTTTTCCAAAATAACAAGACTGATGCAAAAAAAAAACAAACAACTCTTAAGTATAAATAACAGCTACTTTGACACCTCCCCGGAAACGTCGCCAAAAAGTGATGACCCCTGGTATTTTTTCAAGAACATTGCAACTCCCAAAGGCTTATTAACTTAAATTATCAACCTCTGGGTCATACGAACTTAGAGGTGACAGTGCTATATGCAGAGTAGGTTAGGTTCTACTCATGTCACCCTCAGTCATCAAGGTGTTCAAAGACCACTCCTTCATCTAAATACAAAGATAAAAATCATATCATAATTTCAAGAATATGAACATGATTCTAACTACGAAAGTCAAAATTTTATTCATTCAATGAAAATGTTGAATTGAAATTGTATGAAGGAAAAAAACTAGTTCAGTTTGTAGAAGCAAACCATGTTATTCTATTTGCATGTTTAATAAACTTAATAACCTACTTGCATGAGTCATTTATCTACTTGAAAATTTCTTGAAACTGAGAAATTCAACCTTCAAGAGAATTAAAAAAATGCTAATTCTAATCCTAATTGTTGTTCTATGGTTGCAGTGAGGAAAGGATGGGGTTGGAGTGGTCTTAGAGTCTCCTTAAATCATGAAATCAACTATTGGGGGTAATTATTCAACTTCCATATTCCAAAGTAAAAATATGGAGCAAATTTGGTTGGAGAAAACAATGTTACAAGTCTACTACAGGAAGTGCTACTGGAGACTCTGTCTTTCTATAAGAGGCCATTTTTTGCTACAAAAGGTGGGTCTAGGGGATTTTAAGGAAAAACTGGGGTATGGAAGGTAGAATAAGGTGGATTAAGTTATAAGAAGGTGAGTGAATGGTGTGGGAGCCCCTTGGAAAAGCCTAATACCCCCCGGAGGTCTATCTAGCACCAAAGTTTATGCTCACAGTGTCTTCCATCCAACTTAGAAGAATGGTCTCAGTGGTAGAGTCTAGAAGCAATGTGGGATTTCTATAATGGATATGGAGTGGCCTTGGTGGATGTAGAAAGGTGTTCCCTCCCCTACATATCAAAAAAATCCCTACAAACCAATCAAATACATGCACCAAATTATTATTATTACAACAAAATAAATTAACATGGAAATATGAGTTGAATTTTATTGAAATCTATCCTAACCTAGAACACAATTCCAATCACTCAAAAGGATTACAATCCAATAATTAACAATTTCCAATAAATCATAAACAAATATTTTTGGGTTGTTATTGTAGATCTTCCAATCACTCTTCCGACAAGAGAGGTGATAAGAAAGCATGCAACTACAAATTTTGTAATATAACATATACTAAAACAATAAAAGCGTGGAAACAACTTGAGAAGAATCAAGGAATAAATAAAAGACATGGATTAAATCCTCTGTGTTGGGCCCAAACCCAAGTGTTTCAACCCTCCAAAACTAACTCAGTTGCAGACCAATAGTGAACTTTCCATTAACAGAAAATAAGAGTCACATACATCATATAAAAAATTAGGATAATAATTTCAAGCACCAGACTCTCAGTATATATCCCTAGCTACAACACAAATTTGAATCCTAATGAGCCTCTTGGCTAGTCTATTTATACAAAAAGGTAGTTGAGGGTAGCTCCCTTGAAAAAATGAGTGATTCCCTCCAAGATCTCGATATTTGTGTATATGGCTCTCCTTGATCTTCACATGTACTTGGAGTCCCTCGACTTCTAGTTAATTCGAGCTATTGGTGATGTTTTTTTTATCTCAAGCCGAGTTGGAGAGTTAATGAGGTGGACAAGCCTCATATATTCTCTCTGGTTGTCTTCACCAAGCCCCTACATAGTAAATACCTATAGAGATGTTTCTTTTTCCCGCATATTAATCACATTAGGGAATACAATATTAAAAACACCCTTTAGTATTATTACTAAGCATATTATGGCTAAAAATGATAATTAATGTGATAAAGGGAGAGTTTTCAGGGTTTGAGGATAGCACAGTGAGCTTCAAAATATACCTATTTATGGGACCCATCATTTTACATACTGATTTCCTTGCATATTCTAATTGTCATAAGAAAAGGAAAAACTAAGATCATCAAATTCATGATCTTCTACATAACTACCATATATAGGATAATTATTAGGAATATGGAAGTGTTATGTCAATTACATGCTCATGTTCATTATGCTTATGTTATCAAAAGCATCATAGTTGCACAATGATTGTAAACTAAACTTGTAAATGAATAATGAGCTATTTCAGGATTGTAATGAGGACTTAACTGTTCATATTCATACTCATCAATTTTTGTGCTTTAGAATAATCAACATGAACCTCAAATGAAACAAAATCATAATTGTTGAATACATCATCAGTTACCTTTTCTTCAGTAGAAGAGGTTGAAATATCAAACTTCTTGCCTGAAAATGCTCTTCGTAAAATGATTGTTAATGTGCATATTCATGAATTTTTAATGTTGAAGGTGTTGTAGACATAATTTCTTCCTAAAATTTTCTTTCTTCACCAAAATTAATTACTACTATGACCAGGAAAATCAAATAAGTATAAACCAAATTCAATATTAGTCATTAGGTTGTGAGATTATTTAGAGTTCTTTTGGAAATCAAATCTAGAAATTATGCTCTATTCAATTAAAAATTTGGCTTGTAAAGAAGGAGAGGATAAACATGCTTCCTTAAAATACTTAGATTCATCTTGCAAACTTATAATTTCAGGTTCCTCATTAGTAACATAATATTTACTCTCTTGAAACCCTAAATCATCATTATTTCATTGTTCATTAAAATAGAAAAAATCTTCAAGGAGTAATTTGTTAGGGTACATGTTTTTATAATAACTATGAAAGGCAAAAATAAAATCTCTTAAATAAGAGATACTTCCATGATGAAGTTTCTTGTACCATTTTCGGGCATCATGCTCTAGGGAGAACATGAACAACTTCATAATAACATCTTCATGATAATCTCCAATGTCTTGAATTAACTTATGAAAATCAATTAAATTTTGAGTTGGATTATCATCATCCTCTTCTTGAAAGTGAGGAAGATGATATTCTCATATGTCTTTGTCAGGTATAGCATTAGGATAAATAGGTATGTTAGCAAAATTAAGAAGAGAAAATCGTAAAGAAATGTAGGATGTCATTGAAACAATAAAAATAAACTAGGATTTTCTAAGTGAAAAATTTAAAACAAATAGATTATGCAATAAGTCAAGTGCATGTTGTTGTGTTCTTATTCACCACCAAGACACAGATTTAATCAATTTTTAATTACCAAGGAAACAATTTTTTTTCACTTTTCTCCCTAGCAATGAGACCGGAAAGGATGTCGTCTCTTAGGGTATTCTTCGTGACAAGAAACAACCCTAAAGGAATCCAATGAGGATTTAACGATCCTCCTGCTTTAGGTTGGAGACTGACCTTCTCCAACCATAAGGGGTATTCCATGCATTTTATATGAGTTATAAAGGAATGAAAATTATTACAATAATAATATTCTTTGATTAATCATAGGCCAAGTCATAAATAAAAGAGTCATTTTTTTTTAAATGAGAAGTTAATATTTGTTAATAAGTGAAACCTATGTAAAACATATGATCCATGAATCTCATGTAAACTCAAAGAATGCAATCAAGATAAATAATCTTCCAAACAAACTAAAAAAAAAAGAAAAATAACATAACAAATTTTAAACAAAAGTAATGTAAAAATAAAGTAAAAGTAACATGTATGTCATCGATAATAAATTTCATTTACCATTATAAGTCTAATGAAATAATTCATTATCAAGTAGCGATATATTTTGACCTACAATAAATTAAGTAAATATCTTGAAGAGAAACTGAATCAAGTAATGTTAGAATTATTTATCATCTGATCATGTCAATTTGTTTATATCATTTCATGTACAAGTATATAACAATATAAAACTAACAAAATAATTACAAAAATAAAATGTTATATATCAAAATTGCATGAAATATTTACACAGTCATAGGATCGAGTTCACATAGCATGTGCATTGAAACCATTTTAGCATAAGTTTCCCTCTTCCCAAGATCACCCTCTATGTTTTGAGCTTATACAACCATTTTATCTTTACATGATTTGGATGCCATTCTGTTTCCATAACCTCTCGAAACAAAAACCCTAATATTAATGTTAATTACATTAATGACTTCTCATTAAATTCACATAATTTATAAAATGATAAATAATTATTTGTAATTTATTTCAACTTAATCTTTCTACCCATCATGTTTCAACCTTCTCTTATTAATTCTCCTAGGTAAAAAATAATTTGTTTTTCACATCTTTTTTTAAAATGGAATGAATAAATTCATTTTTCTTACTTCATCGAGATCTCCCCATAATAGTCATTTATGTACTTTATTTATCATATAAAATAATTACATTATTGTTTTGATTTTATCTCTAGTAAAATTTGATAAAAAAAATTTAAATTAACCTTTATGTGACAACCCTAATATTATTTTATAAAAGTGAATTTTATTTTTCACATTAAGAAAAAATAGAGAGTAAAATTAATTCAATTCAGTATTTTAAATGTTATTCAATGGCCTTATTATGATCATAAATAAACTCATGAAGACATAATGTATACCTTATTAGTTCGTACAATTAGGCATGAGACTATGGTAATCAAAATTTCACCTTTAGCATTAGTTAGTATGACATATAACCTAAGTTTTTAAGCTCTGAAATGTTTGCAACCTATGAAATTTTTGTATTAGTTTCTAAGGACCAATCATCGTAATCATCATCTTATTGGCCTCATACCGAGGCATGTGAGGCCAAAGCTTAGGATAAAAATAAATAATGAAAAACAAATTGAAACAAATTGAAACTGAAAGGAACTAATGCCAACATTAAATATCAAACATTTCATGTTAATCAAACTATATTGTCCATCGCTAAACTACATTGTCCATCACTAATATTGTCCACCGCTACATGTACTCATGCTACTACTTCCGTCTGTCTATATGTAACATGTGGATAACAGGTGCCACCGTTTTTGTAACAAGTGCCACTAACTTGACAACGATGTGTATTTATGACCCTAGTTCGTGGTTGCATGCACGCAAAAGATAATTAGCAGCTTATTCTCGCAAATTATTCACTTTTCTTTCAAGCCATTCAATAGAGACCAGGAAAATTCAATAGAGTTGAATTCCTGGTGGGCACGACCGTGATCTCGTTATTTTTATTCTCCTCAGACAAAGATCTGAATTACTAGTGGGCGCGACTATGATCTTATTATTTTTCTTTTCCTAAGACAAATCAACTAGACCACTATCAGAGAGATAAAATCCTGGTGGGCTCAACTGTGATCTAATAGCAATCAACTATACCTTTGTTTAAGAGCTAAAATAGCGGTGGCCATCGTTATGATCTGTTAGTGTGAAGGATGGGATTACAACGAGGGAATAATATATCAAAGCCTTGAAAAATCCTAGTGGGCATGTATGTTATCTATAAGTGTGGAATATGGGATTACAAAAAATCCTGGTGGGCATGACTGTGATTTGTTAGTTGCTGAAGATGGGATTACGCGGGACGCATATCTTGAAAATGCAGAATTAGATGGCCACCCTTTCTAAAAGGATTTAGGGTTTGATTTCGCCATCGATAGCCCTCGTGCTCATCTCATCCATTTAGGTAGAGCTTGATTCTTCTTTCAAGTATAAATAATTTTGTTATTTACACTAATAAATGTGGGTGGGTTTGGGGTTGTAGGCTATAAAGCTAGAGGGATGAATACTCAAATTTAAGGAATGGTTTCTGCTGTGAAGGAAGATTCATTGCAAGCATACAACATTGAATTGTTACTATAAGGTAAAGGCAAAGAATTTACCACTTGAGCCTCTCATTGGATTGACGGTAGACCTGAAGTAATTCATAATGATGAAATATGGAGAGAATAGCTGATATATTAAATTTTCTAAAGTTGAATTAAGCTTGCTTATATTACAGATTTAGATGAGAAAAATGCCCACCTCGCCTCTACTCTTATAACCACAAATGATGGGAAATTATTCTCCAATGGATTTCTCAATTCAGCAGCAACAGTGAGAATCGATATCAGATCCTCGTTCTCAAAATCAGACAACTCCTCACAACCCTCATGGAATTGAAGTTGTCATCAATTTACGCCATCTGTAGGCCTGCTTCTACAGGAGGATTCTTTTTTGCACTATCCCATGACTACAAATTCATGAGAAAGGACAGAGAGTTTCTCTATATGAGTGATGTAGATGTGGGTCTCGGCATTCCTCCCAGTGGCATGTCCATCATCGGGAGCAAGGTTGATTCCCATCACTTGATAGACATTTTGTTGGGCAAACACAAGTACACTGCTCCTATGGAATTCAAAGAAGTTTGGTGGATTATGTTCACCATAATTTTTCTCTTCAAGTTCTGGATATTTTCCATGAGTAGAGCAGTAGAGCCAGGAATTGAAAAAATAAAACATTCCTTCAATTTCATACCTTTTTTTTTTAACTTAAAAAATAAATGAGGGTTCACATTTTTGCTTGTGAATGATTGCAGATATCAATATTTTTAAATCAGAAATCAACCTATTGACATGGGTGTTGGACGAATCATTTCTCCATTTGGCTCTGGACGTCCAAGCTTACACTTGAATACTGATAAAACCTGAATACCATCATTTCTCCATGTGGATTTGGGCATCCAAGCTTGCTCAAATCCTAATAAAAATTGAATACCATTTGGGGAGACTAGTGGAGAACATGGTAATACTAATGCACAAAGGCATTTCCAACCTGTAACCCATAGTCACATGGTCACTACATAAAATATACACCAACCCCACTCCAACGCTCAATATAAAAGCATTAAGATGTGTAATGCATACCTGTGAGGCAGGAGGGATAGGGGAAAATCTCAATGAAAAATACCGAAGTCAGATAAAAACAACAATCAGCCTACCGACATGGGTGTTGTACGGTTCGTTTCTCCATTTGGATCTGGGCATCCAATATTGCTCGAATCCTAATAAAACCTGAATGCCATCATTTCTCCATTTGTTTTTCTACATCCAAGCTTACTTGAATCATGATAAAACCTAAATACTATTGGGGAGACTGGTAGAGAACATGGTAATATTGATGCACAAAAGAGTTTCCAACCTGCCAACCCACAATCACATGGTCACTGCATAATAAATAAACGAGGTCGAGAGAAGAGAGGGGAGATATTTAGGATGGATGCATCCTATTTTGTGTATAGTAAAATGCTCTAGCACATTTCTCTCATGCAAGGTCCCACACAACTATGTTCATTCACATACTAGGCATACAGTCGAGTTTTGTCTCTTGCCAGAGTTGCGGCTAAAGGATTATTGTCTGATACATTACACTCCACTAGTATATATCATTAATATTTTTCATATTAATATATTAGTGGTGTAGTTCATCTTTTAAATATGTTGCAATTTTTCTCGTTATATCTATTATTGTTCAAAAAAAAAAATATTCAAATAGAAATGCTAAGGAAAAGCAAAGGCATCATGAGTTTTAGTCACTTACAGGCTATACTAACCACTGACAAGCGAAAGGAGTTACAAGTTTTAGTCCATTAAATATCATTACTATTTTATGAATTAATACAATATAAATTCAAGCATAAATGTAAAGGGAAACGAAAGCCATAATGAGTTTTAGCCACTTTAGGCTATACTAACCACTGGCTAACCAAAGGTGTTGCGAATTAGAGGAATTCTCACAGAAATCCAAATCAACATTCTTCAAACCCGGCAACAAATTCCTTGAGTGAAGAATCTTCATCCCCTTCTCACTCATGTGCCCGAGCCTATGATGCCATAATGCTGCATCTGCTCCTTTGGAAGTTAAATCATTAAAAGAGTTAGAAATACCATTGCATAAATACAATGTACCAACCTTTTCGCCTTTTGCTATTACCAAGGCTCCTTTGGTGACCTTCCAAGTTTTATCTGTGAAAGTTGTCACACAACCTTCACCGCCTAACTGCCCTATTGAAATCAGATTTTTCTTCAGATATGGAACATGCCTTACCTCCTTTAATAGCCATTGGTTTCCATTCTGTTGTTTTACAAGAACCTTACTCATTCCAATAATTTTACATGGTTTATCATCACCCAAACGGACTTGTCCAAAATATCCTTGAACATAGTCATGAAAATATTTCTTATCAGGTGTGGCATGGAATGAGGCCCCTGAATCTACCACCCAGGAAATAGTAACATTTTTTAAAGAAATAATCAAAGCATCTTGTAACACATCCCCTGTCACATTTGCTTCATGATTGTTTTCTTGCTATTCATCTCCTTCTTTTCCCCTCCGAGATCTACAGTATTTCTTTAGGTGTCCTTTCTTTCCACATTTCTAGCACACTATTCCAGATCTGGACTTGGATCTGCCTTTCCTTGATTTACTACGATACACTGAGCTCTTTCCTCTTTCCATTCTTCTTCCCCTAGACTCTGCACTCAAAGCATTACGGGATGTCTCACCGAAGCTTTTCTGTCGCATTTCCTCACTAAGGATAGCACCGACAACATCATCAAACTTTAAAGTACTAGATCCAGAGACAGAGTTACTAATGGCCATAACTAAATCATTCCAAATTTCTGGCAATGAGCACAAAAATAACAGAGCTCTAACTTCATCATCAAAGTTTACCCCTACAGAACTTAACTGACTAGTAGCTGTATTAAAATCATCGAAATGGTCTACAATAGATCCACCTTCCAACATCTTCATATTAAATAAATGTTTCATAAGAAATACCTTGTTTGAGGCCGAGGGTTTTTCATATAGTTTCTCCAATCCATTAATCAAAACCTATGTTGTTGTTTCCTTCGATATATTGAAGGCTACCCACACCGTGAGGCACAACCGTGCTGTTGCGAGTGCCTTTCTATCAATAATATTCTATTTTGCGTCTATCATAGCTGTCAGCTTCTTTTTTTTTCCGCTCAATGATAGGTACAAATATTTTTGATATAGATAATCTTCCATCTGCATCTTCCACAGCGAGAAGTTTTGGCCGTTAAATTTCCCAACCCTAAATTTACCTTCTTCCACCATGGCTCCCACTCGAACTAGGAACCCTTCTTTCCTGTGAGTTTATCATCCAAATAGACCTTCGGCTCTGATACCAGTTGTTAGAAAATTATATATTATAGAGCAATGCAACACATAAAATATGCGGAAAACACAAGCACACAAAACACATAAAACCAAAGAGACACAAATATAAGTGGTTCACCCAGTTTGGGCTACATCCACCCTAAACAACCAGTTCTTCCTTTCTCTTATCCAACAAAATGAAGAGACACAACTTACAGCAGATTCGTTGTAATATCCTCTGTTCTCTCTCACAGTCTCCTTATCTGTTTCTCACTCTAAGAATACACACACAATACACAGCCGCAATACAATCCCCTTATACAAGCGAGGGGTTTCCTTTTAGGGAAAAAAAACCCTAAACTAAACATAACTTCTACTATCAGATCATCTGCCTAATGAACGGATTATATTGACTAGAAATTACTATACTTTTACACGACAATTTTACATCTCTTTTTAGCTTTGGGGGCGCTGCCCCCAGAACCCCCCGCCACAGGGGGGCTCCATAAAGTCGCAACCGCCCCCCCTGCACCCCCTAGGCAGCGTTTAATTACAGACGGCGTTGCCACTCCATTAAGGTACAGGGGTCCAATGTTGTGATACAAAATCAACAAGATAATCAGGCTCCACACCCAACAATCTGCCACTTGGAGACTGATTGTAGAAACTCCACCACTGCTTCATTTGCTGGATAATGACTCCTCTTTGGACCTGGTTGTTACACATCTTCATCGTCATCCTTGAAGACCAATTAAAACTGAGCATAATCTTAGTTTTTCCCTGGTTACAACTTTTGTTAGCATATCTGCAGGATTCTGGCTAGTGTGTATCTTTTCCAACTTCAACTGTCCATCTTCCAACACTGACTGTATGAAATGGTACTTGAGCTTTATGTCTTTAGTCCTGGAATGAAATTCTTAGTTCTTTGAAATATGAATGGCACTTTGGCTATCACTGTATAACGTGCCCATATCATGCTTCTTACCCAATTCATCCATAAACCTTTGTAACCAAATCATTTCCTTACTAGCCTCTGTAGCAACAACATACTTTGCTTCTGTTGTTGAAATTGCAACAACACTTTGGATTTTTGAAACCTAACTAACAGTTGTTCCACCTACAGTAAATACATATCCTGTAGTGCTCCTCTTGTTATCTCTGTCACCTGCCATATCTACATCAACATATCCCTATAGAGAAATGTTTGAACCACCAAAGCATAATGCATGATTTGTGGTACCTCTCAAATATCTGAGAATCCATTTCACTGCCATCCAATGTTATTTTACTGGATTTTTCATGTACCTACTTACAACTCCCACTACTTGTGCAATATCAGGCCTTGTGCAAACCATTCCATAGATTAAGCTTCTAACTACTGATGCATATGGAAATTTTGAGATATAGTCCATTTATTCTTGGGTCTTAGGGCACATCTCCTTACTAAGTTTGAAATGGCTAGAAAAAGGTGTACTAACTAGTTTTTCATTTTGCATGTTAAATACTTTCAACACCTTTTGTATGTACTCATTCTGATACAGTGTTAATTTGCGATTTTTCCTGTCTCTAGTTATTCTCATACCAAGGATTTGTTTTGCAGCTCCCAAATCCTTCATTGCAAATGAATTTTCCAATTTTCTTTTGAGCACATTTATTTCCTGCATGTTAGACCCTGCAACAAGCATGCCATCTACATACAATAACAATATAATATAGCTGCCATCATTTTTATTTTTTCAGATAAACACAATGATCAGAGTGACATCTAGTATAACCTTGTTCAGACATAAACCTGTCAAATTTTAGATACCACTACCTTGGAGCATGTTTTAAGCCATACAAGCTCTTCTTTAACCTGCACACAAATTTTTCTTTCCCTTTGACCTCATATCCTTCTGGTTGCTCCATATAGATCTCTTCCTCCAAATCTCCATGGAGAAATGCTATCTTTACATATAATTTTTTAAGATGTAAATCTTCTGTTGCTACAAGACTTAAAATAGTTCTGATTGAAGTCATCTCAACAACAGGAGAAAATACTTCATCAAAATCAATACCTTTCTTTTGTGCAAACCCCTTCACCACAAGTCGAGTTTTGTACCTTTGTTTTCCTCCATCTTCTTCCTTCAGCCTGTAAACCCATTTATTCTGCAATGTATTTTTACCTGTAGGAAACCTGACTAAGTCCCAATTCTGGTTATGCATTAAGGAGTCCATCTCTTCTTCCATGGCTAGCTCCCACTTCTTCCTAGTTTCAACCTGCATTGCTTCTTCATAACATTCGGGTTCACCAGAATCAGTCAGCAATAAATAATATAATGAAGGAGAGTATTGTTCAGGGGGTCTACTTATCCTGGTAGATCTTCTAACACCACTTTCAGGTGTTTGAGGTGTCTATTGTTGTTGTGGTGGTTGTTGTTGTTGTGGCTGTTGATTATTATTATTTTTAGGCACCTTTACTTTTTCTGTGATCTCATCAAGGACTGTGTATTCTTTGTTTTCTTTTTCCTGTTTCTTTTCCTACAACTAATTATTATACAAGACCTTTTCATTGAATATTACATCTCTTCTCCTAATATTTTTTTGATTTTCATAATCATATAAGCAATAACCAAAATCATTAACACCATATCCAATAAAGGTACATTTCTTTGATTTTGCCTCAAGCTTTTTTTTGTTTTCTTTATTAATATGGACAAAGGCCTCACAGCCAAAAGGCTTTAAGAAAGAGTAGTTTACCTTTTTACCTGTCCATGCTTCCTCTGGAATACCACTATCCAAAGAACTTGAAGGCCCTATGTTTATGAGATAAATAGCAGTATCTACAACATCTGCCCAAAATTGTAAAGGCAATCCTGCATGCAATCTCATGCACCTTGCACGCTCCATGATTTTTCTGTTCATCCTTTCTAACACCCCATTTTCTTGTGGTGTTCTTGGAACTGTCTTCTCTCCATGAATTCCATGCTCTAGACAGTACCTATCAAACTCTTTGCTGAAATATTCACCTCCATTGTCTGATCTAAGACACTTCAACTTCTTTCCTGTCTCAATCTCAACCAAAGCTTTCCATTTCTTGAAAGTATCAAATACATCAGATTTATTATGAATACAATAAATCCAAGTTTTTCTAGTTGCATCATCAATAAAAGTAACATAATAATGAGAGACACCGAGAGATGATGCCTAAGAAAGTCCCCATACATATGCATGCACAAGCTCTAATTTTTCTCTCTTCTTTTCTTTCCCAAATCTGATAAATCTGACTCTCTTCTCTTTTCCATAAATGCAATTCTCAAATAAATCCAAATCAACATTCTTCAAACCCGGCAAAAAATTCCTTGAGTGAATAATCTTCATCCCCTTCTCACTCATGTGCCCGAGCCTATGATGCCATAATGCTACATCTGCTCCTTTGGAAGTTAAAGCATTAACAGAGTTAGAAATACCATTGCATAAATACAATGTACCAACCTTTTCACCTTTTTCTATTACCAGGGCTCATTTGGTGACCTTCCAAGTTTTATCTGTGAAAGTTGTGACACAACCTTCATCGCCTAACTGCCCTGTTGAAATCAAATTTTTCTTCAGATATGGAACATGCCTTACGTCCTTTAATAGCCATTGGTTCCCATTCTATTGTTTTACAAGAACCTTACCCATTCCAATAATTTTACAGGGTTTATCATCACCCAAATGGACTTGTCCAAAATCTCCTTGAACATAGTCATGAAAATATTTTCTTATCATATGTGGCATGGAATGAGGCCCCTGAATCTACCACCCAGGACTTAGTAACATTTTCGAAAGAAATAATCAAAGCATCTTGTAACATGTCACCTATCACATGTGCTTCATGATTGTTTTCTTGTTGTGCATCTCCTTCTTTTCCCTTCCGAGATCTACAATCTTTCTTTAGGTGTCTTTTTTTTCCGCATTTCCAGCACACTATTCCCGATCTGGACTTGGATCTTCCTTTCCTTGATTTACTGTGATACCCTGAGCTCTTTCCTCTTTCCATTCTTCTTTCCCTAGACTCTGCACTCAAAGCATTACCCGATGTCTCACCAGAGCTTTTTCATCACATTTCCTCACTAAGGATAGCACTGACAACATCATCAAACTTTAAAGTACTAGATCCAGAGGTAGAGTTACTAATGACCATAACTAAACCATTCCAACTTTTTGGCAATGAGCACAAAAATAACAAAGCTCTAACTTCATCATCAAAGTCTACCCCTACAGAACTTAACTGACTGGTAATTGTATTAAAATCATTTAAATGGTCTGCAACAGATCCACCTTCCGACATCTTCATATTAAATAAATGTTTCATAAGAAATATCTTCTTTGAGGCCGAGGTTTTTTCATATAGTTTCACTAATGCCTTAATCAAACCCTCTTTTGTTGTTTCCTTCGATATATTGAAGGCTACCGACGCCGCGAGGCACAACCAGACTATTCCGAGTGCCTTTCTATCGAGAATATCCCATTTTGCATCTGTCATAGCCGTCGACTTCTTTGTTTTTCTGCTTAATGGTAGGTACATATCTTTTTGATACAGATAATCTTCCATTTGCATCTTCCACAGCGGGAAGTTTTGGCTGTTAAATTTCTCAACCCTAAACTTACCATCTTCCGCCATTGCTCCCACTTGAACCAGGAACCCTTCTTTCCTACGAATTTATCAGCCAAATAGACCTTCGGCTCTGATACAATTTGTTAGAAAATTATATATTATACAACAATGCAACACATAAAATATGCATAAAACACAAGCACACAAAACACATAAAACTAGAGAGACACAGATATACGTGGTTCACCCAATTTGGGCTACATCCACTCCGAACAGCCAATCCTTCCTTTCTATTATCCAGCAAAATGAAGAGACATAACCTACAATAGATCTGCTGTAATATCCTCTATTCTCTCTCACAGTATCCTTATATGTTTCTCGCTCTGAGAATACACATACGATACACAACCACAATAAAATTCCCTCATACAAGCGAGGGATTGTCTTCTAGGGCAAAAAACCCTAAACTAAACATAACTTCTACCGTTAGATAGATTTAAGCTCCTTGAAGTATGGTAGCCATAATTAAAAAATATTTACATAATATTTGAGATTTTAATTTACAAAAATCACATAAACCCTATCATTTTATTTGTTCAGATTCTTAATCTGATACATAATCTCTAGTCAAAACAGAGAACAAGGTTGTTATACGTTCCTGCTGCTAGTATCCTAGAAGAATTGTGAGGTGTATACTGCAAGATAACATATAGAATAGTCTTTTTTTTTATAGGCTCAAACTCTGAAGCTAAACTTGTGTTCGCTCCTTGTAGCCAACTAATGCATGAACCTGGAAATGATGCCAAAATTGTGTAACTGTCTGCATCCTTTGTTGCTTGCTTTCCTCAAGTTGACTCATACTCCTTAAGCCACCAAAATATCTAATATATTACCACGGTATACTTAAAAATAATTATTGTTGGAGGATTAACCCTAAGTAAACCAAAATGTTAAACATCATTAAGGTTTAGTACCACAAAATTAGGGTTTCTACTGTACTCTTCCCCTGAACTCAACTGATCACTTCCCTATGTTCTTTGCAACTTGAGAAATGATGTCCAACTTGTTTTGAATCCTTGTCACCCTTATGGTAAGCTTTTGTGGGCTCTTATCAGTTTTTAGGGTTTTTCTTTTTCTCTTCTTAGCACACTTTGTTTTCCTCTGTCTTTTCTTACTTTTTGCAGTATGCTCTATTATTTCTTCTTCATCAAGGATGATGATTGTCTCTTTGAACCTCATATTCATTCTAGCTTTGAAATTTTAGATCATTTTGTTATTAGGACGAGTGTGGGGTCTTTTTCACTGAATCCTAACCTCTGTCTTGGCTTCCTCATCCCCTGTTCCAAATTTTTGTTTACCATTTTTTCTCTTTGAGATTTTCTGTTTTGTTTCCTCCTTCTCTACTATTTTTTTCTATTGGCTTCTTTGGCTTCTAGTCCTTCCTTCATAAATCTCAACCTCTAGCATCTTCACAGGGACCTCTTCATGTTTTTCAACCTAGGGATGACTAGATTCTCCTTTAGTCTCATGAACTACAGCTTGAGAAGGAACTATGTTTTGGCCTCTTTTTGATATTATAGGTACATGTGGGTTTGGGTTCCTTTGTCTCATCTATCTCAATTTCTATACTTATTTATTCAACTCATGATTATATAAAATCTTAATCAGACTATGATGAAAGATATCATGAACTTGTAATTCAAGTATTTTCCTTTCCTTAGTGCAAATTTTCAGCAAATTTTGATGTAGGAAATATGGAAAAATCATTTTCCTAAATCCTACTAAATGAAAAAGAAACTTCATGTGGTATAAGTAAGCTTTAGAATACCTTCCTTCACATGTGAAGAAAATTTGGAGAACTATGATTGCATCAACCCATTAAGGCTTCAGTTTTCTTTGGAGCGCCCCTACATCCTAAGGCTTGATTTTGGAAATATTCTTTTAGGAAGAAATTTAAATCCACATTTAGCAACCTCTGCTTCTTGAACCACCTTTCACCTTCTACTGGAAAACTCGTTGCTTCAACAATTGACTCTTCTCTGATAGGAAATTCTAATGTTCTCATCTAGTAGTATTACCATAAAAAGAGAATATAAAATCACGGGACCAACTAAGGTTGTACCCATTAAAACATTGAAATATCGGTTCCCAACCTGCAAGTCTGAAAAGATCAACCGTCTCAGGGTATACTTCAAAGTACATGTGACTAGGTTCAAACCTTTTCACATGGCCATGTCGACCCTTTATTTCAAGCTCCAAGACCCACAACACCATTATTGGCCTTGAAATAACCTACCATAGGATTGCAAGACAACTAACCCTCTTTCTGCACTAGAAAACATCACATATGGGTTTGCTGGAAAAACTGTTTTTAGGAAAAACATGTCAAACTAGGTTTCGATTTAACAATGGGGTTAAAAAATGCTGGAAAATATCACATCATGCAGGAAAAAGACCATTATTTTACAAATCACCACTTGAGCACTAAAAAATGATGACTTAATGGGTCGTAAATCGAGTTTTATTTTTTTTCAAAAAGTGCTACGAAAACATTTTGTAGCGCCACCTAATTTTTTGTTGTAGGTCAAATCATAAAGCAAAATTTTGCATAGATTTGGGGCTATATAAAAGAGTTTAAATGACACATTTACCTAGGCTTAGGAAACCTTATAATGAATACAACACCCCCCTTTATATGATTATGGCTTGCGAAAAGATAGACTGACATCCTTGACTTGACATGAAGGCATAAACCTAATTATAACATGGACCAAAACACACTTCGTAGTTCTCTTGGGTATAAATTTTCCAATATGAACCCCCCTCCCCCCCCAAGCAAACATTTTTAATAGATCCCACAAGACAAGACCATAGATGTTGAACTTGACCTAAAAACTAAATGACAAGGCATGTTGTTGGTATAAGAAGGGCACCTCTAAAGTAATTGTGAAATCTAAAGTTCAAAGGAACTCATGGCTTATTGACTTGAAACCCAATTTCTATTTTATTTCAAGTTTTAACTCACATACAAATGTCATTTAAGAAATTTACTCAAAAAAATATATTAATAGCATAAAAATTAAAAGAAGAAGTATAATTCATTCTATTACCTCACACACGTGTATTTTTACATTTTAGAGGCTAATGTGCCCTCCATCCATGATATCAAGTGGATAATTATATTTTTTTTCATCTATATCTATGCATTTTGAGAGGAAAAGGTGGAGGAATCAGCTCATGGGACCATTTTTACCGATGGGACACAGTTTGGAAAAACGAGATCTGAAACCTTCTAGGAGCGTTTTGAGGCATTAAAACAACTTTTTTTGGGGGTAAAAATTTTCTTCTTTAACGTTAGTGTGCAACTTTTCATGCTATTATACATAGATATTTCTTTCCAATGGCGCAAGAAGTGTGTCAATCGGATCTCTTATGCAAAAGTTATGCCACTCAGAAGTTAACCATCTTGTTTTCATACCTATAGTTCAGGAGGATATTGTGTTAGCCCTATTATTCATGGAAAAGGGCTATCCATGTGCTTTTTATTTAAAAAACTCTAGAAGAGTCTATATTGTAACTCTAGTTAAGAGTTGATGTAGTCAAAATTAACCACTAGCAGACTATCAGGTTGTGTTATAACTGGGCCACTAGGAGGAAGAGGTATTCCATTCTTTCGAGAGAATTTTGTTCCATAGCTGAGAAAGATAGCGAGGAGAGATAGGAGGTAGAGCATACAAAGAGAATTTGTGTACTATTATCCCACGGGCCACAAACATTACTTTTTTGTACCTGTAGCCATATTTCCAGAGAGAGAAAGAGAGTGAAGCGACCTCACCTTCGAGTTGGGTTTTCCCCCAAAAGGGTTTCCCAGAGAGAATATCTTGTGTCTTATGTGTGTGTGTGAGCTTATTTTTTCATTATCTACTTTTAGGCATAATTTATATTCACCTGAATGCACTAATTACAATTAAATTTATAGATATTAAACTTTCATAAAACTGTAATACTGTAAAATCTCAAATTTTTAATATAATATTAACAGATATGATGTGACGGACTGTCCAATGGAATATCCATGGAATTTTAGAGATAATTTGGTATCATATCCAGGTTTCTTTGGGTAAATTTTGGAGATTGCAGGGATCTAGATTGGTGGGGCCAAAAATTGTAAAACCCTAATCATGGGCGACGAATCTATAAGCGAACCTTGTGATCCTATAGAGGTGAGGTTTACTCGGCCGGAAAAACAAGTCATAGATATCAACCACAATGTAAGCCTCCTCCTGGAAGCCTTGAATAGCAAGTGGGGTATATTTGGAGAATACAGGGGTTCAAATGTAGAGGAAAAATAGGAATGGGGATCATAAAATCGGGGAGAAACAGAGAACTAATCGAAGGAATAACATGAAAATATCAATCTGGTTCGAGTGTCATGAATCAGTCTTTGTTTAAAATGGAAGCAAAGTCAATATCAAGATGTAACAGGGAAATATCAACGATCTAAATTTGACCAATGGTTGTAGAAACTAGTGGAATTTTATTTCAGTGTCCATTAGATTGACGAAGGACAAAATATCTCATTTGTGCAGTTGAAATTAGAGGGCCATGCATTGACTTAGTGGGAGAGCCACACAAAAACCCTAATGTTGGACAGAGAACCTACAACGACTAATTGGGAGGATTTCAAAACCCTCATTAAATCATAGTTTTATCCCATTGGGTACATGGAGGACCAGTGGATCCGATGGCATTACTTCAAGAAAAATTCAGGCTAAAGCATGCAGGAGTACACAACATAATTCAGAAATATGGCTATAATGTTGGGTATCTCTCTAAAGAACCCAGATGTACTGCTCAAGTATTTGGGGGCTCTGAACCTCCATCCGCGTGAGCAAGTTATGTTGTTCAAGCCTAAATCGGTGGGCAAGGCTTGTGTACAGGCACAATACCTAGAGAACATAAGCCTGAAAAGAGCGCAATCAAGTGGATCAAATAAAAAGGAGCAACAAGAAGCTTCTAAGGAGGGGAATGTTGGGTATGTGTTATATTCTTTCCACTACTAATTTCCTTAATTTCCGGTGGGCGGTCCATGCCCATGGTTTTGTGCATGGTTTTGCACATGGTTTTGGGGTACGATGGTTTTCGGCCCCTGTTATTTTTGTAGATCCAGTCAAGAGAACTACGGTTATGTTCTAATCCAGGGTTAATGGATTAGGGTTTATGTATGCTTCGACATGTATATATATGTGTTGTAACACTAAAAGGAATATAATGAAATATCAAGCTGGTCGTCCCGATTTGGGATCCAGGGGAAAATCTATGTGTTTAACTATTTTATGTTTTATGACCTTGGTATTGTTTATTTTCTGTGATAATATTTGTGTGTAGATAATTTCTGTTCAAGGTTAAAACCTACATTTGGTATCAGAGTTGTTTTGGCTTCAAGGGGACACCTTTGCTGCTGAGGGTTTTTTGCTTGGGCCTAAGGTAGACCCTGTTCAGTGGGAGATCTACGAGATCGATTCTTTCAGTGAAAGAAGATGGCGAGCGGCAGGAAGATAGAGATCAAGAAATTTAATGGTCAGATTTTTGAGTTGTGGAAGCTCAAGATGGAGGATCTGCTGGTGGATAAAGATCAGTGGATTGTGGTAGATCCAGGTACTAAACCAACAGCAATGTCAGATGAAGACTGGAAGAAACTAGATCGAAAGGCTAAGATAACAATACGCTTGTGTGTCTCAGATTCAGTATTGTTGAATGTATCTGGGAAGCTACGATGAAGAATTTGTGGGAAAAACTTGGGACTTTGTACCAATCCAAGTCTCTGGTGAGTCAGTTGTTCCCGTGGAAAAATCCGTATAACCTGAGGATGAAGGATGGAGACTCGATGACAGAGCATCTGAACGCCTTCAATATTGTGGTAAGTCAGCTGTCATCTGTTGATATTAAAATCTCAGATGAAGATAAGTGCATCAATTTTTTGTGTTCTCTACCAGACTCGTGGGACATTCTGGTTATTACAATAGGTAGCAATACAACTACCTTGAATTTTTATGACATTGTCTCAGCCTTGTTGTCAGAGGAAATGAGATGGTGAAATATGGAGGGCCAGAATGGAGATGCCTTATTTGTACGAGGAAGGTCCCAAAACAGAAACAAGAATAAGGTTTTGAGTGGGAGATCCAAATCTAGAGGGAGATCTAAATCTCCTAGAAAGTTTGTAAAGGTATGTTGGAAATGCAGAAAGGAAGGGCACTACAAAAGGGAGTGTAGATCTAAAGCTCTTAAGAAAGGAAAGGGATATGATGATGCTACTTCTGCAGAGGAAAAAACCACCTTAGATGAAGGTGGGGATGTGTATTTGGCTTCTTCTTCAAATACACATGTAGATCATGAGTCATGGTTGATTGACTCAGGTGCATCCTTTCACTTCACTCCCCATAGGGAGTGGTTCTGCGAGTATGAAAAATATGATGGTGATGTCTTCCTAGGGGATGATAGGAAGGCCAAAATCGTCGGATGTGGAAAGGTCAAGCTAAAGCTGCAAGGTGGAAGGATTAGAACACTTCCTGGTGTTCTGCATATTCCTGCATTGGCCAGAAATCTGATTTCTGTAAGCAAGATGGATGATGCAGGTGTAAAAACAGTGTTCGAGAAAGATGCCTGCAAGATGGTTCGGGGAGCATTGGTATTAATGCGGGGAGTTTGGACTGGAACTCTGTACAAGCTACAAGGTAGCACTGTTATTGATGGGTGTAACAGTTATGTGGTTCTTGAAAGTGGAGCGGAAAGCCTAGCTGTCTCTGGAGAAAATACCATGCTATGGCATCAAAGGCTTGGACATATTGGAGAGAAGGGCCTTCGGATACTGCATAGAAATGGTATGGTAGAAGGTATGTCTAATTGCTCTCTGGATTTCAATTTATGTGAACATTGTGTATATGGGAAGAAAAATCGGGTGAGTTTTCCTTCTGGTGCTAAGAGGGCGAACAAGATATTATAACTTGTGCACAGTGATGTGTTTGGCCCTATGTCAGTTCCATCACTGGGAAAGTCTATGTACTATGTTTCATTCATAGATGACTTCTCAAGGAATACATGGATATATTTCTTGAGGAATAAATCTGAAGTCTTTGACAAATTTAAAGAATTTAAGGCTCTGGTGGAAAACCAGATAGAGAAGAAGATAAAGGCATTGAGGACAGATAATGGTGGGGAGTTATGCAAGAAGGAATTTGAAGAGTTCTGTAAGAAGTGTGGTATAGCACGGCAGAAGACTACTCCATACACACCTCAGCAAAATGGAGTTGCAGAAAGAATGAACAGAACACTGATGGAAAAGGCAAGAAGCATGCTCAGTGGTATCGGGTTAGGACAAGAATTCTGGGCAGAGGCAGTGGAGACTGCATGCTATCTGGTTAATAGATCACCTTCATCAGTGTTGGAGGATAAGACCCCACATGAGGTATGGACTGGTAAGAAACCCTCTCTTTCACATCTAAGGGTATTTGGATGTGATGCATATGTACATGTTCCAAAGCAAAAAAGGACCAAGTTGGATAATAAATCTGAAAGGTGCATCTTTATTGGGTATAAGGATGGTTTAAAAGGTTACAAGCTTTGGAACTCGGAAACAAGGAAGGTTGTGTACAGCCGAGATGTGGTGTTTAGAGAGGTGAAAGATGTTGTTAAACATGAAGTCATACCAAAGGAACCTGAGAAGATAGAGTTTGAGCTAAAGGAGGATGAATCAGACTCTACAACAGAAGAAGACTCAGAAGGGGAAGAGCCACAAACTCCAGCTGTGAGAAGGTCAGCTCGGGAAAGACGACAACCAGAAATGTATAGTCCATCTGATTTCTGTTCAAATTTTTCCTTAACTATAACTGATGATGATCCTAGAACTATCAGGGAGGCAGTGGATTCAGAGGATGGAAAACTCTGGAAGGAGGCCATGGTTGATGAAATGGCATCCTTGCACAAAAATGAGGCATGGGATCTGGTGGAGTTGCCGGCTAGAAGGAAGCCCATCGGGAGAAAATGGGTGTTTAAGAAGAATATGAATGTAGAAGGCAAGGTGGAGAAATACAAAGCTCGGTTGGTAGCAAAAGGTTATTCCCAAGTGCCGGGAATTGATTTTGGTGATATTTTTTCTCCTGTTGCCAAAGTTACTTTTATTAGATTACTTTTATCTGTTGCTGCTGCATTTGATTTTGAGATAGAACAGATGGATGTGAAGACAACATTTCTTCACGGGGATCTAGAAGAGGAGATCTACATGAAGCAACCTGAAGGCTTTATGGTGAAGGGTAAGAAAGAACTGGTGTGCAGGTTGAAGAAGTCTCTGTATGGGTTAAAACAGTCACCAAGGATGTGGTATCGGAAATTTGATACCTATATACGGGGACTTGGCTTCACTAGAAGCAAGGAGGATCACTGTGTTTATTTTAAATTAATTGGTGACCGTGTTATTTATTTGGTCTTGTATGTGGATGATATGTTGTTGATTGGAAATGACAAAGAAATTATCCAAGATTTGAAGACCCAATTGTTCTCCAAATTTGACATGAAGGATCTGGGTGCTGCAAACTATATTTTGGGCATGGAAATTAAGAGAGATCGGGCAAAGAGGAAGCTCTGGTTAAACCAGAGGAAGTATGTCGAGACTATATTGCAGAGGTTCAATATGCAGGATAGTAAACCGGTGAATGTTCCTATTCCTATAGGTGTAAAGTTGTCTGCTAAACAGTGTCCCAAGACACAAGTAGAAGAGGAGGATATGTCTCATGTTCCATATGCAAGTGTAGTGGGTAGCCTGGTGTATGAAATGGTCTGTACTAGACCAGACATTGCACATGCAGTGGGATTATTGAGCAAGTATATTTCAAACCCAAGGAAAGAGCATTGGACAACAGTGAAGCAGGTTTTCAGATATTTACGTGGCACTAGTCATTATGGATTATGCTATCAGGGAAGACCAGGATTGGAAAGAATGTTGGACATTCATGGTTTTGTTGATGCAGACTGGGCTAGAGATCTAGACCAAAGAAGATCTACAAGTGGATATGTGTTTAGCCTATTTGGAGGCGCATTCAATTGGATGAGTAAAAGACAATCTGTAGTGGTTGTTTCAACTACAGAGGCAGAATACATGGTAGCCACTCATGCAAGAAAGGAAGCAGTTTGGTTGCAGAGATTGTGCTCAAGTATGGGGTTGGTACAGAAAGCTATAAGGATAGACTATGATAGCCAAAGTGCAATTTTATTGGCTAAGAACACTGCTTATCATTCAAAGACAAAGCACATTGATGTTCAATATCACTTTGTTAGAGATATGGTTGAGGCTAAAAGGGTGTTGCCAGTAAAGGTGGACACTTTGAAGAATGTTGCAGATGAATTGACGAAGTATGTGAGCACTCAGAAGTTCTCTTGGTGTAGAGAAACAATGGGTGTTGAAGAATTGGGCCAATGACTAAGCTCTCCTGTGGCCCCCTGCGGAAAGAAAACAACAAGTGGGAGAATGTTGGGTATGTGTTATATTATTTCCATGACTAATCATGCATCAGGGGGTAAGAGGCGGGGAGATAGCCCCCCCTTTTCGTTGGGCACAATAGGGGGGGTCAGAGGGGGGGCAGTAGCGCCCCCTATCAGGATCTAGGGCAGCACCCTGGCGAAAATTTTTTGGTCCTTAATTTTTGGTGGGCGGTCCACGCCCATGGTTTTGTGCATGGTTTTGCACATGGTTTTGGGGTACGATGGTTTTCGGACCTTGGTATTTTTGTAGATCCGATCAAGGGAACTACAGTTATGTTCTAATACAGGGTTAATGGATTAGGGTTTATGTATTCTTCGGCATGTATATATATGTGTTGTAACACTAAAAGGAATATAATGAAATATCAAGCTAGTCGTCCTGATTTGGGATCCAGGGGAAAATCTATGTTTTTATCTGTTTTATGCTCTCCCTATTGTTTATTTTCTGTTATAAGATTCGTGTGTAGATAATTTATGTTCAGGGTTAAAACCTACAGGGAAGAGGAAGCAAAAAGGGGAAACAGATAAAAATATGGTAGCCACAACACACCATTTTAAATATCCCAGCAACCACTGCAACAATGACAATCATACATAGGAGAAGTGTTGGAAGTTTCATCCAAAGCTAAACCCAAAGAACAAGAAGAAAGAAAATAAGAAGAAGAATCTCATGGCCACTGATTTGAGCAACCAAGTTGAATCAGCTTGGACGTGAATGAGAAGATTATGTGTACATCAGAGTAGAAGGAGGTGAATCTTAGTATCCTTCAACAATAGGAAGATAAAGACATGACCAAGCTCTTCCATATAAAGATACAAGTCAAATATTGATGCTATGTTTGACTCAGGATCGTAGGAGAAGCTCATTGAAGCAGAGCTAGTCAAGAAGTTGGGACTGGAAGTTTGTGACCATTCAAACCCATATCCACTTGGATGGGTAAATAAGGATGCAAAGCTGAAGGTAACAAAGCATTGTAAAATTATATTTTCTATTAGTGTTGATTTTATTAATGAAGTAGATCTAGATGTGGTTCCCCTTGATGTATGAGGAGTAGTGTTTGGGAGTCCATAAATGTACATGTGAGATGAAATATTCATGAGGATATCCAATCAGTATTGGCTCATCAAGGATGGAAAATTGTTTATCATAAATGCACACAAAGGTAAGTTGAAAATTTCACTAGTAATGCCAACCAAGCCAAGAAATTTATTAGTTCCATCAAGAATTATGTTTTGTTGTTTCTAAGAGAAATTCAGTGTGAAGAGGAGTCAATAAGAGGTAAGGCATTCCTAGAGGGGTGTACTAAGAAACATAAACAACGATTAGAGGAGTTGTTACAAGCATACAAGGATGTGTTCTGAGAGCCTAAAGGGTTACCACCTAAGATAATTGGAGCATGAGATCCAACTATTGCCAGACTCCCCATTGTCAAATATTTGGTTGTACAGGTTGTCTGTTATAAAAGCTAGTGAGGTGAAGAAATAGTTGCATAAGCTTCTGGAACAAGGTGGCATTCGACCGAGTACATCACCATGTGGGTCAAACATCATCATTTTACCAAATAAGGATGGGACTTGGTGGATGTGTATATATTATAAGGTGTTGAATAAAATCACGCTCAAGAATAGATATCCCCTGCCTAGGATAGGCGATATACTAGATCAATTGCAGCAAGAAAATTACTTCAAAAAGCTAGACCTAAAGTTTGGATATCACGAGTTTCGATTCAAAGAAGAAGATACATGGAATATTACCTTCAAAACCATGAAAGGTTTATATGAGTGGTTGGTCATGACATTTGGCCTATGTAATGCACCAAATACATTTATGAGATTAATGATGTACTACGCCCTTTTATAGATTCATTTGTTATTGTCTATTTGGATGATATACTAGTATATAGTGCTCCCTAGGAGGACAATATCTCACATTTGACACAGGTGCTAGAAACATTGAAGAAGCACTAACTGTTGGAAAATATCAAGAAGTGTGATTTTTCACAGCAGTCCTTGGTGTATTTGGGGTATGTGATCGGTGGAGGAGAGTAGAAGATAGATTCTTCCAAGATGGAGGCCATCATGAAATGGCCAGTGCCTACTAATGTTTCTGAGGTCATGAGTTTCATTGGGACAACACAATACCTGAGGAAATTCATATCCTCGTTTTCAGTGATGGCATCACCGCTCCATACCATAACAACAAGTGGCAAGAGTTTCCATTGGAGAAAAGGCCAACAGAAGGATTTGAAGGAGGTAAAGAAGAAGATCAGTCAAGCACCAGTTATGTAATTACCGAACTTGCAGCGGCCCTTTGAAGTGGAGATAGATGTGAGTGGGTATTCTATGGGATTTTTCTTGATGCAACAAGGAAGGCATGTTTGCTACCATTCTCAAGTATTTCATGAGGAAGTTCTTAACTACCATACCTACAATAAGGAGATCTATGCCATGGTGCAAGCTTTGAAGAAGTGGAAGCACTACCTGATGGGAAAGGAGATAGTAATCCACACAGATCACTAGTCGTTACAGTACTTGCTAGCCCAAAGTAAACTAAAACATACCACGCATTACAAGTGAATGGGGTTTTTATAGCAATTTCATTTTGGTGATCAAGTATATAAGGGAAGCACAAACAAGTTGGTTTATATGCTGTCAAGGCCAACCACATCAAATACTACAACTTTGGGGACTCTTATGCACATGGATCCATTCACCATGATGCATACAGAGAGGAATATTCAAAGGATGAGGACTTCAAAAAGGTTTATTAGTAGTTGTAGAGTCATAGTCATGTGCATGATGGTGACAACACCATTGACTACCATCTCCAGGATGGGTTACTCTACAAGTTGGATAAGCTATGTGTTCCTAAAGGTGAGAATTTGTAGCTAATTAGAGAGGCTCACATCTCCAAGGTTGCAGGGAAATTGGTGTAGGGAAGACCATGGCTAACTTGCATAGGTATGTGTATTGGCCCAAGATACAAGAGAAAGTAGCTAGGTCCATAAGATGATGCAAGCTTTTCTGTACCAGCAACCCTAGCAATAGGAAACGAGGTCTATATCATCCCTTACCTGTACCTACACGTCCTTGGGAAAGAATTTCCATCAACTATGGGAGGTTTACCGATAATCAAGAAGAGACATGACTACCTATTCATGGTAGTTGACAAGTTCAACAATATGTGTGTTATGATTCCATGTAAAAATACCATCAGTAGACAAGAAGAAACAAAATTTTTCTTTGGACATGTCTGGGTGCAATTTGGGATACCAAGGAGAATCACTTCAAACAGGGATACAAGTTTTCTCAATGCATTTTGGACTATGTTGTGGGATAATATGGACACAAAGTTGAAGATATCTACAACATTCCATCCATATATATATGGTCAGACAGAAGTATTCAACAAGAATTTTGTTCAGCTTTTGAGGGGATACAACCAGAAGCATCTGAAGACTTGGGATGAAAATATGGTATAACAAAAAATTCTTACAACAAAGCAGTCCACACTTCTACAGGAAAGTCCCCATTTGAGACTTGGTTTCGATATTTATCACCTTCACCTTTGGATATTTCATATAGGAAATAAGGAGAAGTGAGGGAAGATATTACAAGAGATGCTTTAAGGGCTAACAATTTTATAGAGAAGATCAGACAAATCCATCTACAGGTATAAGAAAGACTGCAGAAGTCACAGGATAAGTATAAGGCCAAGCATGATCAACGCAAAATAGAGAAATAATTTAAGGTGGGACAAAGAGTACGGCTATAGTTGAACAAGGAGAAGCTGCTAGCTATAGTTGAACAAGGAGAAGCTGTAGGGGCCTGGTAATAAAATCAAGGCTCTGAGATATGGTCCCTTTGAGATATTTCAAAAGGTGTGTGATAATGCCTATCGACTCAGTTTACCACCATATATGTGCATTTAATCAGTTGTTACTCTAGAGAATTTGAAACCCTATGAGCCTTCCATGCTAGATGAGGAAGAGGAACATGTCCTAAATTTTGTGGAGGATTTGGAACTAGATTCTCAGGTAGAGTTGACAGGAGATATGGTTTTGTCGAAGATGTCCATAACTACAAGATAGGGGCAGCATGACCTTTGGCATATTGGATTAAAGGGACAACCTCCATGTTATAGGTTAATTTGGGCATCATCCCCCAAAACCTGGTCAAACTGGACATCATGCCCAAGACCAATGAATAGGGTCTATCATCCCCTTATATTTTAGTTGATATATGCCCTAAGTGAAAGCATTCCATTCATGGCTTCAATTGTCAGATTTCCAAGGTTTTAAGTATATATTATATGACCCACTAACTCACCAATGCTCATCTGCAAGGGACTAACTATGTTGTAGTGCCAATACCTCCATGAAAGGGTGGACTAAAATGCACTTCCAGACATTCAAAGGTGTGTTGGTCACCTCGGAGTGGAATTTTCTCTGTTCCAGGAATCTCCACATGACTAGTGCCTTCTAGAAGAGACTATAGGTGTCATACTTCGAATCCAAGTGTCAATTTAACACCTTTGAACCTAGAAATGTGTCTTTCCTATTATTAGAAAGCCATTCATTGAGAAACTACCATAAGTTTCCTTATAAATTGAGCACTCATATAAGTGCTAGGAAGGAAGAATTTTTTGCAAAGTTATGTTGTTGGATTCTCATTTGATAAGAGAGTGGAAGTACTGATATGATGCTAAGATGATGTTGGATGTGATGAGGATGGAATGAAGTTGGAGCAGGTTGATGACAAATCAATCCATTGGTTGTAAGCTTCTCCTCCTAATCTTTAATAAATATATTTGTTCATTTTCCCATACATATGTCTATATCTTGTGAAATGTTTTCTTGATGATGTATGTATTTCAGATCTAATTGGTTTGATTTGATTAAGATAAGTAGATACTTGTATATTGTATGTTGTTTGTTTTTCTCTATTTTTGTTTGCAGGAATCGATCTAACGGCTTGAGTTGGATTGAGAGCGATGGAAACAACGACAGAAGGAAGAGGAGAGTGAAAAAAATCACAAGTAGGCTCTTTCTCATTCCTGTATATCTGCTTGTTTTAGAGAAAATAGTAGTTGTATTTCTTCTGTTGTTCTAAGTGAAGGAACACCACACTCAGGGAATTTAATTTATCCATAGATTAAAATTATGTATAACAAATTGGTGACTCTGCTGGGGAATATCCTATCATTCCTAGTGTTTCTGCCTTTGTTTATCTTCATCAGTAGCATCTAATTTCTGTTATTAGATATTTGAACAAATTGCATTAGAAGTGTGTTTAGCTGCTTGTTTTTCAAACCTTCCTACACCCAACGCACGGTTGGTTAGGGTACAATGCACTTCAGTGCACTGTGTTCCATTCAGGGGTGCTCTGCAACACATTGTCTCCCCTTAGAGACTGTGTTTCCCACTCTACCAACCAAATTCCATCAAAATTTGTCATTTCTTTCAGTTTCAGCCACTTTTTTGCTATATTCTCAGATGTCTGATTAATCTTAGAGACCAGTAAACTTTCCTTTTCTTCCTCCTTTGAAAAGTAATTTGTTCAATGTTTCATTAGCTTTTTTCTTTATCATTGGCAAATCAAATTCAAAGTAGTTAATTTTTTCATTATATCAATCATCTTTTTGAAAAGGAAATTATTGTTTCGTTACTCGTTTCCTGTAGGAAAATTGTATTTCAATTCTTCATTTTCCTAAGAGAAATTATTGTTTCATTCCCCGTTTCTCAAAATAAAACACTTGTTTGATTTATTTGTGCATTTAGTTTCCTTTCCCATTCACATTAAAGAGAGCTGAAAAGAAAAAGATGCATGTGCATCTAGAGAATTGTGTGTGTTGCATAGGAACAAGTTAAGGAAATATGCATTTAGTTTGTGCTCTTTGTTGTATGCTCAAAAGTTGATTGCTCTTTCCCCTTAGTAGCTAGGATTTTCATTGAAAAAGCTAAATTGAAAGTTTTCTTATCATTTAGTTTGCATTTTTAGGAGTTTCCATTACATCACGCGGTGAACCTCAAAGAAACGATTTTAAACAAGATCAACATAAAATTTACATCAATCAACCTTAGAAAGCATTGTAACATTAATGATAATATTTATAAGGTCTAGGCTGGAGACGTGTTCCGGCGTCGTTAAACATAGCAGCTATCGCTAACTTTTCTGCGATACATTCTGAGTTTGATACCTCACTCCACGTGCATAAGTATATCAGAGCTCGTCCATGTACCTTTGGGTATATCAGGTAGTGTTCTAGTACGAAAAATATAAGGGGGTGCTCTCACTGTGCAGTTTCACATTAGACAACGCTAATACAGAATTGAGCCCCCACATACCTTTGGGTATATTTGGGAGGAAAAATTTAGGTTGCTATCCATTCATAGGTAATCGATTCGGCCGCTTGTAACTTTTGATACACCAAACACAACATTTGGGGAGATTTCTTGCCCGTACTTCTTGGTTCGCTAGGAGGTATTGTGCAATTCACAATTACTTGGTAAACCTTTTGCCTAGAATTACCCTTTTATTTTTTTATTTTTTTTTTGTAATAAAATCAATCAGTCATCGTGGAAGAAGAACATCCATTTCCCCATCGTTCGGATAGAATAACACTTAAACCAATTTAGCACCGAAAGCCATTTATGGTCAACGAAGACAACATCGTTCTACCGAAACCAATACCATCAGTATCTCTAGTGTGACATCATCATCACATATACCAGAGTCGTCTTGAGTCGTTTCTACACATCTTGGTTCATCCACTGTTGTCGAAACAGATTCCTCACAGCTGCCTCTGGTCATGATCCATCCAATCAATCAAACCATACCTCCCGAACCCAGCATTGTTCAACTGGAAGTTGATACGGATCCCATCGTTCTTTTGCCAGAACATCTAGATCCTGAAGTCAAATAACCAGAAGTTATTCCTATATCGATCACTCCACAGTCGATCGTAGCCATTGAATCTCCCATATCGCGCAGTCAACAACCTAAAATATATCTCGGGCCTGATGGAAAAATCATTTCACCTAGTTTGATTTCGATTGAGCAAGAACCTCAACAAGACACACACTCTCCAACTCCAACCCATTTTGGACTAGGGCTTTATCTTTACGAGACTATTCCTCAGTTGAATTACACTACTTCTTTTGATCCTGTGTCAATTCAAGTTCCCGTAGATACTAGAGGGTATACACTGGGTCGTTTGACCATGGTTGAGTCAACATCCCCAACTGTACCATATGTTATAGTTGCAACAACATCTACTGTTGCTACTCCTTCGATGATTACCATGTCACATTCCAAATTACCCTATGATATTCCAAACTCAATGGCAACCCTAGAGAAGACCCGTCAACGCATGTTATAACTTATCATTTGTGGTGCTCATAAAACCCCTTAAATGATGACTTAGTTAGACTACAACTTTTCTAGCACACGCTCACTGGTCCGACTGCACAATGAGGATGGTTCTCTTACTGTGTCAACCTCGTTAAAAAATGAATCAGGTGATGAGGATAGTTCTTTTCCTGTTTCAACCTCAATAAATGAAACAAGTTCCCTTGAGGATAGTTCTTTTCCTGTGTCAACCTCGATAAATTAAATAGGTTCCCTTGAGAATATTTATTTTACTGTGTCAACCTTGATAAATGAAACAGATTTTTGAGGATAGTTCTTTTAATGTGTCAACCTCGATAAATGAAACATATATTTTTATCATAGTTCCTTTTCTTGTTTCAAGCTCATTAAATGAAACAAGGTTCCATGAGCATAGTTCTTTTCCTCTGTCAAGATCATTGAAAAATGAAACAAATCCTCTCCTACTTAAGATAATTCTTCCATTTGATCTCATAAATGAACCTTCATTCCATCCAGCTATTAGTAACCAGTATTCTACTTAGGTGAATGAAATGAAGCTTTGGGGGCATGTGCTCTTCCAGGGGGCATTCGACATGTGCTCTTTCAGGGGGAATTCAAAACTATCACGAGTTCATTTCAGTTATTATTTTCAAGATTCGTTAAAATCATGAAAATCTCGAGCTTCCTTTGTTATCTTTCATGCTAGTAAAACACATGAAAATGTTGAGTTATTTTCGTCTTCTCCTGCTCGTAAATTAAATTGAAAGTCAGACAAAACATACTTTTATCCTCTCTTTTTAATCTTTGATAAAAATCAAAAAGGATTTGAAGCACACTTTTATCTCTTTTTCAAGCTTCGATAACTGCGAAAAAGGAACCCCCTAGAGTCTTCTTTTAGCTCTTTTCATAATCCGATAATGTGAAAAGATTTCCGAGCACTCGTCTTTTCGAGCTTGTAAAATTAAATGAAATGAGATCTAATAAGTATAATTTTAACCCTTTTTCAGACTCAGATAGATTATTTACGAAAAAGGAAAACCTTAGTTGAACATGGCTAAAAGGTTTTCTCTATTGGAAATGTTGTCATTGATGGCAAAGGAGATGGCAAAGGAGGAACACATGAAACAATAACAAGGAAAAGAGAGCAGCATAGAAGCAGATAAATAGCAAAAGACGCAGCAAGATGTAGAGAGGGTCGAGCAGTAGAGACAGGGCCATTTAAAGAAGCAGGGCAGCAAAAATAAGCAGCCCAGGTTACAGAGGCAGCAAAGAAGAAGACAAGAAGCAGAGGCAGCAGAGAGAGCATAAGACAAGTATCAGAGGCAACAAAGAGAGCAGAAGAGATAGCAAATAAGTAGAGAGGTAGCAAGGCAGTAAGGCAGATAAGGAACAGAGGTAGCGGACAAAGCAGAAGTAGCAGATCTGGAGAGACCGAGTAATGAGGATAGAAAGGCCACTGATTCAATATCAAGCCTGAAAGGAATTTCTCCATTGGGAAGACTGTGAAGCACTGTTGGGAAGAATACATCAATTCATTCTACAGAATTATATCAAGATGAGGAACAAAACTCTGGTAACGTAGCAGAGTTTGAAGTTGAGGAAAAGAACTGTTGAATTGCAGGCGTAGAAGATCAGAGCCTCATGGGGTTTGCTACAAGTATAACCAGTGGAGTGGATTCTATATACGCAACTGATAAAGGGGCTACACACATACTGCAAATACTATTCAAACCAGAGACTAAAGAAAAATCTTATGGTAAGGGCGAATTTGCTGGTGCATAGAGTAAGTACTGCATCCATGGAAATGATGAAATGATGGCTCGATTGAAGGCAAGGGAAGCCATATTCTGATTGTGAATCTACAAGAATGGAACTGTAGTTCTATACAAAACCCAAGATAAAGGGGTTGATGAATAGTGAATTTGAACCGTGAGTTGATTTGTAGAAGAAAACGAAGAAGGAGGAGGCAATGTTACAAACATGTGAAGGTCCGCAGTTCGATCCTACGTGGAGGCCTCAAATGTTTTGTTTTCGTAAATACCTTGATGCTGACCTGCATATTTCATTTTATTAAAGGAAGTTGTTGTGTTAAAAGGAAAATTGGGGGTGTGCTGTATCATTTTGGTCCTACAGGAAAAAAATGCCCAAAATATACTAAATATCAGGTTGAAATCATGTTTAAACAAAGATCCAAACTTCAAGCGGTTATAGAATGGAGTTATATTGCTATCGAGTCCAAAGATACCAATCGCATCAGCGATTTTTGATCACATCGGTGTAGTGGAAGAGCAAGGGAACGAATTGTTGAATGTTGCGATTGTGATTGAGTGATTGAATCACAACCCTTAGATCACGGTTATTTGTGACAGTTGGATCAAGCGCTGATCGCATCGGCAGATTGGAAGAACAAAGGAATGATTGTTTGAAAGTTGCGATTGCGACTGAATGTTACGATTTCAATTGCGACTGAATGTTGTGATCAATCGCATCGGAACCATCGCAAAGAGTTTAATCGCAATCAGAAGTCTTCGGAGGTAGCTCATCGCATTGGCGAATAGACAAAGATTGGTAAGTGGGCCCGAAAGGTTGTTTTCTATGTTAAATGGGTCTATTATTATATCACCGAGAGTTATTTGAAGGTTTTATAGAAAAGAAAGATTTTTATTGTTGGTTTGTTATATGTTATATAGACCAACATATAATATTTAGAGTTATGATATGTGTTGAATGAGGATGTGGGCCCACAAGTCCCTGTTGATATATGCATAGGTGCATTGGTTTATCCACGTATGATATGGCTTGCTATTCAATGGTATCCTCAACCTTTATTTGAAGGGAAAATAAACTTCCGTGGTAAGTTATTGTGTTGAATTTTAAACCAAGGGTGGAATATTAACATGGGTAAGATATGTAATGGATGGTGGCTGACAGTATAATGCGTTGCACTCATTTGATGAATGATAAGAAGGAAAGTTGAAACCGTAAAGGTTTATGCCGTGGAGTCTATACCTATATGAGTATCCATTCCATAAAGTGGGCCCTATGTAATGCAATTTATTATGAAGGTCAAATGTTGATTAGAGTTTGGTTTAAATTATATATGTAGATCTGCCATACAGATATGGGGTTTCATAACCATGTAAAAATGAAGCTTCCGCATTAATTCAATTTTCCCAGTTCAGAAAATAAGAAATGCTTCCTCATGTAAATATTGCCAGACTTTGAGATTTGTTTGGGGCTAAACTTGTAAAGTAGGTATATACACAGCGGATACACAAGTGCAGTGAACAGGAGAGTATGCAGAAACTGAAAAAGAACCAGGGAATTTTACATGCATAAAATACAGAGGTATGCAGAACAGTTACATGACAGCAGCAGAAAAGACAAATGCATAGCAAACCAAGGGCCGGAAAAAGGGCTAAGTGAAATTGTTTTATGTAACTGAAAATGTGAATGTAAATGTTTTCATTGATTTCATATTGTTTTCTATGCAAAGGCAAGTCTCCGGAGGAAAATAAATATCCCACTTTAATGTTGAAATGTATATCTATTGTTATATGTTTTTCTGAATAAGTGGATAAAGAAATGAGAAGGCAGAAGTCAAATAGTCATGGTTGTTCACTTTGAATTCCCTGTGGAATGCAAATAGTCATGAGATGAACTCTATAAATGATATCTCATAAATATGCATAATGAAGGAAGAGAGGTTAGAGAATGGATAAATGATGCAGTGAGGCAGAGAAGAAGGAGTAGCTGATAGAAAGGCAGAGAATACAGAAATGAAGCAGTGAGGTAGAGAAGAAGGAGGAGCTGATAGAGAATCAGAGAGAATGCATAAATGAAGCTGTGAGGTTGAGAAGGAGAAACTGATAAGAGAATCTAAGAAAATGCAAAGATGATGCAGGGCAGATATGAAGGCTGGTGCATAGCAGTGGAGAAGGAACAGAACAGAGCTGATATCCAAGGAAAATCAGCAAGTGTTTTTCTTTTGAAAGAGTAAGGAAGTTGGAGCTTCCTTATCAAGTTGTAGCTTGATAGATGTCAGTTGTAGCTGACTGAGGTAGGAGCCTCCTGTAGGTTGGTTCCTGTAGAAAATAGATGGGATTTGGTGCTTCCACATCAATTTGTAGCTTGATAAAATGTCATTTGTAGCTGACTGAGGTTAGAGCCTCCTGTAGGTTGGTGCTTGCAGAAAATAGATGGGAGTTGGTGCTTCCACATCAAGTTGTAGCTTGATAAAATGTCAGTTGTAGCTAACTGAGGTTGGAGCCTCCTGTAGGTTGGTACCTATAGAAAATTGATGGGAGTTGGAGCTTCTTTGCAAGTTGTAGCTTGCAGAATTGAGGTAGGAGCCTCCTGTAGGTTGGTGCCTACAGAAAATCAATGGTGATAGGGATTTGGAGCTTGCCTTTGGATCACAACAATAATAAGATGTGGTTTTCTCCCTTTATGGGTTTCCACTTATATCTCGTGTCTTTTTGCATGATGTTTGTGTGTTGATATGGTTTATCTAATCTGCTTAATACTTGCTGCTCTCATATTAAGTCTGTTGTTACATTATCTTAATACTTGCTGCTCACTTCTAAGATTACTCACATATTAAGATGAACATGAAATCAAGGTGTAAATAAGTTTTAATGGAAAATTTTTAAAATTCCATGTATGTGTTAAAGTGATTCAACCCCCCCCCCTCAATTTAACTAAGGGTTCAACATTCTCAGGTATCATTTTACACTTTTTCAAACATTAGCGACAAATTTATGAAAAAAGACTCATGGAGTTTTCTTTTCTCCTCTTTTTCAAACTCTCTAAATATGAAAAAGGACCGGGTTTTCACTATCGTTAGACTCATTAAAACATAAAATAGCGACGGACTTGTTGATCATGGCAAGAATCGAGTTTCATTTATCGCTAGACTCATTAAATTATTAAATAGCAATGGATTCACCCAAAGGGTCGAATTATAGATCAAGCATATGTTACCCTCCTCAAGCTTGTTAAAAAATAAAGAGGTACTGGTCGTCAAATGCCTGGGGGAAATTTGGGAAAAGGAAAAAAACACTTTATGGTAGCAAGTTGCTCTTGAACATGACACTTTCACTCCCTCATTGTGACATTTGGGTTGGGTAATCTTCTTGACTTTTCATCATACCTTCACTTCAGTTTTGGGTCAATGCTGCCAACTCATCTCAGTGTTTCCAATATGCCCAAGAGAAGTCATCCAGTAAATCCTCATCTTTCTGCAATACTCATAAAGCTTCTATTTCATGACATTCATCCTTGAAAATTGCTATATCAAGTCACATTTTTTCTTCGAAATCATTACTCCCATTTCACGATAAATTTGCTTCATGTCGACATCAGCTGATCATCCAGGAAGTTTACTTAGAAACATCTTCCAGTACCTTGGGGCTTGCTACATCATCAACAAGTTTCTCACTTTCAGACCTTCGATCGAAATATTTTGTTTAGCATTCAACATCAAATCATCTATTCACGCCTTACAAATTTCACTGTAGTACCTTGAAAGCCATTGACATCAATGGTGGTTTTCTCACGTCTGTTAACATCTCATATCATTGGTTGGTAATCAGACGATGTCTTCCCATGTTCGACTTCAAATCATATATTCGCGTGGTTAGACTTGTACCTGAATGATCGAGTGAACGAGATAAGAATACCCTAGATCTAGTTTCATCCATCTAGGCTATGATTTCAGGATTTTTTTAGACATCATCTGTATGATGGCTTTACATATAGATCATCATCCGAACATGGGCCTATATCTCTCGGCATGTATATATTGGGCAACATTCCAATGTAGAAGACTTTCTGAATTATGTACATGTTATGATAGTTTTGTGCTGATCATGGGTATGCCTCCCTTAGAAATTTTTTATCAAGATGAAAATATCATGATGTAATGTATTGCAAGTTTGATGCAGGTCATCGTCCGCTTCAGATCCTACTGATCACATCGTAAATCATCTCATCCAAATACTATTATTATATTGACTTCATGCTTTAGAGGGCAACTGTTATAGGTCAATTTGGGCATCATCCCCCAAGACCTGGTCAAACTGGACACCATCCCCAGGACCAATTAATATGGTCTATCATCCCCTTATATTTCAGTTGCTATATTCCCTAAGTGAAGACATTCCATTCATGGCTTCAATTGTAATATTTCCAAGGTTTGAAGTATATATTATATGACCCACTGACTCACCAACACTCATCTACAAGGGACTAACTACATTGTAGTGCCAATACCTCCATGCAAGAGTGCACTGTAGTGCACTTCCCGACACTCAAGGGTGTCTTGGTCACCTGGGAAAAGAATTGTCATTGTTCCAGGAATCTCCACATGGCCAGTACCTTTTATAAGAGTCTATAGGTGTCATATTTCGAATCCAAGTGTCCATCTAACATCTCTGAACTTGGAAACATGTCTTGCATGTTATTAGAAAGCCATTCATTAAGAAACTACCATCAGTTACCTATAAATTGAGAACTCATATAAGTGCTAGGGAGGAAGAATTTTGTGAAAATTTATGTTTTTGGATTCTCATTTGATAAGGGATTGGAAGTACTGATATGCTACTAAGGTGATGTTGGATGCAATGAGGCTGGAATGAAGTTGGAGTAGGTTGACGAAAAATTGATCCATTGTTTGTAATCTTCTCCTCCTACTCTTTAATAAAGATATTTGTACATTTTCCCATACATGTGTCTATATCTTGTGAAATGTATTCTTGATGTTGTATGCATTTCAGATCTAATCGGTTTGATTTGATTAAGATAAGTAGATACTTGTATATTGTATGTTTTTTGTTGTTCTCTGTTTTTGTTTGCACGTGTTATCACCCAACAAATTTTCAAAACATCATTGTGACAAGTTTGTTTTTGATCATGGGTCAAAATTGGGTCTTAGGATTCATTTCTTGAATTTTACCAAAAGGGAGTATTAGATTTTTAGGTTTGAACCTTCCTTAGTGTTAAATAAATTCATTTTAAAGGTTTTTCATGTCAAGTCATTCATCATTTCATCATTCATTTCATTTCCATAAGTTTTTTCACCAAAAATGTCTAATTAGCCAAGAAACCTTACTTTCGTAGCTCCACCTGTTGAAAAAAGTTGTTTTTCGCTACAAAAGTGTTGTCTTTTCGTAGCGCAATATGAAGCAAAACTTTGTTTTCTGGTTTTGAGCAATCAACTTCAAAGGAGGTTTCCGAACAAACAGAAAGGTATTTTAAGAAACTGAGAGAGGTTATTTTCAAAAAAATATCAAATAATAACAACCTCTCTCACGTTTCTTACAGGTGTTATCAGTTGGGAGATACAAGGATTTCTTTGAAGCCCTATTTTCAGAAACAGAGATTTCCTATTTTACAAATGTTTTTCAAAGGCAGTTTCTGGACAGCAGGAGATATGTTTCAAAAAAACAAGAGAGGTTTTTATTCAATACATAATGGCCTAAAAAAACCTCCTTAATTTTCTCAAAATACATCATGGAGTAAGAGATACAGGCTCTGTCCCAAGACCTATTTTTCAGAAAAAAAAAAAAAAAAAAAAAAAGGAAAACCAATAGGCCAACCTATTGCAAATGAAGAAGAAATCCCTCAAAAAAGCTAAAATGAAGTTAGTATATGGTTGTTGTGGTTTTTAGATGATGATATAAGTAATATTTTGAGTTTTTGGGGAATAATACTTTTCACTTGGAAAAATGTTTGGCAAAACTACACACTCAGTAGTTTTGTAGTGCATCTACTGTAAAAAAGCAAAAAAGCGCTATGAAACTGCTGTAGCTGCCTTTTCTGCTCCTTTTGATCAGTTTTCAAGGGGTTAAAGGATTATTTAAGAGCTATAATTTTTATGGAAGATGTATTGAAGGATGATTAAAATGTTGCATAAGGAAAGAACAAAATTTTTGAAGAAAAAAAGTTTGAAATGGCAGCGCTACAAAGGGCGCTACGAAACTATTGTGTTTTCGTAGCGCCATAAATTACAGCCTTTTGAATAAGTTTTGCAGTGGTTTTTGGACAACTGGAGGCTAGGGATGAGTGATGAGACATGTTAAGATAATCTTCAACATCCAAGGTTCACGAAATAAAGTTTAAATTGTGGCTAGAATGTTCAAAGAAGGAAAAGAATCTTATGCCTAAAAAATAGGGTTTGGTTTCCTGCTTTTGTGGAGGTCAGCAAAGTGGTCATGAAGAACTAAATCCCATCATCCAAATTCGACCATGTGGTGATACACTTGGAAAATGATGTAATTTTAAATAGATAAGGTTGTTAGGATAAGGTTGTTAAAGATAGTAATGAAGAGTTTGAGTCCTAGTTGAAATAGGACTGTCAAGTAGGATAGGTGTCTGTTTGTCATAAATTTGATGTTTTATGGTTATGCAAGGTGTCAAGAGTTAGAAATTTGATGTATCTAGCCTAATATGAGATCATATCATATTTTAAATGGCCTATTAAAGGCCATGGGGTTGAATTAGCAAAGGGTTGGAGACTTTTTAGCAAAACTGCTACTTTATGTAATGGACTGTGATCAGTAATGTAGAGAGGTTTTCATCTTGACAGACCTGAGACTCTTAGTGTATTTCAATGAGTTTTATGTCCTATATTTGAATTTTTTTCCTTCCATAGTCTTAATGCTTATTACTCAGAATTCATGGATGTTCATGCTCTGACTTCCTTTAAGTATTAAACTATGGTCAAATGACTTTTAGGTCCTATCTTTGAAAGGTTTTCTTCAATATCTTAACGATTATTACTCAGAATTCATGGTTATTCATGCTCTGACTTTCTTTAAGTATTGAGTTATGGTGATTTTCTTTTAATATTTCCTTTTAAATACCTTGATGTCTCATAACTCAGAACTCATGTATCACATGCTCTGATTTCTTCTGAAACTCAAGCTATTGGGATTTTCCTAAATGTGTTACTCTTTCATTGAAGTATATACAAGCCTCAGCTTCTACAAGGAAAGATTTTGCTATTGAGAGCCCTATTCACTGACTCCATAGCCCAATGGTAGTAAGCTTTGATCTTTTCAACCTATAAACATATAAAAAATTTAACCCTTTTATATAATACATCTACTCAGTGTAATTTTAACCCTTTTTTGGACTCAGATAGATTTTTTACGAAAAAGGAAAACCTTAGTCGAACATGGCTAAGAGGTTTTCTCTAATGGAAATGTTGTAATTGATGGAAAAGGAGACGGCAAAGGAGGAACACCTGAAACAATAACAAGGAAAAGAGAGCAGCATAGAAGCATAGAAATAGCAAAATACATAGCAAGATGTAGAGAGGGTCGAGCAGTAGAGACAATGCCATTTAAATAAGCAGGGCAGCAAATATAAGCAGCCCAGGTTACATAGGTAGCAAAGAAGAAGACAAGAAGCAGAGGCAGTAGAGAGAGCATAAGACAAGTATCAGAGGAAGCAAAGAGAGCAGCAGAGATAGCAAATAAGTAGAGAGGTAGCAAGGCAGTAAGGCAGATAAGGAATAGAGGCAGCGGACAAAGCAGAAGTAGCAGATCTGGAGAGACCGAGTAATGAGGATAGAAAGGCCACTAATTGAATATCAGGCCTGAAAGGAATTTCTCCATTGGGAAGACTATGAAGCACTGTTGGGAAGAATACATCAATTCTTTCTACAGAATTAAATCAAGATGAGGAACAAAACTCTGGTAACGTAGCGGAGTTCGAAGTTGAGGAAAAGAACTGTTGAATTGCAAGCGTAGAATATCGGAGCCTCATGGGGTTTGCTACAAGTATAACAGGTGGAGTGGATTCTATATACGCAACTGATAAAGGGGCTACACACATACTACAAATAAGAGTCAAACCAGAGACTGAAGAAAAATCATATGGTAAGGGTGAATTTGCTGGTGCATAGAGTAAGTAATGCATCTGTGGAAATGTTGAAATGATGGCTCGATTGAAGGCAAGGGAAGCCATATTTTGATTGTGAATCTACAAGAATGGAACTGTAGTTCCATACAAAACCCAAGATAAAGGGGTTTATGAATAGTGAATTTGAACCGTGAGTTGATTTGCAGAAGAAAATGCAGAAGGAGGAGGCAATGTTGCAATCATGTGAAGGTCCGCAGTTTGATCCTACGTGGAGGCCTCGAATGTTTTGTTTTCCTGAATACCTTGATGCTGACCTGCATATTTCATTTTATTAAAGGAAATTGTTGTGTTAAAAGGAAAATTGGGGGTGTAATGTATCATTATGGTCCTATAGGAAAAAATGCCCAAAATATACTAAATATCAGGTTGAAATCGTGTTTAAACAAACATCCAAACTTCAAGCGGTTATAGAATGGAGTTATATTGCTATCGGGTCCAAAGAAACCAATCGCATCAGCGATTTTTGATCGCATCGGCATAGTGGAAGAGAAAGGGAACGAATTGTTGAATTTTATGATTTTGATAGAGCGATTGAATCACAACCGTTAGATCACAGTTATTTGTGACCATTGGATCAAGCGCTGATCGCATCGGCAGATTGGAAGAACAAAGGAACGGCTGTTTGAAAGTTGCGATTGCGACTGAATGTTGCGATCAATCGCATCAGAACCATCGAAAAGGGTGTAATCAGAATCGGAAGTCTTCAGAGGCAGCTCATCGCATTGGCGGATAGACAAAGATTGGCAAGTGGGCCCGAAAGGTTGTTTTCTATGTTAAATGGGTTTATTATTATATCGCCGAGAGTTATTTGAAGGTTTTATAGAAAAGAAAGATTTTTATTGTTGGTTTGTTATATGTTATATAGACCAACATATAATATTTACAGTTATGATATGCGTTGAACGAGGATGTGGGCCCACAAGTCCCTGTTGATATATTCATAGGTGCATTGGTTTATCCACGTATGATATGGCTTGCTATTCAATGGTATCCTCAACCTTTATTTGAAGGGAAAATAAACTTTCGTGGTAAGTTATTGTGTTGAATTTTAAACCAAGGGTGGAATATTAACATGGGTAAGATATGTAATGGATGGTGGACGACATTATAATGAGTTGCACTCATTTGATGAATGATAAGAAGGAAAGTTGAAACCGTAAAGGTTTATGCCGTGGAGTCTATACCTATATGAGTGTCCATTTCATAAAGTGGGCCCTATGTAATGCAGTTTATTATGAAGGTCGAATGTTGATTAGAGTTTGGTTTAAATTATATATGCAGATCTGCCATACAGATATGGGGTTTCATAACCATGTAAAAATGAAGCTTCCGCATTAATTCAATTTTCCCAATACAGAAAATAAGAAATGCTTCCGCATGTAAATATTGCCAGACTTTGAGATTTGTTTTGGGCTAAACTTGTAAAGTAGGTATATACACAGCAGATACACAAGTGCAGTGAACAGGAGAGTATGCAGAAACTGAAAAAGAAACAGGGCATTTTACATGCATAAAATACAGACGTATGCAGAACAGTTACATGACAGCAGCAGAAAAGACAAATGCATAGCAAACCATGGCCCGGAAAAAGGGCTGAGTGAAATTGTTTTATGTAACTGAAAATGTGAATGTAAATGTTTTCATTGATTTCATATTGTTTGTGATGCAAAGGCAAGTCTCCAGAGGAAAATAAATATCCCACTGCAATTTTGAAATGTATATCTATTGTTATATGTTTTTCTGAATAAGCGGATAAAGAAATGAGAAGGCAGAAGTCAAAGAGTCATGGTTGTTCACTTCGAATTCCCTGCAAAATGCAAATAGTCATGAGATGAACTCTATAAATGATATCTCATAAATATGAATAATGAAGGAAGAGAGGTTAGAGAATGGAGAAATGATGCAGTGAGGCAGAGAAGAAGGAGGAGCTGATAGAAAAGCAGAGAATACAGAAATGAAGCAGTGAGGTAGAGAAGAAGGAGGAGCTGATAGAGAATCAGAGAGAATGCAAAAATGAAGCTGTGAGGTAGAGAAGAAGGAGGAGCTGATAAGAGAATCTAAGAAAATGCAAAGATGATGCAGGGCATATATGAAGGTTGGTGCATAGCAGTGAAGAAGGAACGGAACAGAGCTGATATCCAAGGCAAATCAGCAAGTGTTTTTCTTTTGAAAGAGTAAGGAAGTTGGAGCTTCCCTATCAAGTTGTATCTTGATAGATGTCAGTTGTAGCTGACTGAGGTAGGAGCCTCCTGTAGGTTGGTTCCTGTAGAAAATAGATGGGAGTTGGTGCTTCCACATCAAGTTGTAGCTTGATAAAATGTCAGTTGTAGCTGACTGAGGTTGGAGCCTCTTGTAGATTGGTGCCTGCAGAAAATAGATGGGAGTTGGTGCTTCCACATCAAGTTGTAGCTTGATAAAATGTCAGTTGTAGCTGACTGAGGTTGGAGCCTCCTGTAGGTTGGTACCTATAGAAAATTGATGGGAGTTGGAGCTTCTTTGCAAGTTGTAGCTTGCAGAATTGAGAGAGGAGCCTCCTGTAGGTTGGTGCCTACAGAAAATCAATGGTGAGAGGGATTTGGAGCTTTCCTTTGCATCACAACAATAATAAGATGTGGTTTTCTCCCTTTATGGGTTTCCACTTATATCTGGTGTCTTTGTGCATGATGTTTATGTGTTAATATGGTTTATCTAATCTGCTTAATACTTTCTACTCTCATATTAAGTCTGTTGTTACATTATCTTAATACTTGCTGCTCACTTCTAAGATTACTCACATATTAAGCTGAACATGAAATGAAGGTGTAAATAAGTTTTAATGGAAAAGTTTTAAAAGTCCATTTATGTGTTAAATTGATTCAACCCCCCCCCCCCCCCTCTCAATTTAACTAAGGGTTCAACATTCTCAGGTATCATTTTACACTTTTTCAGACCTTAGTGACAAATTTATGAAAAAGGACTCATGGAGTTTTCTTTTCTCCTCTTTTTCAAACTCTCTAAATATGAAAAAGGACCAGGTTTTCACTGTCGTTAGACTCATTAAAACATAAAATAGCGACGGACTTGTTGATCATGGCAAGAATCGAGTTTCATTTATCGCTAGACTCATTAAATTATTAAATAGCAATGGATTCACCCAAAGGGTCGAATTATAGATCAAGCATATATTACCCTCCTCAAGCTTGTTAAAAGATAAAGAGGTACTAGTCGTCAAATGCCTGGGGAAAATTTGGGAAAAAGAACAAAAAACTTTATGGTAGCAAGTTTCTCTTGAACATGACACTTTCACTCCATCATTATGACATTTGGGTTGGGTAATCTTCTTGACTGTTCATCATACCTACACTTCAGTTTTGGGTCAATGCTGCCAACTCATCTCAGTGTTGCCAATATGCCCAAGAGAAGTCATCCAGTAAATCCTCATCTTTTTGCAATACTCATAAACCTTCAATTTCATGACATTCATCCTTGAACATTGCTATATCAAGTCACATTTTTTCTTTGAAATCATTACTCCCATTTCACGATAAATTTGCTTCATGTCGACATCAGCTCATCATCTAGGAAGTTTACTTAGAAACATCTTCTAGTACCTTGGGGCTTGCTACGTCATCAACAAGTTTCTCGCTTTCGGACCTTCGACCGAAAGATTTTGTTTAGCGTTCAACATCAAATCATTTATTCACGCCTAACAAATTGTACTGTAGTACCTTGAAATCCATTGACATCAAAGGTGTTTTTCTCACGTCTGTTAACATATCACATCCTTGGTTGGTAATCAGACAATGTCTTCCCATGTTCGACTTCAAATCATATATTCGCATGGTTAGAATTGTACCTGAATGATCGAGTGAATGAGATAAGAATACCCTAGATCTAGTTTCATCCATCCAGGCTACGATTTCAGGATTTTTGTAGACATCATCTATATGATGGCTTTACATACAGATCATCATCCGAACATGGGCCTATATCTGTCGGCATGTATATATTGGGCAACATTCCAATGTAGAAGACTTTTTGAATTATGTACATGTTATGATAGTTTTGTGTTGATCATGGGTATGCCTCCCTTAGCAATTTATGATCAAGATGAAAATATCTTGATGTAATGTATTGCAAGTTTGATGCAGGTCATCATCCGCTTCAGATCCTACTGATCACATCATAAATTATCTCATCCAAATACTATTATTATTTTGACTTCATGCTTTAGGGGGCAACTGTTATAGGTCTATTTGGGCATCATCCCCCAAGACCTGGTCAAACTGGACACCATCCCCAGGACCAATTAATATGGTCTATCATCCCCTTATATTTCAGTTGCTATATTTCCTAAGTGAAGACATTCCATTCATTGCTTCAATTGTAATATTTCCAAGGTTTGAAGTATATATTATATGACCCACTGACTCACCAACACTCATCTGCAAGGGACTAACTACATTGTAGTGCCAATACCTCCATGCAAGAGTGCATTGTAGTGCACTTCCCGACACTCAAGGGTGTCTTGGTCACCTGGGAGCAGAATTGTCATTGTTCCAGGAATCTCCACATGGCTAGTGCCTTTTAGAAGAGTCCATAGGTGTCATATTTCGAATCCAAGTGTCCATCTAACATCTCTGAACTTGGAAACATGTCTTGCATGTTATTAGAAAACATTTCATTAAGAAACTACCATCAGTTACCTATAAATTGAGAACTCATCTAAGTGCTAGGGAGGAAGAATTTTGTGAAAAGTTATGTTTTTGGATTCTCATTTGATAAGGGAGTGGAAGTATTGATATGCTGCTGAGGTGATGTTGGATGCAATGAGGCCGGAATGAAGTTGGAGTAGGTTGACGACAAATTGATCCATTGTTTGTAATCTTCTCCTTCTACTCTTTAATAAAGATATCTTTTCATTTTCTCATACATATGTCTATATCTTGTGAAATTTATTCTTGATGTTGTATGCATTTCAGATCTAATCGGTTTGATTTGATTAAGATAAGTAGATACTTGTATATTGTATGTTTTTTGTTGTTCTCTGTTTTGTTTGTAGGTGTTATCACGAAAAAAATTTCCAAAACATCATTGTGTCAAGTTTTTTTCTGATCATGGGTCAAAATAGGGTCTTAGGATTCATTTCTTGAATTTTACCAAAAGGGAGTATTAGATTTTTAGGTTTGAACCTTCCTTAGTGTTAAATAAATTCATTTTAAAGGTTTTTCATGTCAAGTCATTCATCATTTCATCATTCAATTCATTTCCATAAGTTTTTTCCCCAAAAATGTCCAATTAGCCAAGAAACCTTACTTTCATAGTGCCACCCATTGAAAAAATTTGTTTTGCGCTACGAAAGTGCTGTCTTTCGTAGCGCAATATGAAGCAAAACTCTGTTTTCTAGTTTTGAGCAGTCAACTTCAAAGGAGGTTTCCGAACAAACAGAAAGGTATTTTAAGAAACTGAGAGAGGTTATTTTCAAAAACATATCAAATAATAACAACCTCTCTCACGTTTCTTACAGGTGTTATCAGTTGGTAGATACAAGGATTTCTTTGAAGCCCTATTTTCAAAAACAGATATTTCTTGTTTTACACACGTTTTTCAAAGGAAGTTTCTGGACAGCATGAGATATGTTTCAAAAAACCAAGAGAGGTTTTATTCAATACATAATGGCCTACAAAAACCTCCTTAATTTTCTCAAAATACATCATGGAGTAAGAGATACAGGCTCTGTCCCAAGACTTATTTTTCAGGAAAAAAAAGAGGAAAACCAATAGGCCAACCTATTGCAAATGAAGAAGAAATGCCTCAAAAAAGCTAAAATGAAGTTAGTATATGGTTGTTGTGGTTTTTAGATGATGAGATAAGTAATATTTTGACTTTTGGGGGAATAATACTTTTCACTTGGAAAAATGTTTGGCAAAACTGCACACTCGGTAGTTTTGAAGTGCATCTACTGTAAAAAAACAAAAAAGCACTACGAAACTGTTGTAGCTGCCTTTTCTGCTCCTTTTGATCAGTTTTCAAGGGGTTAAAGGACGAGTTAAGAGCTATAATTGTTATTGAAGATGTATTGAAGGATGATTAATTTTTTTCATAAGGAAAGAAAAAAAATTTTTAAGAAAAAAACGTTGAAATGGCAGCGCTAGAAAGGGCGCTACGAAACTATTGTGTTTTTGTAGCGCCATAAATTACAGCCTTTTGAATAAGTTTTGCAGCGGTTTTTGGACAGCTGGAGGCTAGGGATGAGTGATGAGACATGTTAAGATAATCTTCAACATCCAAGGATCACGAAATAAAGTTTAAATTATGGCTAGAATGTTCAAAGAAGGAAAAGAATCTTATGCCTAAAAAATAGGGTTTGGTTTCCTGCTTTTGTGGAGGTCAGCAAAGTGGTCATGAAGAACTAAATCCCATCATCCAAATCCAACCATGTGATGATACACTTGGAAAATTATGTAATTTTAAATAGATAAGGTTGTTAGGATAAGGTTTTTAAAGATAGTAATGAGGAGTTTGAGTCCTAGTTGAAATAGGATTGTCAAGTAGGATAGGTGTCTGTTTGTCATAAATTTGATGTTTTATGGTTATGCAAGGTTTCAAGAGTTAGAAATTCGATGTATATATCCTAATATGATATCATATCATATTTTAAATGGCCTATTAAAGGCCATGGGGTTGAATTAGCAAAGGGTTGGAGACTTTTTAGCAAAACTGCTACTTTATGTAATGGACTGTGATCAGTAATGCAGAGAGGTTTCCATCTTGACAGACCTGAGACTCTTAGTGTATTTCAATGATTTTTATCTCCTGTCTTTGAAATTTTTTCCTTCCATAGTCTTAATGCTTATTACTCATAATTCATGGATTTTCATGCTCTGACTTCCTTTAAGTATTAAACTATGGTCAAATGAGTTTTAGGTCCTATCTTTGAAAGGTTTTCTTCAATATCTTAATGATTATTACTCAGAATACATGGTTATTCATGCTCTGACTTTCTTTAATTATTTAGTTATGGTGATTTTCTTTTAATATTTCCTTTTCAATACCTTGATGTCTCATAACTCAAAACTCATGTGTCACATGCTCTGATTTCTTCTGAAACTCAAGCTATTGGGATTTTCCTAAATGTGTTACTCTTTCATTGAAGTATATACAAGCCTCAGCTTCTACAAGGAAAGCTTTTGCTATTGAGAGCCCTATTCACTGACTCCACAACCCAATGGTAGTAAGCTTTGATCTTTTCAACCTATAAAAATATAAAAAATTTAACCCTTTTATATAATACATCTACTCAGTATAATTTTAACCCTTTTTCGGACTCAGATAGATTATTTACGAAAAAAGGAAAAACTTAGTCGAACATGGCTAAGTGGTTTTCTCTATTGGAAATGTTGTCATTGATGGCAAATGAGACGGCAAAGGAGGAACACCTGAAACAATAACAAGGAAAAGAGAGCAGCATAGAAGCAGAGAAATAGCAAAAGACGCAGCAAGATGTAGAGAGGGTCGAACAGCAGAGACAGGGCCATTTAAACAAGCAGGGCAGCAAAAATAAGCAGCCCAGGTTACAGAGGCAGCAAAGAAGAAGACAAGACGCAGAGGCAGCAGAGAGAGCATAAGAAAACTATCAGAGGCAGCAAAGAGAACAACAGAGATAGCAAAGAAGTAGAGAGGTAGCAAGGCAGTAAGGCAGATAAGGAACAGAGGCAGCGGACAAAGCAGAAGTAGCAGATCTAGAGAGACCGAGTAATGAGGATAGAAAGGCCACTAATTGAATATCAGGCCTGAAAGGAATTTCTCCATTGGGAAGACTGTGAAGCACAGTTGGGAAGAATACATCAATTCATTCTACAGAATTAAATCAAGATGAGGAACAGAACTCTGGTAACGTAGCAGAGTTCAAAGTTGAGGAAAAGAACTATTGAATTGCATGCGTAGAAGATCAGAGCCTCATGGGGTTTGCTACAAGTATAACTGGTGGAGTGGATTCTATATATGCAACTGATAAAGGGGCTACACACATACTGCAAATAAGAGTCAAACCATACACTGAAGAAAAATCATATGGTAAGGGCGAATTTTCTGGTGCATAGAGTAAGTAATGCATCTGTGGAAATGATGAAATGATGGCTCGATTGAAGGCAAGGGAAGCCATATTTTGATTGTGAATCTACAAGAATGGAACTGTAGTTCCATACAAAACCCAAGATAAAGGGGTTGTTGAATAGTGAATTTGAACCGTGAGTTGATTTGCAGAAGAAAACACAGAAGGAGGAGGCAATGTTACAATCATGTGAAGGTCCGTAGTTCGATCCTATGTGGAGGCATCGAATGTTTTTTTTTCCTGAATACCTTGATGCTGACCTGCATATTTCATTTTATTAAAGGAAATTGTTGTGTTAAAAGGAAAATTGGGGGTGTATTGTATCATTATGGTCCTACAGGAAAAAATGCCCAAAATATACTAAATATCAGGTTGAAATCGTGTTTAAACAAATATCTGAACTTCAAGCGGTTATAGAATGGAGTTATATTGCTATCGGGTCCAAAGAAACCAATCGCATCAGCAATTTTTGATCGCATCGGCGTAGTGGAAGAGCAATGAAACAAATTTTTGAATGTTGCGATTGTGATTGAGGGATTGAATCACAACCGTTAGATCACGATTATTTGTGGCCGTTGAATCAAGCGTTGATTGCATCGATGGATTGGAAGAACAAAGGAACGACTGTTTGAAAGTTGCGATTGTGACTGAATGTTGCAATTGCAATTGTGACTGAATGTTGCGATCAATCGCATCGGAACCATCACAAAGGGTGTAATCGCAATCGTAAGTCTTCGGAGGCAGCTCATCGCATTCGCGGATAGACAAAGATCGGCAAGTGGGCCTGAAAGGTTGTTTTCTATGTTAAATGGGTCTATTATTATATCGCCGAGAGTTATTTGAAGGTTTTATAGAAAAGAAATATTTTTATTGTTGGTTTGTTATATGTTATATAGACCAACATATAATATTTAGAGTTATGATATGCGTTGAACGAGGATGTGGGCCCACAAGTCCCTGTTGATATATGCATAGGTGCATTGGTTTATCCACGTATGATATGGCTTGGTATTCAATGGTATCCTCAACCTTTATTTGAAGGGAAAATCAACTTCCGTGGTAAGTTATTGTGTTGAATTTTAAACCAAGGGTGGAATATTAACATGGGTAAGATATGTAATGGATGGTGGCCGACAGTATAATGCATTGCACTCATTTGATGAATGATAAGAAGGAAAGTTGAAACTGTAAAGGTTTATGCGGTGGAGTCTATACCCATATGAGTATCCATTCCATAAAGTGGGCCCTATGTAATGCAGTTTATTATGAAGGTCGAATGTTGATTAGATTTTGGTTTAAATTATATATGCAGATCTTCCATACAGATATGGGGTTTCATAACCATGTAAAAATGAAGCTTCCACATTAATTCAATTTTCCCAGTTCAGAAAATAAGAAATGCTTCCGCATGTAAATATTGCTAGACTTTGAGATTTGTTTGGGGCTAAACTTGTAAAGTAGGTATATACACAGCAGATACACAAGTGCAGTGAACAGGAGAGTATGCATAAATTGAAAAAGAAACAGGGCATTTTACATGCATAAAATACAGAGGTATGCAGAATAGTTACATGACAGCAGCAGAAAACACAAACGCATAGCAAACCAAGGGCCGGAAAAAGGGCAGAGTGAAATTGTTTTATGTAAATGAAAATGTGAATGTAAATGTTTTCATTGATTTCATATTGTTTGTGATGCAAAGGCAAGTCTCCAGAGGAAAATAAATACCCCACTGTAATGTTGAAATGTATATCTATTGTTATATGTTTTTCTGAATAAGCGAATAAAGAAATGAGAAGGCAGAAGTCAAAGAGTCATGGTTGTTCACTTCGAATTCCCTGTGGAATGCAAATAGTCATGAGATGAACTCTATAAATGATATCTCATAAATATGCATAATGAAGGAAGAGAGGCTAGAGAATGGATAAATGATGCAGTGAGGCAGAGAAGAAGGAGGAGCTGATAGAAAAGCATAGAATACAGAAATGAAGCAGTGAGATAGAGAAGAAGGAGGAGCTGATAGAGAATCAGAGAGAATGCAGAAATGAAGCTGTGAGGTAGAGAAGAAGGAGGAGCTGATAAGAGAATCTAAGAAAATGAAAAGATGATGCAGGGCAGATATGAAGGCTGGTGCATAGCAGTGAAGAAGGAATAGAACAGAGCTGATATCCAAGGCAAATCAGCAAGTGTTTTTCTTTTGAAAGAGTAAGGAAGTTGGAGCTTCCCTATCAAGTTGTATCTTGATAGATGTCAATTGTAGCTGACTGAGGTAGGAGCCTCTTGTAGGTTGGTTCTTGTATAAAATAGATGGGATTTGGTGCTTCCACATCATGTTGTAGCTTGATAAAATGTCAGTTGTAGCTGACTGAGGTTGGAGCCTCCTCTAGGTTGCTGCCTGCAGAAAATAGATGGGAGTTGCTGCTTCCACATCAAGTTGTAGCTTGATAAAATGTCATTTGTAGCTGACTGAGTTTGGAGCCTCCTGTAGGTTGGTACCTATAGAAAATTGATGGGAGTTGGAGCTTCTTTGCAAGTTGTAGCTTGCAGAATTGAGGTAGGAGCCTCCTGTAGGTTGGTTCCTACAGAAAATCAATGGTGAGAGGGATTTGGAGCTTGCCTTTGCATCACAACAATAATAAGATGTGGTTTTCTCCCTTTATGGGTTTCCACTTATATCTCGTGTCTTTGTGCATGATGTTTGTGTGTTGATATGGTTTATCTAATCTGCTTAATACTTGTTGCTCTCATATTAAGTCTGTTGTTACATTATCTTAATACTTGCTGCTCACTTCTAAGATTACTCACATATTAAGCTGAACATGAAAAGAAGGTGTAAATAAGTTTTAATGGAAAAGTTTTAAAAGTCCATGTATGTGTTAAACTGATTCAACCCCCCCCCCCCTCTCAATTTAACTAAGGGTTCAACATTCTCAGGTATCATTTTACACTTTTTCAGACCTTAGCTACAAATTTATGAAAAAGGACTCATGGAGTTTTCTTTTCTCCTCTTTTTCAAACTCTCTAAATATGAAAAAGTACCGGGTTTTCACTATCGTTAGACTCATTAAAACATAAAATAGCGACGGACTTGTTGATCATGGCAAGAATCTAGTTTCATTTATCGCTAGACTCATTAAATTATTAAATAGCAATGGATTCACCCAAAGGGTCGAATTATAGATCAAGCATATATTACCCTCCTCAAGCTTGTTAAAAAATAAAGAGGTACTAGTCGTCAAATGCTTGGGGAAAATTTGGGAAAAAGAACAAAACACTTTATGGTAGCAAGTTTCTCTTGAACATGACACTTTCACTCCATCATTGTGACATTTGGGTTGGGTAATCTTCTTGACTGTTCATCATACCTACACTTCAGTTTTGGGTCAATGCTACCAACTCATCTCAGTGTTGCCAATATGCCCAAGACAAGTCATCCAGTAAATCCTCATCTTTCTGCAATACTCATAAACCTTCAATTTCATGACAGTCATCCTTGAACATTTCTTCGAAATCACTACTCCCATTTCACGATAAATTTGCTTCATGTTGACATCAGCTCATCATCCAGGAATTATACTTAGAAACATCTTCCAATACCTTGGGGCTTGTTACGTCATCAACAAGTTTCTCACTTTCGGACCTTCGACCGAATGATTTTGTTTAGCGTTCAAAATCAAATCATCTATTCACGCCTTACAAATTGTACTGTAGTACCTTGAAAGCCATTGACATCAATGGTGGTTTTCTCACGTCTGTTAACATCTCACATCATTGGTTGGTAATCAGAAGATGTATTCCCATGTTCGACTTCAAATCATATATTCACGTGGTTAGACTTGTACCTGAATGATCGAGTGAACGAGATAAGAATACCCAAGATCTAGTTTCATCCATCCAGGCTATGATTTCAGGATTTTTGTAGACATCATCTGTATGATGGCTTTACATACAGATCATCATCCGAACATGGGCGTATATCTATCGGCATGTATATATTGGGCAACATTCCAATGTAGAAGAATTTCTGAATTATGTACATGTTATGCTAGTTTTGTGCAGATCATGGGTATGCCTCCCTTAGCAATTTGTGATCAAGATGAAAATATCATGATGTAATGTATTGCAAGTTTGATGCAAGTCATCGTCCGCCTCAGATCCTACTGATCACATCGTAAATAATCTCATCCAAATACTATTATTATTTTGACTTCATGCTTTAGGGCGCAACTGTTATAGGTCAATTTGGGCATCATCCCCCAAGACCTGGTCAAACTGGACACCATCCCCAGGACCAATTAATATGGTCTATCATCCCCATATATTTCAGTTTCTATATTCCCTAAGTGAAGACATTCCATTCATGGCTTCAATTGTAATATTTTCAAGGTTTGAAGTATATAGTATATGACCCATTGACTCACCAACACTCATCTGCAAGGGACTAACTACATTGTAGTGCCAGTACCTCCATGCAAGAGTGCACTGCAGTGCACTTCCCGACACTCAAGGGTGTCTTGGTCACCTAGGAGCATAATTTTCATTGTTCCAGGAATCTCCACACGGCCAGTGCCTTTTAGAAGAGTCCATAGGTGTCATATTTCTAATCCAAGTGTCCATCTAACATCTCTGAACTTGGAAACATGTCCTGCATGTTATTAGAAAACCATTCATTAAGAAACTACCATCAGTTACCTATAAATTGAGAACTCATCTAAGTGCTAGGGAGGAATAATTTTGCGAAAAGTTATGTTTTTGGATTCTCATTTGATAAGGGAGTGGAAGTACTAATATGTTGCTGAGGTGATGTTGGATGCAATGAGGCCGGAATGAAGTTGGAGTAGGTTGACGAAAAATTGATCCATTGTTTGTAATATTCTCCTCCTACTCTTTAATAAATATATCTGTTCATTTTCCCATACATATGTCTATATCTTGTGAAATGTATTCTTGATGTTGTATGCATTTCAGATCTAATCGGTTTGATTTGATTAAGATAAGTAGATACTTGTATATTGTATGTTTTTTTTTGTTCTCTATTTTGTTTGTAGGTATTATCACGAAAAAAAATTTCAAAACATCATTGTGTCAAGTTTTTTTCTGATCATGGGTCAAAATAGGGTCTTAGGATTCATTTCTTGAATTTTACCAAAAGGGAGTATTAGATTTTTAGGTTTGAACCTTCCTTAGTGTTAAATAAATTCATTTTAAGGGTTTTTCATGTCAAGTCATTCATCATTTCATCATTCATTTCATTTCCATAATTTTTTTCACCAAAAATGTCCAATTAGCCAAGAAACCTTACTTTCATAGCACCACCCGTTGAAAAAAGTTGTTTTGCGCTACGAAAGTGTTGTCTTTTCGTAGCACAATATGAAGCAAAACTCTGTTTTCTGGTTTTGAGCAGTCAACTTCAAAGGAGGTTTCCGAACAAACAGAAAGGTATTTTAAGAAACTAAGAGAGGTTATTTTCAAAAACATATCAAATAATAACAACCTCTCTCGCGTTTCTTACAGGTGTTATCAGTTGGGAGATACAAGGATTTCTTTGAAGCCCTATTTTCAGAAACAGAGATTTCCTGTTTTACACACGTTATTCAAAGGAAGTTTCTATACAGCAGGAGATATGTTTCAAAAAACCAAGAGAGGTTTTTATTCAATACATAATGGCCTACAAAAACCTCCTTAATTTTCTCAAAATACATCATGGAGTAAGAGATACAGGCTCTGTCCCAAGACCTATTTTTCAGGAAAAAAAAAGGAAAACCAATAGGCCAACCTCTTGCAAATGAAGAAGAAATGCCTCAAAAAAGCTAAAATGAAGTTAGTATATGGTTGTTGTGGTTTTTAGATGATGAGATAAGTAATATTTTGATTTTTGGGGGAATAATACTTTTCACTTGGAAAAATGTTTGGCAAAACTGCACACTCAGTAGTTTTGCAGTGCATCTTCTGTAAAAAAGAAAAAAAGCGCTACGAAACTGTTGTAGCTGCCTTTTCTGCTCCTTTTGATCAGTTTTCAAGGGGTTAAAGGATTATTTAAGAGCTATAATTTTTATGGAAGATGTATTGAAGGATGATTAAAATGTTGCATAAGGAAAGAACAAAATTTTTGAAGAAAAAAAGTTTGAAATGGCAGCGCTACAAAGGGCGCTACGAAACTATTGTGTTTTCGTAGCGCCATAAATTACAGCCTTTTGAATAAGTTTTGCAGTAGTTTTTAGACAGTTGGAGGCTAGGGATGAGTGATGAGACATGTTAAGATAATCTTCAACATCCAAGGATCACGAAATAAAGTTTAAATTATGGCTAGAATGTTCAAAGAAGGAAAAGAATCGTATGCCTAAAAAATAGGGTTTGGTTTCCTGCTTTTGTGGAGGTCAGCAAAGTGGTCATGAAGAACTAAATCCCATCATCCAAATTCGACCATGTGATGACACACTTCTAAAATGATGTAATTTTGAATAGATAAGGTTGTTAAAGATAGTAATGAAGAGTTTGAGTCCTAGTTGAAATAGGACTGTCAAGTAGGATAGGTGTCTGTTTGTCATAAATTTGATGTTTTATGGTTATGCAAGGTGTCAAGAGTTAGAAATTCGATGTATCTAGCCTAATATGAGATCATATCATATTTTAAATGGCCTATTAAAGGCCATGGGGTTGAATTAGCAAAGGGTTGGAGACTTTTTAGAAAAACTGCTACTTTATGTAATGGACTGTGATCAGTAATGCAGAGAGGTTTTCATCTTGACAAACCTGAGACTCTTAGTGTATTTCAATGATTTTTATGTCCTATCTTTGAAATTTTTTCCTTCCATATTCTTAATTCTTATTACTCAGAATTCATGGATGTTCATGCTCTGACTTCCTTTAAGTATTAAACTACGGTCAAATGAGTTTTAGGTCCTATATTTGAAAGGTTTTCTTCAATATCTTAATGATTATTACTCAGAATTCATGGTTATTCATGCTCTGACTTTCTTTAATTATTGAGTTATGGTGATTTTCTTTTAATATTTCCTTTTCAATACCTGATGTCTCATAACTCAGAACTCATGTATCACATGCTCTGATTTCTTCTGAAACTCAAGCTATTGGGATTTTCCTAAATGTGTTACTCTTTCATTGAAGTATATACAAGCCTCAACTTCTACAAGGAAAGCTTTTGCTATTGAGAGCCCTATTCACTGACTCCATAGCCCAATGGTAGTAAGCTTTGATCTTTTCAACCTATAAAAATATAAAAAATTTAACCCTTTTATATAATACATCTACTCACTATAATTTTAACCCTTTTTCGGACTCAGATAGATTATTTACGAAAAAGGAAAACCTTAGTCAAACATGGCTAAGAGGTTTTCTCTATTGGAAATGTTGTCATTGATGGCAAAGGAGATGGCAAAGGAGGAACACCTGAAACAATAACAAGGAAAAGAGAGTAGCATAAAAGCAGAGAAATAGCAAAAGACACAGCAAGATTTAGAGAGGATCGAGCAGCAGAGACAAGGCCATTTAAACAAGCAGAGCAGCAAAAATAAGCAGCCCAGGTTACAGAGGCAGCAAAGAAGAAGACAAGAAGCAAAGGCAGAAGAGAGAGCATAAGACAAGTATCAGAGGCAGTAAAGAGAGCAGCAGAGATAGCAAAGAAGTAGAGAGGTAGCAAGGTAGTAAGGCCGATAAGTAACAGAGGCAGCGGACAAATCAGAAGTAGCAGATCTGGAGAGACTGAGTAATGAGGATAGAAAGGCCACTGATTGAATATCAGGCCTGAAAGGAATTTCTCCGTTGGGAAGACTGTGAAGCACTGTTGGGAAGAATACATCAATTCATTCTACATAATTAAATCAAGATGAGGAACAGAACTCTGGTAACGTAGCGGAGTTCGAAGTTGAGGAAAAGAACTGTTGAATTGCAGGTGTAGAAGATCGGAGCCTCATGGGGTTTGCTACAAGTATAACCGGTGGAGTGGATTCTATATACGCAACTGATAAAGGGGCTACACACATACTGCAAATAAGAGTCAAACCAGAGACTGAAGAAAAATCATATGGTAAGGGTGAATTTGCTGGTGCATAGAGTAAGTAATGCATCTGTGGAAATGATGAAATGATGGCTTGATTGAAGGAAAGGGAAGCCATATTTTGATTGTGAATCTACAATAATGGAACTGTAGTTCCATACAAAACCCAAGATAAAGGGGTTGATGAATAGTGAATTTGAACCGTGAGTTGATTTGCAGAAGAAAACGCAAAAGGAGGAGGCAATGTTACAATCATGTGAAGGTCTGCAGTATGATCCTACGTCGAGGCCTCGAATGTTTTGTTTTCCTGAATACCTTGATGCTGACCTGCATATTTCATTTTATTAAAGGAAATTGTTGTGTTAAAAGGAAAATTGGGGGTGTACTGTATCATTCTGGTCCTACAGGAAAAAATGCCCAAAATATACTAAATATCAGGTTGAAATCGTGTTTAAACAAAGATCCGAACTTCAAGCGGTTATAGAATGGAGTTATATTGCTATCGGGTCCAAAGAAACCAATCGCATCAGCGATTTTTGATCGCATCGGCGTAGTGGAAGAGCAAGGGAACGAATTGTTGAATGTTGCGATTGTGATTGAGCGATTGAATCACAACCGTTAGATCACGGTTATTTGTGACCGTTGGATCAAGCGTTGATCGCATCGGCAGATTGGAAGAACAAAGGAACGACTGTTTGAAAGTTGCGATTCCGACTGAATGTTGCGATTGCAATTGCGACTAAATGTTGCAATCAATCACATCGGAACCATCGCAAGGATGTAATCGCAATCAGAAGTCTTCAGAGGCAGCTCATCGCATTGGCAGATAGACAAAGATCGGCAAGTGGGCCTGAAAGGTTGTTTTCTATGTTAAATGGGTCTATTATTATATCACTGAGAGTTATTTGAAGGTGTTATAGAAAAGAAAGATTTTTATTGTTGGTTTGTTATATGTTATATAGACCAACATATAATATTTAGAGTTATGATATGCGTTGAACGAGGATGTGGGCCCACAAGTCCCTATTGATATATGCATAGGTGCATTGGTTTATCCACGTATGATATGGCTTGCTATTCAATGGTATCCTCAACCTTTATTTGAAGGGAAAATAAAATTCCGTGGTAAGTTATTGTGTTGAATTTTAAACCAAGGGTGGAATATTAACATGGGTAAGATATGTAATGGATGGTGGCCGAAAGTATAATGCGTTGCACTCATTTTATGAATGATAAGAAGGAAAGTTGAAACTGTAAAGGTTTATGCCGTGGAGTCTATACCTATATGAGTATCCATTCCATAAAGTGGGCCCTATGTAATGCAGTTTATTATGAAGGTCAAATGTTGATTAGAGTTTGGTTAAATTATATATGCAGATCTGCCATACAGATATGGGGTTTCATAACCATGTAAAAATGAAGCTTCCGCATTAATTCAATTTTCCCAGTTCAGAAAATAAGAAATGCTTCCGCATGTAAATATTGCCAGACTTTGAGATTTGTTTGGGGCTAAACTTGTAAAGTAGGTATATACAGAGCAGATACACAAGTGGAGTGAACAAGAGAGTATGCAGAAACTAAAAAAGAAACAGGGCATTTTACATGCATAAAATACAGAGGTATGCAGAAAAGTTACATGACAGCAGTAGAAAAGACAAACGCATAGCAAACCAAGGGCCGGAAAAAGGGCTGAGTGAAATTGTTTTATGTAACTGAAAATGTGAATGTGAATGTTTTCATTGATTTCATATTGTTTGTGATGCAAAGGCAAGTCTCCGGAGGAAAATAAATATCCCACTGTAATGTTGAAATGTATATCTATTGTTATATGTTTTTCTGAATAAGCAGATAAAGAAATGAGAAGGCAGAAGTCAAAGAGTCATGGTTGTTCACTTCGAATTACCTGTGGAATGCAAATAGTCATGAGATGAACTCTATAAGTGATATCTCATAAATATGCATAATGAAGGAAGAGAGGTTAGAGAATGGAGAAATGATGCAATGAGGCAGAGAAGAAGGAGGAGCTGATAGAAAAGCAGAGAATACAAAAATGAAGTAGTGAGGTAGAGAAGAAGGAGGAGCTGATAGAGAATCAGAGAGAATGCAGAAATGAAGTTGTGAGGTAGAGAAGAAGGAGGAGCTGATAAGAGAATCTAAGAAAATGCAAAGATGATGCAGGGCAGATATGAAGGTTGGTGCATAGCAGTGAAGAAGGAACAGAACAGAGCTGATATCCAAGGCAAATCAGCAAGTGTTTTTCTTTTGAAAGAGTAAGGAAGTTGGAGCTTCTCTATCAAGTTGTAGCTTGATAGATGTCAGTTGTAGCTGACTGAGGTAGGATCCTCCTGTAGATTGGTTCCTGTAGAAAATAGATGAGAGTTGGTGCTTCCACATCAAGTTGTAGCTTGATAAAATGTCAGTTGTAGCTGACTGAGGTTGGAGCCTCCTGTAGGTTGGTGCCTGCAGAAAATAGATGGGAGTTGCTGCTTCCACATCAAGTTGTAGCCAGTAAAATGTGAGTTATGCTTCAAGTGAGGTTAGACCTCACAGCAGGTTGGTACCTATAGGGGTGAAGTGGGAGTTGGAGCTTCTTAGCAGTTGTAGCTTGCAAAATTGAGTAGGAGCCTCACAGCAGGTTAGTGTCTGTAGAGAAATCAATGGTGAGAGGGATTTGGAGCTTGCCTTTGCATCACAACAATAATAAGATGTGGTTTTCTCCCTTTATGGGTTTCCACTTATATCTGGTGTCTCTGTGCATGATGTTTATGTGTTGATATGGTTTATCTAATCTGCTTAATACTTGCTTCTCTCATATTAAGTCTTCTATTAGATTATCTTAATACTTGCTGCTCACATTCTAGGATTACTCACATATTAAGCTGAACATGAAATGAAGGTGTAAATAAGTTTTAATGGAGAAGTATTAAAATTCCATGTATGTGTTATACTGATTCACCCCCCCCCCCCTCTCAATTTAACTAAGGGTTCAACATTCTCAGGTATCATTTTACACTTTTTCAGACCTTAGCGACAAATTTATGAAAAAGGACTCATGGAGTTTTCTTTTCTCCTCTTTTTCAAACTCTCTAAATATGAAAGAGGACGGGGTTTTCACTGTCGTTAGACTCATTAAAACATAAAATAGCGACGGACTTGTTGATCATGGCAAGATTCGAGTTTCATTTATCGCTAGACTCATTAAATTATTAAATAGCAATGGATTCACCCAAAGGGTCGTATTATAGATCAAGCATATATTACCCTCCTCAAGCTTGTTAAAAAATAAAGAGGTACTAGTCATCAAATGCTTGGGGAAAATTTGGGAAAAAGAACAAAACACTTTATGGTAGCAAGTTGCTCTTGAACATGACACTTTCACTCCATCATTGTGACATTTGGGTTGGGTAATCTTCTTGACTGTTCATCATACCTACACTTCAGTTTTGGGTCAATGCTGCCAACTCATCTCAGTGTTGCTAATATGCCCAAGAGAAGTCATCCATTAAATCCTCATCTTTCTGCAATACTCATAAACCTTCAATTTCATGACAGTCATCCTTGAACATTGCTATATAAAGTCACATTTTTTCTTCGAAATCATTACTCCCATTTCACGATAAATTTGCTTCATGTCGACATCAGCTCATCATCCAGGAAGTTTAATTAGAAACATCTTCCAGTACCTTGGGGCTTGCTACGTCATCAACAAGTTTATCGCTTTCGGTCCTTCGACCGAAAGATTTTGTTTAGCGTTCAACATCAAATCATCTATTCACACCTTACAATCTATTCACACCTTACAAATTGTACTGTAGTACCTTGAAAGCCATTGACATCAATGGTGGTTTTCTCACGTCTGTTAACATCTCACATCATTGGTTGGTAATCAGACGATGTCTTCCCATGTTCGACTTCAAATCATATATTCGCGTGGTTAGACTTGTACCTGAATGATCGAGTGAACGAGATAAGAATACCCTAGATCTAGTTTCATCCATCCAGGCTACGATTTCAGGATTTTTGTAGACATCATCTGTATGATGGCTTTAAATAAAGATCATCATCCGAACATGGGCCTATATCTGTCGCGATGTATATATTGGGCAACATTCCAATGTAGAAGACTTTCTGAATTATGTACATGTTATGATAGTTTTGTGCAGATCATGGGTATGCCTCCCTTAGCAATTTTTGATCAAGATGAAAATATCATGATGTAATGTATTGCAAGTTTGATGCAGGTCATCGTCCGCTTCAGATCCTACTGATCACATCGTGAATCATCTCATCCAAATACTATTATTATTTTGACTTCATGCTTTAGGGTGCAACTGTTATAGGTCAATTTGGGCATCATCCCCCAAGACTTGGTCAAACTGGACATCATCCCCAGGACCAATTAATATTGTCGATCTTCCCCTTATATTTCAGTTGCTATATTCCCTAAGTGAAGACATTACATTCATGGCTTCAATTGTAATATTTCCAAGGTTTGAAGTATATATTATATGACCCACTGACTCACCAACACTCATCTGCAAGGGACTAACTACATTTTAGTGGCAATGCCTCCATGCAAGAGTGTACTGCAGTGCACTTCCCGACACTCAAGGGTGTCTTAGTCACCTGGGAGCAGAATTGTCATTGTTCCAGGAATCTCCACATCGTCAGTGCCTTTTAGAAAAGTCCATAGGTGTCATATTTTGAATCCAAGTGTCCATCTAACATCTCTGAACTTGGAAACATGTCTTGCATGTTATTAGAAAACCATTCATTAAGAAACTACCATCAGTTACCTATAAATTGAGAACTCATCTAAGTGCTAGGGAGGAAGAATTTTGTGAAAAGTTATGTTTTTGGATTCTCATTTGATAAGGGAGTGGAAGTACTGATATGCTGTTGAGGTGATGTTGGATGCAATGAGGCTGGAATGAAGTTGGAGTAGGTTGACGACAAATTGATCCATTGTTGTAATCTTCTCCTCCTACTCTTTAATAAATATATTTGTTCATTTTCCCATACATATGTCTATATCTTGTGAAATGTATTCTTTTTGTTGTATGCATTTCAGATCTAATCAGTTTGATTTGATTAAGATAAGTAGATACTTGTATATTGTATGTTTTTTGTTGTTCTCTGTTTTTGTTTGCAGGTGTTATCACCCAACAAATTTCCAAAACATCATTGTGTCAAGTTTGTTTTTGATCATGGGTCAAAATAGGGTCTTAGGATTCATTTCTTGAGTTTTACCAAAAGGGAGTATTAGATTTTTAGGTTTGAACCTTCCTTACTGTTAAATAAATTCATTTTAAAGGTTTTTCATGTCAAGTCATTCATCATTTCATCATTCATTTCATTTCCATAAGTTTTTTCACCAAAAATGTCCAATTACCCAAGAAACCTTACTTTCGTAGCGCCACCCATTGAAAAAAGTTGTTTTGCGCTACGAAAGTGTTGTCTTTTCGTAGCGCAATATGAAGCAAAGTTTTGTTTTCTAGTTTTGAGCAGTCAACTTCAAAGGAGGTTTTCGAACAAATAGAAAGGTATTTTAAGAAACTGAGAGAGGTTATTTTCAAAAACATATCAAATAATAACAACCTCTCTCACGTTTCTTACAGGTGTTATCAGTTGGGAGATACAAGGATTTCTTTTAAGCCATATTTTCAGAAACAGAGATTTCCTGTTTTACACACGTTTTTCAAAGGCAGTTTCTGGACAGCAGGAGATATGTTTCAAAAACCCAAGAGAGGTTTTTATTCAATACATAATGGCCTACAAAAACCTCCTTAATTTTCTCAAAATACATCATGGAGTAAGAGATACAGGCTCTGTCCCAAGACCTATTTTTCAGGAAAAAAAAAGGAAAACCAATAGGCCAACCTGTTGCAAATGAAGAAGAAATGCCTCAAAAAAGCTAAAATGAAGTTAGTACATGGTTGTTGTGGTTTTTAGATGATGAGAAAAGTAATATTTTGAGTTTTGGGGGAATAATCCTTTTCAATTGGAAAAATGTTTGGCAAAATTGCACACTCAGTAGTTTTGTAGTGCATCTACTGTAAAAAAGCAAAAAAGCGCTACGAAACTGCTGTAGCTGCCTTTTCTGCTCCTTTTGATCAATTTTCAAGGGGTTAAAGGACGATTTAAGAGCTATAATTGTTATGGAAGATGTATTGAAGGATGATTAAAATGTTTCATAAGGAAAGAACAAAATTTTTGAAGAAAAAAAGGTTGAAATGGCAGCGCGACAAAGGGCGCTACGAAACTATTGTGTTTTCGTAGCGCCATAAATTACAGCCTTTTGAATAAGTTTTGCAGCAGTTTTTGGACAGCTGGAGGCTATGGATGAGTGATGAGACATGTTAAGATAATCTTCAACATCCAAGGATCACGAAATAAAGTTTAAATTATGGCTAGAATGTTCAAAGAAGGAAAAGAATCTTATGCCTAAAAAATAGGGTTTGGTTTCTTGCTTTTGTGGAGGTCAGCAAAGTGGTCATGAAGAACTAAAGCCCATCATCCAAATTCGACCATGTGATGATACACTTGGAAAATGATGTAATTTTAAATAGATAAGGTTGTTAGGATAAGGTTGTTAAAGATAGTAATGAAGAGTTTGAGTCCTAGTTGAAATAGGACTGTCAAGTAGGATAGGTGTCTGTTTGTCATAAATTTGATGTTTTATGGTTATGCAAGGTGTCAAGAGTTAGAAATTTGATGTATCTAGCCTAATATGAGATCATATCATATTGTAAATGGCCTATTAAAGGCCATGGGGTTGAATTAGCAAAGGGTTGGAGACTTTTTAGCAAAACTGCTACTTTATGTAATGGACTGTGGTCAGTAATGCAGAGAGGTTTCCATCTTGACAGACCTGAGACTCTTAGTGTATTTCAATGATTTTTATGTCCTATCTTTGAAATTTTTTCCTTCCATAGTCTTAATGCTTATTACTCAGAATTCATGGATGTTCATGCTCTGACTTCCTTTAAGTATTAAACTATGGTCAAATGAGTTTTAGGTCCTATCTTTGAAAGGTTTTCTTCAATATCTTAATGATTATTACTCAGAATTCATGGTTATTCATGCTCTAACTTTCTTTAAGTATTGAGTTATGGTGATTTTCTTTTAATATTTCCTTTTCAATACCTTGATGTCTCATAACTCAGAACTCATGTATCACATGCTCTGATTTCTTCTGAAACTCAAGCTATTGGGATTTTCCTAAATGTGTTACTCTTTCATTGAAGTATATACAAGCCTCAGCTTCTACAAGGAAAGCTTTTTCTATTGAGAGCCCTATTCACTGACTCCATAGCCCAATGGTAGTAAGCTTTGATCTTTTCAACCTATAAACATATAAAACCAATACATAAAACGTAGAGTTAGCCATCTATCTATATCTATATTCAATATCATTAACCCTTGAGAGAGCCCTCTCAGATTGAGGAGGCTAAGCCTCAGTCACAAGATTGGTTTGAAATAGTTACACTAAAGTTGTCTGATCAGCAACTAATCAGGTACGATTTTGGTGATAACAATAGTAATTGATCTAACGACTTGATTTGGATTGAAAGCGACGACAACAGTGACAAAAGGAGAAGGAGATCGAAAAAAATCATAAGTAGGCTCTTTCTCATTTTTGTATATTTGCTTGTTTTAGAGAAAATAATTGTTGTCTTTCTTCTGTTGTTCTAAGTGAAGGAACACCACACTCAGGGAATTTATTTTATCCATAGATTAAAATTCCATATAACACTCTATGCAAAGCTAAATGGTACACCATAGAAAAGGTGAAGTAAAGCTTTCACCTCATTCAATAGAATATTTTGGGGACAATATCCTCCTAAAATGGGGAGGTGTTATCTGAATTGGATCATTATATATTTTTTCATCCATCTCTGTGCATTTGTAGTGGAAAAAGTGGAGGAATAGGCTCACGAGACCATTTTTACCAGTGGAACCCAATTCAACAAAACAGGGTTTGAAACCTTCTAGGAGCATTTTGAGGCATCAAACGACATTTTTTGGGTGTAATAAGTGTGCACCTTTCATGTTATTCTACACAAAAATATCTTTCCAACAACGCAAGAAGCACGTCAGTCAGAGTCTGTATGCAACAATTATGTCACTTAGAAATTTACCTTCTTGTTTTCACACCTATAGTTTGGGAGGTTGTCGCGTCAGCCCCCATTATTCATGGAAAAAGGGCTAGCCACGTGTTTTTGATGTAAAAGACTCTATAAGAGTCTATATTGTAACTCTAGTTAAGAGTGGATGTAGTAAAAAATAAACACTAGTAGGCTATCAGGTTGTGTTATAACCAAACCACTAGGAGGAAGAGGCATTGATCCATTCTTTCGAGAGAATTTTGTTCCATAGCAGAGCAAAGATAGTCATGAGAGATAGAAGGTAGAGTATACAAAGAGGATCTGTGTACTGTAGTAGTCCACGGGCCACAATCATTACTTCTTTGTACCTGCAACCATATTTCCAGAAAGAGAAAGAGAGTGAAGTGACCTCACCTACTAGCGGAGTTTTCTCTTGAAAGGGTTTCCCAAAGAGCATATCTTATGTCTTATGTGTGTGTGTGTGAGCTTATTTTTTCGTTCTCTACTTTTTTGCATAATTTATATTCACATGCATGCACTAATTACAGTTAAGTTTATAGATCTTAAAGTTTAATAAAATTGTAATAACGTAAAATCTCATATTTTTAATATAATATTATCATATTTGTTATGATGAATTGTCGAGTGGAATATCCACAACAATTTACAAATCAATCCATGTTTATGGTCATAATTTTTTAAGATGAACCCACATAGAAATTTTTTAGAACACATCTAACATAATGGAACCCTATATATGAAAGTCATCTAAGAAAACAATTGTTGGTTCATGTGACTTGAGGATGAATGGTGCCACCAACCTGGCCATGATGCCTACAGTCCAATGGAACCAATACTGTGTAGATCCAATACTTAGTTTCTATTTGATTGTGAGTTGCAACTCACATCCAAATGCCATTCATAGACATATGCACAAACGATCCTAAGGGCATCAAACCCAAATATAGCAACATAATTGCAATCTTTTGACGCACACATAGATTTGGTAATTAGAGTGAACACACCATCCATCAATATATAAAGTGGTGATTTGTGAAATTAACCCCTATAAAAAACTTTTATAATACATCCCTGTAAATAAATATTTTGATCTAAAAAGTGCGCAATAAAACCAATGATATATTGTATGACTTGAAAAAAAAAAAACAATAACAACAACACTCACATTTATACACAATACATATTCAATATATCATTAAATCATTTTTAAACTTAGTTCCCACATTATTAATGTTATATATTTTACTTTTAATTTATTGTTATTAGATAATCTTTAACTTTAAAATTCCTTAAAAAACATCATCATCTTGAAAAATGGTTACTTAAAATATTAATATTTAATACGCACTTAACTTACTTGTAACATTAAAATAAGATTTATTATTATTAATAACCAAATAACATGCATTGTACCTCACTTGAATACTGGCCCATAACATGCTTCCCACAAACATGCCTAACTTGATTTCAATGGTCCAAATTTGAAGCCGCTTCACATGCCTGCTTCGATCCGTACGTTTTGAACTTTATTGTTGTGACAAAATCCTCGTTTTATAATATTAACGAGGCTTAAGCAGCATATTTACATGTCAAAAATAACAATTTTGTAAAATTAATTTTTCCTTTAAAGGGTGACTTCCCTACTTCGAAGAAGCCGTTAAATTAATGGTGTGACTTGGTAAACAAACATATGGTAAGTGAAGCGGCAGGTACACTGCGGCAGCGTGTAAGCGAAGGGTTTGGTACATCGCTAAACTAGCCGCCTACCACGACTTACACATAGAAGATATAGAGTAAGAAAGATGTATATTCATGGTTGGAGATAAGAAGATGTTTAGTTATTCTGTATCCTGAAGTGTTTGGTTAGAATTTAGTGGAACAAATCTTTTGTTTTAGATTTTGAATATTTGTTGTTTGAAATATGCTTTTTTTATCTTATTTAAAACATATTTTTAATGTATAAATAGATTTAGTATTTTTAAAACAAAATTAGAGCATTCAGATTGTGGAGAGATCACAATTCAAATTTGTGATTCCAACAAATTTTTGTTGGATTTTAGGCAAATTCAACTGGATCCATTTTAAGTACAGATCTAACATGAGCAGAGAGGGATCAAATTTCTTCACATGAAAAAGTTTCAGAGTGTAAAATACAACGTGTTATTTTTCATTGTTGAAATTGTATTTTTGAATGCTAAATAGAATATATATGGGACCAAATAAACGTTTTCACCATTAAAATTTATTTTTTTCATAATATATACATACATTTTTTTTAATGTATACTCAATTGACATTAAAATATTTTACATCCAGACATTTTATGACGCAAATTAAAATGATTTTTTATTATTAACATATTTTTAAGTATATGTCAATATTAATTAGTATTTAAATATTTTATCAATAACCAAATTATAAGATTTAAACATCTTACTCAAACATTTTTTTTAATTCTAATTACTTTACAACATATTCATTTTTTTTATTATAGCTGACACTATATTTCAATATAGAACATAATTTTTAACTTTTATTTTTATTTTAAAAGGGACGGACAAACTTACACATCCCTCTCATACTAGGGTGTAGAATGAGCCTCCCTGCTAAAAAAAATAAAAGCCTCCAAAGCTTGGAACACTTAGATTGTGGCCATAAAAAGGAGATGACTAACATGTATTTATTATTGATATCAAATGCATAGCCAAAAATAAAAAGTGGATGAGAAACATATATTTATTGAGCTGAGAGACTCATTCTACAACCCAATATGAAAGGATGTGTAAGTTTGTCCTTAGTCCATCCATCCACATGCCTTTTTAAAATAAAAATACAAATTATGCTCTAAATAGAAAAATAATCTCAACAATAATTTAAAAAAAAATGAATATGCTATAAAGTAATTAGAAGTAAAACATTTGTGATTAAAATATTTAAATCTTATGGTTAAAACGTATATTTGGTCCTATATATACTCTACATAACACTCAAAAATATAATTTAAACAATGAAAAATAACACATTGTATTTTACCCTCTAAAAAAGTTTGTACATGTAGAAATTTGATCCAACTAACTCATATTAGATACGCACTTAAATGGATCCTATCTTCAATTTAGTTGTACTTATAAATTGATAATTGTAATAGAACCAACATAGATCCATCTTAATTTATGATCTACCAAGCTATGAGGGAGATAAAAAATCTCAAGATGAGAACCTCTTTTTAAATACAAAATATGAGGGAATGTTTGCACTTCCAGATTGAGTTAAAATAAACCTATACACTTTTAAAAAAATATTATTTAAATTTATAAATTTCACACACATTTTTATTTTTAATTTTAATAAAATATTGATAATACATAATTATTGTTATTTTAATTTAATTGTTTAATGGGATATGCATAACATTATATATAGAGAGAAAGACTAGGAAAACCTTTTATTGTAAATAATAAATTTTTATATGTTTATTAATTAAATTTATGTGTGGAGTTATGAAATAGAAGGATTACAGATATGAATCATTATGTTAATTTATATGGTAAAATAGATCTTAATTTATAGTTATTATTGTTTAAAACAGTTGGATTGAATGATAGAAAGTGAGGAGTTTTTCAAGATTGGGCAAGGTTGATTTCCCATGAGGGTTTTGCCACCTCTGTAGCTCAATTAGCAAGTGTCATGAAAATGAAGTGTTATGTGCCAATATATTTGAGGTTCAAATTCCTCGACTTTCATGTTTCTACATAAGGAGCATAAGTAGGCACCTAAAGTTTGTTATACTGGTAATGGTCTAAGTCGACCCATAAGCACCTAAAGGTTATAGTGATAATGGTTTGAATCAACCCATGTCATGCGCGAAAGTGATGACTCATTGCCCATTATGAACAATTATTTTAATTTATATAGTAAAATGGATCTCAATTACAGTTTTTTCCAAAAGAGAAATCGAACTTTATATTAAGATGATAAAAAATTACATAGTATATGCCCACTGACATTTGTAGAAACAATATGTTTTTTGTCCCATCGGCTAGAAAAAACATACAGTTTGCAGGGTATGAGAAAGCAACACAATTGGTTCCCACTAGCCCTATAAAGCTTTGAAAGTGAAGAGCACCTGTGACGACCCTTGAGCTTCCCCTAATAGAGGAAAAACAACCCTAAACAGGACTCAAAACATGCATTAAGTTGTTTTGTTCACAAAAAACATCTGAATGGTAAACACTTTTTTCAGATGTGCAATGTTTAAATATGAGGAAAAAACTAGTTTTGTCTCCCGGATCTCCTCTCATCGAGGAAAACAATCCGAAACAGAGACAAAACATAGAAGAGTTTGTTGTTCGAAGTCTATAATTACAATAAAACAAGAGTTTATAATACTGAATTTAAAACAAAAAGTTGACAGATCAAGCGTTTAAAGAGAAAGTAGGGGCTGATCCAAGACCCGGATCAGATCTCCTTCATATTCTTTGGTTACCCAAGTCCCCAAAGCCTGATGTACGCCCTCCTTAGATAGGAGAAATGTGTCCATGTTCTATTCCTTGTAAATATGACAAACAAAAATTTGATTAAAATAAGCTTTCAGATTTAGAACCTCTTCTAATAATGGGAGAAGAATATAGTTTTGGCATCTTTGATCTCCATTAAACCATTTGATTATATTCATGGAATCTCCAAAAATCTGGGTTGCTCTCAGCCCAAGTTGAGTAAGCCAGCACAGAAGCAGTTTTAGGGATTGGAGCTCAACAAAGTTATTTGTTCCAGGTCCTAACCCCATAGAGGCTTTTAAGATCTTCCCCAAAGAGAAATGGATGGTGAGCCCTGCCCCACACCAAAATTTGATGATGTAATCAAATATTATTTTATTATTTCCACTATTATTTTATAATTTCCTTAGGAGGCACATTTTAGACCTCAAAATTCCCCTAATGATATGCTACAAATCTTCCTTATTTTGGAAAGGATTTCTTTCGGGACCCATGTTCATGCTACCCAGTACACCAAATAGCCAGAGCAACTGATTTGATCAGCACGAGCTTTCCTGCCCTTGACAACCATTTGAAACTCCAATTATTAACCCTTGACTCAATCTTTGCCACGAGCCAATGCCAATCCTGGATTCTGTAGGAATCAGGCTTTAAGTGGAACGCCAGGTACTTAAAGTTGTTCGCAAAGGTTTTTACCTCGAAAGGGAGCTCCTTAGAAATTCTTTCTGCTTTCGCCCTTGCAAACCCTTCCAGAGTTATTGAAGATTTTTTACCGTTAATGCACAACCTCGTTGCCTTGAGGAATAGGTCCAGAATCGATTTAATTCATCTGATGTCTTCTCTATTTCCATTGTTGAACAATAGGATATCATCAAAGAACAAAAAATGAGTTATGGATAGATTGCCTGCCACTTCAATTCCTTTGATGTCTCCTCTCCTCTTTGCATCATGGATCATCTGACTAAGGCCTTCGGCTACAAGGAGGAAAAGGAGGGGTGACAAAGGGAAACCTTGACGAAGTCCCCTCTGAAATTGAAAGAAGGGAGTTGCAGCCCCGTTGATCAGAATGAAAATGCTTTTGGTTGTGATGCATCCCATTACCCAGTTGATGAAATCATTCCTGAATCACAAATGAGTCAGAAGCAACAGAAGGTACACCCAACTTATACGATCATATTCTTTGGAGAGGTCGATTTTCACTATCGCTCCCTTCTTCCCACTCCTTTTGAGATTGTGAAGAGTTTCATGTGCCACGACTACCACCTCATGTATTTGTCTTCCATCCAAGAACCCAAACTATTCCTTGGAGATGTTCTTTGAGAGGAAAGGCTTCAGGCATGTGGCTATCACCTTTGCAATAATTTTGTAGATGCATGTACAGAGAGATATTGGTATGAAGTCCTCAAAAGATTTGGGGTCCTCCTTTTTGGGAATGAGAGCCAGGAAGGTAGAGTTGAAGGGTTGGTATATGGTGCCATTGACCCTTGACTCTTCTACCACCCCAACCAAGGACTTAAATAAATTTTGAAAGAATTAAACTATCCACCTATTGGCCCAGGGCTTTTGTCCTTCTGAATTGACTTTAGGATCCCTTCCACCTCCTCTTTCGACACTGGTTCCATTATCTTATCATTTCCTTCATCTTCAATATACCACGAGAAGAACTGCGCCACTCTGATCACTTCTTCTATTGAGGCCTCAACTGGGGCTTTAAAGAGTAATCTGAAATGGATGCATCCCAAACTAGAGATCTCCTCAAAGGATTTTTCAATCTTGCCTTCCTCCATTTGCATACCCCAAATGGTGTTTATGTTTTTTCACCATTTTGCATAGTTATGAAAGAATTTTGTGTTTTCGTCCCCTTTTGACAGCCATATGGCCCTACTTTTTAGTCACCACCTTTCTTCATTTTCTAGCAATATTTTCTTTTGATTTGATTCCAGTATCTCTATTCTATCCCTCTTTTCATTTTTTTCATAGCCCTCTCCCTCCAACTTTTCTAGATAGTGCAGTTCCTCATTGATATACCGAAGGGATTTATCCTCCACAACGTTTTTTGATTTTTCCCACTCCAAAGTGGCCTTTTTCATTTGTTTAAGGTTTTCCATGAAGTGGAAGCTCTTCCCTCCATGCCGATCCTCCTCCCTCTTCCTCCAGGTGTCTTTAAACAATTGATTGTAATATCCGTCCTTGAGCCACGAAGAGTTGAATTTGAAAGGGGCTCCAAGTTTCTTGTAGGGGCCAATTAATTCTAGAAATATAGGAAAATGATCTGAAGCACCCTCTTCCCCCACCTAGTGTCGAAAGACTGAGGATCGGGTTACCAGCTCCTCTTTTAGAAGGAAACGATCTAGCTTTTTTTCCACCGTATCAACTTTAGTTGTTATGTTCCTCCAAGTAGGCCTTGGCTTAATCATATTGGCATCCACCAGGTCCAAAGAAGGTAACTTGTTTATGAAAAATTCTGAGAGAGGGTCGGCTCGGGCTAATGGTCCCCAGGCTTCTGAGAGCCCCAAAGAAAATTTCATGTCTCCTCCGAAAATGAGGTTTGGATCTTGCAAGAAGGATTTGACAAACAAATTATTCCAAAATGGGACCCTGTCCAAGCAGGTACCATAGACATTCAATAACAAAAGGGGCAAGAAGAGTTCATTGGAGTAAAATTCCATTTCTAGAACATTATCCATTCCCCATGCATTAATCTCCTTCAATTTACCAAATTATATTCCCATTGCCAGGCCCCCAGACCTTCCTAATGCATCTAGGGCCTGAAAAGACCAACCTGGGAACATTTTGGATAGAGCTCCAACAATCTTGTCAATAGCTCCCAAAGTCTCTTGTAACATGAGGAAATCAGGTTCATAGGACTTCACTAAGTCCCTTAGTGCTAGTTTTTTAGGCCTACTAGAAAACCTCCTGCAATTGAAGGATAAAATAATCATCTATGACCCAGAGAGGGGGTTTGCACTGCTTTAAGCACCCCAGAAAGGGAAATTTGTTTCCAGTCTGCAATGTCAAGCTTTTCCCTTAACTGGGCTTTGGACAGATTTGATTTCCTACCCCTGGCCTTCCTAGGCTCAATTGAGATAGGCTGAGGTTTGAGGCCACCCACCGCATTATGAGGCATTTTCCTCTTATATCTAGGTCTAAGGTTATAAGGGGGCTTCTCTGGAGGGCAGGGCTAGAGGGGGGGATCCTTAGGGCCAGAGACAATAGGGGGGTCAATATGGAGCTCAGGAATAGTGGTTATAATGTTGTCCAGGGCCTTCGAAACTGAATCCACATGCATAAATTCCATGATGACAAGCATGGAGGGACCAGGCCTTGAAAGAGAAGAAATAGAAGTAAACATATGGGAAGTAAGAGAAAGGATAGGGTCCAAGATCGTACCCTCCTGCTATGATGTTGAGGTTGAATCACCCCTTTCTCCAGTGGGAAGCAGAGGCTGCTCTTCTGACTGGGATTGATCTTGAGGGCTTCTTGACTCTGTATGCATATCTTGTGGACCCTCTACTGGCTGTTGACCACTTTCTCCTTCCATGCCTTCCATTGGCTCCCTTACTGCCTCTCTGGGTTCCTCTTCTTCCTCTTTTCTGACTGGCATTCTTTCCTCCCTCTTCTGTTTCCTTCTTCTTCTGTGACATAAAGGGAAGTCCTTAGCCAGGTGTCCATATTTTTGGCATCGATGGCACCGAAAAGGCATGTGTTCATAATAGATCATCTATATAAAAGAGAGGTCCTTGTATTTTAGATGAATCTCCTCAACCAGTGCTTCCTTAGGATTTAAACTAACCGGAATTCGAGTTGTGCTCTTATCCATGGTTTGTTGGAAAGACATATCCACCTCCAAAAACTGCCCCAAGGTATTACCAATTGATCTAAAAACCGAATCCATCCAAAATGGGATAGGCAGTCCCAGAATCTTTACCCACACAGGGGTTTCCTCAATTTTCTCACGTTGAGCATCAAATAAAGGGGTCCATTTTCTAAAGAGAATAGGTTGTTTTCCAAAACTCCAATTGCATCTTAGAACCCACTCCAAAGATTCATTCTTTGAAAAATTAATCATGAACCAACCTCGAGCCGGGGTTTGAACTTCGAGCTGCCTCTCTGGAGCCTCTGACCAAGATTTTAAGGTCCATTCCATTATGTATTTAGTTGAGAACTTCCTCCCCTTGACTCGACCAACTAATGTTGTTTCGACAGCCTCTATCGCCTCGCCGATTTGTATGTCAATCCTGAGCACCAAGCATGGGCTTAATTCCTTCTTCCTGATCAGCTTAACTTTCTTCCTCTTGCTTCCTACAGTCCCGCTCCTTCCTCCTTCCTCATGCCCCTACGAGGTTTCGTTAACAATTGGCCTTTCTGGTTCGAGCGACCCGAGTCGCCCTTCCGCCTGAGATGGGATTTCCACCCAAAGGGTTTTTTCTACTGCTTGGCCTTTTACGGCCCCAGAAACCACATGCACCTCATCCTCACAGCGGACACCAGAAAACCTCTCCTTATCCTCTACTTTAATTGAGGGTAGGAACCCACCTACTGAACCATTCCTGGGTCTTATGCTACAAAGAGTGTTTTGGAAAAAATCCTTGCCAACCTCCAGCCAAGTACCCACCGCCTCTGTACCCTGAAAAGAGGGAAAAACCTCGTATTGTCAAGCCTCTTTCCATTGAAAAGGACTTCTACTTGCTAAGGATGCGTCCAGATGGACATCCCTGACTAGATCTTGTTGACTGTGAACCTCTTCCAGAAAGGCCTTCAAGCCGACATTGCCCTGAGCCCCACAACTAGCAACAATATCCTCTAACCCTCCCGAAAAGAACAAATTTTTGAAACCACCGGGTGTAAGAGTACTTAGTTGAACTGCCTTCTCATCCGCCTCTACCGTCATCCTGGTATTTGCAAGTGGCTGATGCAGATCTAGTCTACTGTCCACCTTCCATACACTTTGGCTTGTACTGAGCAGGCTTTCCTCCAAAAGGCCTATCCTTTTCCCTGTCCCCCAAACCTCCCAAAAACCTCTGGGCTTTGTCCCAACTCCTCTGCCTACCAGAGTATACTTCTCGAGGTTCTTCTCTGAAACTTCGTAACCCCAAACCACAAGGATATCTTCAGGCTCAGGATCAAGTTCCATGGATTCCCGTTCTCTAACCATGATTTATGCCTCTGTTAGTTGGTAAACCACACTCCCAACAACGATGGACCACTTCTGAAATAGTGAGCGTGTGATTTCTCCACAGGATGGCAAGCGAAATTAGGGGCAAAAAATACCATTTCTTCCATCCCTTAACCCTAACCCCCGTTTCCCCTGGCTTTCTTTTTGATGTGCGGTGTGGACTAGTGCAACCTACCCAGGTGTCATCCCCACTCATTTATTTAGTTTCACCAACAGTAGATGCAAAAGAAATTTAAGTGAAGGAAATGGTTTTATCATCAAAGCCAGAAGCCAGAAGCCATGGCAGGGGCAAGAGTCAAGGAGGGATAAACAAAATTTAAATCATAGGAACTAGTTTCATCCCAATAAGTATTGGCATGAATAGAGCCAATGAGCCTTAATCAGTAAATGATCCAGTTAATGAGAACAAGTTGCAGAATAATAGGAACTAGTTGCATCCCAGTAAGCATTGGCATCAATAGAGCTAATGAGCCTTGAATCAGTAAATGATCCAGTTGATGAGTACAAGTTGCAGAGCTTTCAAAAGCTAGTAGCCTTGGTTGGCTCGAAACTTATAAATGATCACACCCGTGAAAGTAGAAATATTCTTATCTCTATTTATAGGTTTATTAATTAAATTTATGAATTTTTTTTATATATTTAGTAACTATATATTATAAAATATCATGGTTAAAAATATAAATAATAAATATTTTAATTTATTTTAATAAGATAGACATGTTATAGCTTTTTTAATAAAAATAAAATTACAGTATAGCAAATTGAATTAAATAATTTTTTTTTTATTACTTTTTTAAATTGAGTAACATTTTGTTTTATTATAATTATTATTTCATCTATAACTTCATATCTCCTCTCCCCTTCTTCTAGACACAATTAACATTACACACAATGCAATAAAAAAAATTTAATATATAAAATACTTAATATATAATTTGATGTATGAAACAATGAAATTTGAATGTTTAATTTTTGGTTTTTCCCATTAGAATTCTAAAGTGATATTCTAGAGTGATATAATATTTGGTGACATCCTAATTTTTCATTCTTTAATTTATATCTTTGAATGATTAAGGTATTGGGATTTTACAAATAAAATTCTTATTCAAAACATTTATCTCAAAAAAACAAAAAATTAAATATTTATACTACACTTATTTTAAATACTTCAAAAAGTGTTAAAATATATATTATATAATATTTGAATGGAGGCTTTCAAAAAGTGTTAAAATATATATTATATAATATCTTAATGGATATGTGAGTAGAAACATTTAGATGATTGTCTTTCAGACATAATTGAGAAAATTACTCACCTGTCTAGAACCATCTAATGTGGTTCATCATCATGAAAAAAGATGAAGAAATTATGATTTGATAGGGATATAAAAAGAACTAGATTGAATACAAGATAAATAAAAAAACAAAAATTAACCTTTACAAAAATAATAATAAATAAAAAGTCAAATTAATAAAAACAAATGAATCCAAGAATTAATAAATACAAATAGAAATAAAATTAAGAGTAAATTATATATATATATATATATATATATATATATATATATATATATAATAAAATTAAAAAGTGATAAAGATACTAAATCCATAGATATATTTCAAAAATTAAAAATAATACTAAAACCCAATTAAATAATATCAAATTAAATTAAATTAAATTAAATTATATATGTGTGTGGGGGGAGAAATGGTAAAATAATGAATAACTAATAACAATATTTTAAATAAATAATTATAATATATTAATTTAATATATATAAATGATAAATCATAATAGGGAAATATATATATATATATATATATATATATATATATATATATATATATATATATATATATAACAAAGAAGTTAGGGGTGAGAATAAGTAAATAAATAGTACTTATAAATTATTAATAAAAATAAATAAGCTTAAAGCCTTTAGGGGTGTAACCTGTTGGTCAATGAATGTATTATTAAGGCGTTCATGCAGTGGTGCAGGTAATAGGTTCAAACATAGATTTATATGTGTGTTGTGTTTGGGGGTAGTATGGTTGCACCTAGAGGATATAGTGGAAATTGTCAGGGATCGACCTTGTGTCACATGAGTACAAGAGTTGGTGCATTATTCATTCTGCCAGTTATGAAAAAAAATAAGCTTAATAGAGAGAAAAAAGTTATAATAAAATTTGTAAGATAAAGAAAGAGAGATAGTAATAAGAAAAAGAAAAAAAAAGCTTAATAGAGAGAAAAAAGTTATAATAAAATTTGTAAGATAAAGAAAGAGAGATAGTAATAAGAACTAAATAATAACAAAACACGAAAAATAAAAGTCCAAGGAACAACAAAAAGAAGGTAAACAACAAAGAAAAGGCAATTTAAGAAGAAATAGTTGAGGAAAGAGCAGGCAATCTAGGAAGAAAGAGTAAGAAAGAGTAGAAATCCAATTTCTACCAATTCTCATTTCCTTAATATATATATTTATTATTAGTTAATCATTTATTCCCATCTTACTTTCCTTATTCTCTAATTCTACTACTTTATCTTTAGGTTAAATGTCAAAACTAAATATAAAATAACTTGAGGCCTTCTCCACCCAATTTTTATTTCCTATCCTACCTTCAGCCTTTTATATCTACATTCATTAATAAAATATACATTATAAATAAGAAATATACCTTACAATATTTATAAGATTACTTGAGAAATTCTCCACCAAATTTGTATTTCCTATCTTATGTCTTTTATATCAAATATACATTACAATATTTATATTTACTAATACAATTTGTGTTAAATCCATACAATTTAATATTATACATCAAAAATTTTAATCCATATACTTGCTTTAGCTTTAATAGCTTATAGCGCTTAGATGTGAAACCCTCGATAAATTAATTCTCCACATAGGCCTTCCCCTTCCTCACATATGCCTATACTCACATTGGTTTCTGAGTGATTGTATCAATCTTATAAATACTGTTTAAAAATTGGAAACTGGTAAAAGTTGACATATTCAAATTTCTAATTTCTAATCACTTGATATCCGATGGTGGCACTTTAGTCGGCGTATCATCTTTGAGAGTCCTGGTGGGTGATGAATGAAAATTTATGACGAGTTGTGAGGGCCATACATTCTTTTCTCAAAGGACAAACACTATGGTGAACGCATAATATTTGAGAATCATGGTGGGTGATGAATGAAATTTATAAGCAGTTGCAAGGGCCATACATTCCTCTCTCAAGGAGGCGCACTTTGATGAATGCATAATATTTGAGAATCATGGTGGGTGATGAATGAAACTTTTGCGGAGGCCATACAATCTTCTCTCAAGAAGGCGCAATTTTGAAATGAGGTATGGTGGTGAGTGGCATCTTGGGTTTATTTATTATCACCATAAATACTTTTGTATGTTTTCTCTTAAAAATTAGTTTTGAATGGCTTTGTTTGGAATATTGTTCCAAACCCTCAAGTAACAATTGGCATTGGAAGAACAATGGAAAACTTGCATATGATCCATCTTGATTCTCATTTATGCAAATAAAGTGGCCAATTGCCAATTGGGTCAACCACGGATGCTTTCCATATTTTCTAAGAACAATTTAACGAAGGAAAGTCGATAGAAAATACATTAGATTTTCTTGAAATTCCCAATAAAATTTTGTCTCATCCTCCTCTTCTCGTGTTAATAATGAACATGAATGGATGCCCGTCATACATATAGATGATTGAAGCAAGTGAAAGAAGGAAAGAAGGTTTAATTTGTGCTTCTTCTTTTGTATGCTAGTGGATGCCATTGGGCAAGTTCTTGTTTTGGATACTCTCATACATATATGTTACTTTGTTAAGTCATTATTTTTCTCATTGATTTATGGATTTGTATTTTGACAGTATTTTTACTCAGTTTTATATAGTATGATAAGTTTGAGTTGATGTAATGGTTAATAATAAATTAATTAGGGCTATATTAATTAATTTAAAACTAAAATTCAATTAAATAAAATATATGATTAATAAAGTCAAAATTAAAAGTCTTGTTCAGCAATTTTGTAGCCTACTAAAATTTATGGGGGAATTAAATATTAGTTTTGTTAAACTTTGTGCAGTAAAAGGTGGATTGCAGACCCCATAATTGTTTTGGAAACCATGGAGGACACATTGGGATTAGGAATAATAATATTAGATTTAACACTTATACTTTAACAAATAATAATAACGATTAGATTAACGACTTTAACAATGTGTAATCAAACTATAGATCAAAATGATAATTAAAATTAATAAAAAAACCTATTAAATAAAATTTGGATCCACATATAACATATACTCCAGCAATGGACATGATTTTAGCATCAAGGAAGATCAACATCAGTGAATCAATTTCAGATTTCAAAGCCAACATTTAAGAAATCAGTGCAAAGAATGGATATTTTTGCAACTATATTGAGATTCTTTTTATTTTTAAAATATATTTCATATTTTTATTCTAGAAAGATAGACACAGTTAGCTTGATGTAATGTTCTATATATTGTTTGATTTTGAATGTAAAAGGGTTGGCTTTTGATGCCAAAACCTTGAATTTTTTTTGTAAAATTTGCAATTACAGAATTTTAATGAAGGGATTTTGGCTTCAATCAATGACATAAATTGTTTCTCATGTATGTCTTTTCCTATGATACATGTCTTTGCCTACATATATTTGAGGTTATATACAATATTTGGCAATTCTAGGTTGAGTGTAAACCTCATTAATGAGTAGATTAGACTGACATTATGTCATTGTCAATCCCTCAACATCAATAGATTGTTGCTTCTATATTAATTCTTAAATGTATTGATGTGTTGGTTGTAGAGATTCTTTTACACATTTATGCTCTTGATTATATAATTGGATATTCAGGGAGGATGTCTAATTCTCTAATTTCTCCTCCATTCCTCCATCCATGCCTTTCAAACTATGTTTTTCTATCATAGTTGAACGTTGGCACTTTGATAAGGCCTCTAAAAGACATGGTTTTATTTGTCAACCAGGGATTTCTGACTCATCAACAACCACCCTATAATAAACCCCTATATCTGGCCATTTTTCTTCATAGGTTGTTGTCCAGTGACAGTGAACAAAATTAAAAAGCCTCGTAGCACTCTAGGGAGCCCCCTCTGGTTCGAGGGCCAACTTGAACCTAAAGATTGGTCGAGTTGGTTTCTCAGCGCAGTTTCACAGCTAAGAACTGCCTTCGAGAAAAAATCAAGGTTCTTGAAAAAGTGTAGCAGGGTTCTTGAAAAATCAAATGTTGAAGGTCTAGACAGACATGTTGAATAGGAAGGTTAGATGTTTCAATACACAAATTATGGTTTTTAGATCGCATATGGAATTGGTGTGAATCCATGCCCAAAATATTAAAGGCACTTGGTCTACATGTTCTTTGCATCCCACAGGGGGAAGCAGTCCTCAGTTGGAGCCTATGTTGTAACTTTTCCTAGCACCTTTAAAAGTTAAAAAAAAAAAAAAATCATCCAAAAAAAATAATTCATGAATATATGTATATAATGATATTGTTGATTATTAATTAAATAATAAAACATAATTAATTAAGGTATATTAATTAAATTAAAAAATATAAATACATTTTATAATATATATATATATATATATATATATATATAAACTATCAATTGCACCACATGTTGTAAAGGAAACATCGTAAGGCGGTAGTGTAGAAAAGAGTAGCATAGAAGATAGGAGTAAAAATTTTATGCAAATTTGTTTATTTGCTGGCGATTGTAGTATGGCTCTATATTGCAGCATGACAAGTATTTGAGAGTTCGGATTCAAAAATAAAATATGCAATGATAAAGCAGCAAGTATCATTAACATCGTTTCTCAGGAAATTAAAGAAAAAATAAAAATAGTAAAGTAGAGTTGTTTAATCCCAGTATCCACGTAATGTCCACAACACTTAAAAACATGGGATAGCCTAAATGAATTGACAACATCCAGTGGGAACTACGTTTACATACTTGTTGAAAAGAATAAAAGATGAAGAGACAAAAAGATCACCCATTGTCTCCATCCCCTGCATCCACATCATGGATTTCATTGTGACAATAGGATGTACAATATTCAATGTGCGAAAAGAAGGGTATGGTTGTGATGTTACCTTGTGAAGCAAAATTGGTTTAGTTTCTCGTCTTTTATAGTAAAACAAATTTGTCTAGTCCAAATAGCCACATAATGTCCATGACGCTTAAAATCATGAGAAAGATGAAGGGAATTGAAAACATCCAATGGGAACTACGTTGAACATACTTGCCCAAAATAATAAAAGATAAAGAGATAAAAATTGTACCTACTCTCTTCATCCCTTGCATCCACATCATGGATTTCATTGTGACAATAGGATGTACAAGATTCAGGGTGTGAAAAGAAGGGTATGGTTGTGATGTTACCCTGTGAAGCAAAATTGGTCCAGTTTCTTGTATTTCATTTCCTTCATGTTAGTAGTTGTTTGTAAGTATGCAGAAGAAATAATTATATCATTTGATGTATTCTCTTTCTCGCATGCAACAAAGAAGACACCAATTACTATCATGGAGAGGAAATTCATGTTGGTTGAGTGAAAATTCAAGGATATAAGGTGAAATGGAACGTAAAAGTTCACACATAGTATAGAAAAAAGACTCATAATTGTAATATGGTAATGGAGGGGCAAAGTTCCTGGGACCATTTTTGGTATGTGTTGCTCTTGAATACATCGTTGTCTTTGTTACCTAAATTGGAAGAAATCCTTTGTAGGGACAAGTTGTTGGTGTTACAACTATGAAATCATCAAATTGAGAGCTATAGTTTACCAGTTACACTCAAAGTGCTTCTTTCCGAATGAATTAAATCCCATGCTAAAAAAATTACCCTTGAACAATGCCAATTTTTTTTTATTAATTGTAGCTTATGAAGTTTACAACATTTGTTTCGGAAAATGCCAATAGGTCAGTAATTTGTTTAGGAAACAATAATTTTAATCATATACATGAAAGTGGAAAAAAAAATATTTTTTAGATACTAATCCCATTCCAGTTTCACTATATTTTCCAAATTACAATATCACACACTAGTGAAAAATATGTTAGTAATACACTCACAATTCTTCCTTCAAGTACTCACAACTCTCAAAATTATGCATTTTTCTGGAGGATATTGGATGTAAGCTAAAAAATTTCCATGTATGCCCATTGCCAAGTAACGACAAAAACCAACTTCTAATTTCATATTGATATGCCATATTATTTAAGAACAAATACATGGTCTAGTTCTCTGCCATCCTTTAAATGAGGTGCAAGTTTGTGCTTTCCAGATTCCATTTTTATGTTGAAACGAAATATATTTATAAAAGAGTGATGTAGCACGTTTCACCTTAGGCAAAGAGGTTCACAGGAAAAAACCTACATAAAGTATTGCAATAATATGATATGAAAATAAGAATGTGTTTAATATCAGATTGCCCAATTGAAAATGATGTTGAGTACAATCCCTGATGGGGGTGTCAGACGAAGAGAGCACAATCCCTGAAGGAACGTGTGGGATATGAGGCAGGGCACATGGAAGCAGCTGCAAGAACCTACCCTCAGGTCCTCTCTAGGTAGCTTGAGTAAGGGGGAGTTAATTGAACTCTGTTTGAAACATCCATTCGCATGGAATGTTGTAGTTGGTGGTGTTAGTGGTGAGTTAATGGAGGTAGGAGTGGGTAGTTTCTATCCAAGTGATGCCTGGTTCTAGTGGACAGTTTGTATTGATTCTTATAGAGACAAGAGTCGCCATGGAATCTGGTATGCGTAGTTCGAGTGTGTGAGCGATTGCCTCTGTGGTCGTCAAGTGTTGGAGAGGTAGCGACAATGCTGCCGAAGCTCCTTCCAATGCTCACGAGGGTCCATTTTGTTAAATTGCGGGTTTGGGATGGGATTTGAATTCGTGGGTTGAAGATATCGACTAGGGATTCTGGTTGTCTTGGAGTAGGGTTGGTTTAGTTGGAGACGAAGTACCCCTCAGAGGAGCAACTAGGGAATGGTGTTTTTTGTATGGATTAAGAGGGATAAGGTCTCTGCCGCTTCTTCTGGTGCTTTTACCAAGGAAATTGGGTCTTGGTGGGGGTTGCGGGGTGGGTGCATTGTTCTCTGGATGGGTTCTTGGCTGGAGGGTCACCCTCTTAGGCCAGGTATTGGAAATTTTTGTGTGTTTTTTGTGGTTTGGATGGTTGAGGGGGTGAATTCTCCTTTGGACCTCTTATTTAGTGGTCTCTAGCGGTTCAACATGTGCCCTGATCCCTGCTCATCTAGAGCTTCGTATTGCATGCAACCCATGCAAGGTAGTTCTTAAGGTGGCAAGAGTCTCTCTCAGCAGGAACTTGCTCCTATTCCCATGTGTGTTGTACATGCTGGTGTGATGAGGTAAGGGGTGGAAGCATCCAGGGAGTGTCGACTGGTGGTCATCCCCAACGAGGTCTGTCTCGTGGAGGGTCGGCTTGTCTTGGATGGAGGAGAGGCCAGGGGGTGGCGCGACATGTGGGATGCGAACGACAGTAGAGGTGTTTCATGGAGCGTTGTCAGGACTTGCTATAGACAATTATGGATAGAATGGTAACAACAAAGCAAGTGCAATAGGAGGAACATGCATAACTACTTGCAACCTTGAAAAAGATGCATTATTTCTAGTTCCATATCTGAGACCGTGTGGTGGTTGTCTGGTGAGGCCAGAATCTGCTAGTTGAGAAAGTGGAAAAAATGGAGGCCTAGATGGCCCACTTCGAAGAGCACTTTCAATGATATTTCCGCCCTCCTCCACCTCCAGGAACAACCTCAGATATACCCGCCTCCATAACTTCTAATGAATGATATGATTACAAGTGTTTTATGTATCTTGTGTGTTTACTGGTGCCTTTGGCCCTTCAAGTTATGGACTTTGTCTCTCACTTTTTTTTTGTTTTACCGTCACTTGCTGTCAGTGGTAGTCAACAAACCTGGTCGGGGTGAGACTACCTACATGTTTCCTTTTGATGTACTCTTTTTGGAAGTATGAATAGAAGTTAGATTTACAAAAAAATTATGTTGAGTACACAAATTTTGAAATGGATTAATATTTCATTCCTCAATTAACATTGATGTTGACAATATCAACCATGAAAATGAAAGAAAGAGACATAATATATGTTACCTATGATTAAATGATGTGTGGTAACCTTGAATCTATTGAGCACAAAGAGTGTGAGAGGGATAGGAAATAAAAGGGTGCAAATCTTTAGCTGCCTTAGAAATCAAGAATTGTAAAAGATAAAATGTGTCTAGTTCGTCTGAACCAAATCATGGGTATGAAAATTGAGATACATATTTTTAAATTCCATGTTGAAGCATAATTATTCATCCAAAGATTGATAAAAATAAAATTCCTAAAACTACTCCCGTTGCCTATCAAACATGATAATTCATGTTTTAGAAATAAATTATTCAAAAAAAAATCCAAAAAGTTAAAACGTCAAGAGTGGGCAAGATTACTTCACTCATTGGAGGTAAAAAATGCATCTTATCATGACCCCGCAGTCCCCATCAGGCCTCTGTAATTCATCACAGAGTTTGAGGTCCAACCCACGATCCAAAACAGAGAAGGAGAGTCAAATCCCATATGCCCCAACACCGTCATTGTCCTCTTTTCTATACACACTGGAATCAATAATAGCAGAGAGTACATTCTAGAGTCCAAAGCATAGCCTAAAGCATCAATTCCTTTTGAAAAAATAACTATAAAATTTTACATAAATAACTTCTCAAAGATCACGACAAACGAATACTCACAAGCACACAATAATTAAACACAAACATAGGGTAATTTTTTAATCAAATTGGCTCCACTAGACTTCCCTTAGCTTATATTTTATAAAATTACCATGCCTCAAATGACCTCCATTGCAATTCCATTGCATCTCAAAATTATAGAATATTTTGAAAAGTCTCAATGTGCATTCAGAATATGGAAATGTGATTGGGTTCTCCTTTATTCTATTCTTCTTACTTTATCTCCTTCTCAGTGAGACAAAGTACTTCCCAACACACGTCATAGTAATTTTCCTTCTCTTATCACCAATAATTCTCTAGTAAGGGCTCCTCTTCCCTTGTTCTACCATCTTCCTCTTTTTTTCTTCTCTTGTTGTCAAATAAAAATTCCCTCGTTAAAGCTTTGAGTCGTCCACTAAGTAAATAACCACTTCAAAAATTACTCCATGACCTAATAAAACTTATCCCCTTAGAACTTTGATGACCTTTGATATTAACCTTCTACTTGGAATACAAAATATGGGGCACCTCCATTCTTGTATTTGATTAATTCAGAAAATAAATCGACGACTATGACTAATTCAGGCATTTACACATACTGAATCTTGAATTGACTCTTCTCGATCGATTTCTTAGGTTATAGATTGAGCGGTGCATGGATTTTTGGTCTACGTTCATCCTCTAATGTGATTTTTCATTGTTCCTCCTTGATCAGACCCTCGGGTAAGAAGAAAACATACCCACATCTTGATGCCATTGCTTGTCACCAAAACTCCATTGTTGCTCGATCAACATGGATGTTATGTTGACCCCCTAGGTAAGAAGAAATAATGCCTGCATGTTTATGCCATAGATTATGACCAAAACACCATTTTCTTAGCTTTTTACAACAAAGGAAGAGGAATGAATGATTTCATCGTGTATTTCAGATTAAAGTTTTTAGTTGAATTTTTTCAATAAAAACAAGGAAAGGAAGAGATAAAGGAACTCTCGTCACATGCATATTTGTGTATTTGTAATCATGCAATGAATTCTCCTCCTCCTCAAGGATGGAGCCATTGCCCTTAGGCATACAAGTGCATACCTGAGTTTCAACGAAGCATTGGTAATCGTTCAATGAGGTTACTTTTTTGCATAAATTTCTTAGTCGATTTTAACATAATTTTAATAAAAAATAGAAAATAGTAAATTTTAAGTTTTGGAGTTTATATAATATTGACATTTTGAAATAATTATCACTGTTGTTTCAAGTTCGTGTTGTTTAATGTCCTTCTAACAACTCTGATACCTGGAATCACAGGAAATTGTATGAATTTGAACCAACATATTCAAAATATGTAGTCCACTTGAAACTTTCCAACCATCCATGGAGTTTGCAGTTGCACTTGAGACCATGTTGCTGAAATCAAAATAAGGGTTGCCGAAGGTTATAAAAAACAAATAATTGGAAAAAGGGGATGCATCCATACCTATGACACCTTCAAGGTAACATTCTAAGACAAAACATAGGCATGTGACTCATAAAAACGAGGGTTCAACCAAAACCAAACTCTTCTACAAATGATATATGGTTGCCTCAAGTTCCCATGCGCTGTAAACATTAATACCTGAGTATTCCTGTGATATTTTTTCTCCCAACTACACCTGAAATTAAAATATTCTCTCAATCGACAAAAATAAAACTTGTAATCAACAAAACAAGAAATCCATAAAAATCCATGGAGATCTAGAGAAGGCAAACAGTAACATGATCCAACAAAAGGAAATAACAACTCTAAATTCATAAAGAGAATACCTAGTTGAACAAAACAAAGGCATCTGACTCGTAAAAATGAGTGTTCAACCAAAATCAAACTCCATTGCTAATATAGTATAGTTTGTGTGTTCCCTAATCAAAATAATTAATCAAATTTCTCTACCATTAGTTCTGGATGCCTCAACTTCCCATTCACTTTCAACATTAATACTTGAGTATTCCTGTTATATTTTTTATCCTAGCCGCACCTCATATTAAAATCTGCTCTCAATCGGCATAAATAAAACTTTCAATCAGAAAAACAAGAAATGCATTGAAATCCATAGAGATACAGATAAGGAAAACAATAAGATGGTCCAACAAAAGGAAATAACAACTCTAAATTCAGAAAGAGCATACATGGTTGAACATAACAAAATATCCAAACCCACAAAAGAGGGTCCACACGATGCCAAGAAGGTAAGCCACAAAATAATTTGTATGTATAGGATTATGGGTATACCCTAACCAACCAAAATTCCGATTGACGAAAAATAATATTTCAATCACCTAAGACAAAAATTAACGGTGACAAATAGTGGAAAGTGGATTTCAAGGGAGTTCTTCTCAAAGGGGAATGCCTTATGATGTAATAATTATCTATGTGCAAGAGCGGTATGAAATTAACACTAAAATGAATTTATTTTTATTATTTTATTCATTAAACAATATGGTTATGTAAGTTGTGAGTTGCGTTCAAACAATGTCAATGTTTTCAAAACTAGTTTTATGAAATTTGATTATATTTACATTGTAAAGTTATAGGTGGACGATTGAGAGTGAGGGTGTTGCAATAAGGATGTTGAGGGGGACGAAGATGGAGGGTAGACCATGCGGGAGACCCATAGGGAATGCTCAGGGATTGAGTTCCAACAAGCTCACATGGGCTGAAACAATGACGAGGGAGGCAGTTGTTGCTTACCATGAAACCGTTCCACATAAGGGTAAAGACATTATGGAGGTGTGGGAAAGGGAGGTGTGACGACTGAGAAGAGAGACATATGATTGCAGAGTAGAAGAGGAGGAGAACTGGGTTATAGACACATGGGAAACATAGACCATGTTGACAATGTACCATAAGATAGTGGAGATTGCTTGGCATATAAAAACCTTGATGGGAAAGCTCCAAGCGGAGGTCGTGGTGGATCAAGTGTGAGAGAAGTTGGAGACTTTGAACTAGTTGAAGACAATAAACCAGAGGCTGAGAAAAATTGACTCCATGCTGAAAAGTATGGTGAACATAGAAAAGCTGTAGGATGACCGTACTCGCTCATTGAACACACTGTTCATAATTTACCTCAAGTATATCCATAATGTGGATATCATGCTGGGACTACCAAAGGTGATCCTACACACTTCCAAAAGTATAAGGCTCGGGAGGGAAATGCTCAGGGATCGGCCTCTCATGTGGTTCCTGCAATGATCTCTGTTGATGCTCAAAAGGCATGACCAGTAGCGGCATCAAGTCCAGAGAATCGAGGTTGAGTTATGGGGAATCCCATTGCTAGTTTTTTTCTCTCATTTATGGATAATGGTAGGGTTATAGTTATGGGTTTATAGAGGAAATTTTAGTGGTTTTTTTTACTAGATAGGTCTGTTAAATAGAGTTTCTAAAGAAATTCAAAGAAATTTAGTGATTTTTCTATTGGATTGGTCTGTTAAATACAATTTTTAAAGTAGTTCAAATAGACAAACCTAGGATTAGTTATATTAGGGATAGTCTGGTGTATAGTATGGCCATGCACTATCGGATTCAGAAAAATTTGTTGACATTGTTGGATAGAAGTCAGATCAAGACAATCTTTTTTCACAGTTGGTCTAGTTTCCAATCTCGCGGACCAACCATTTTGTATATGAAATATGTTTATTCGGTAATATAAATCTATTTTCCTCACTTACAGAAAAATAAGAAGTTAGAGGTGGACAAAATTGGGGATGAACATAATGGCACAAGATTTAGATTTTAGTAGATTTAAATTTAGGTGTGCTAACTTAATAGTATACACATTTATTTTCATTTTAATTTAATTCAAAAATTAAAAATAATGTCACATGAACAAGTGTCATAAGAATTCTCTTACATTTTTATAACATGTGATAATGATAAGACATAATATTTCTCATGATATTCTAACAAATTTCCATAATAAAATAGGGATAAATCTCTACAACTAATCATCTTTTTATATGTTTCTTTTAGAACATATATATATATATATATATGTGTGTGTGTGTGTGTGTGTGTGTGTGTGTTTAACACTTATTATATTAAAGTAAACTAAAGTTATAATTTAGTTATTTATGACTTAGTAAATTGGATTTTGTTAAATATCTAAAACAATAGTTATACCAATACACATAATAAAAAATAAATTTCTACATATACAAAGTTCCAAACCCTTAAATTTGTTAACTTACAAAAATTAAACTACTTATACTAATTTAAAAAGTAAAATCTTTTTAACTATTTCCCTTGTATTTATGTAAAATTTATAAAATTATGAATAAGATTCAATATAGATTTATGCTAAATTTTTTACTAAATAAAAGGTTTGTATTTAAGATATTTAATCACTATCAATATAAAAGTAGATATATCCAAACTATTTATAAGATAAATGACACGCAAAGCAAACTGATGATACTAAGTAAGTCGTGTGTCATAACCCATTTAAATACGATGGACTATATATATATATATATATATATATATATATATATTATCGCTCTAAACGATGATTTGTTGTATGCACATAGCTATACTAACAACGGACACTATGCTTGCTACAAAAATACGACTTGAATCCTCACATAAATTGCAGGATACTAAGTGCAGTATCCTGATTAGATTTGAATCAAATAATAGTTCTGCAGCTACAAACGCGATCAAGAAAAACATCTAATGGTCTACAGCCTTAATTAACAATGATTATGGTTAGAATGGTCTACCATATGTGGAAAAGAATCAACCCCAATAAAACCTAATTGTAGCTCTCGTGGGAAATTAAAATAATAAAAACAATGAAGCTCCGTATGGATTCAGTAGCCAAATTTGAGATAAGGAGAATTTGACAATTTTTTCTTTCAATAAAAGGAATTTTATTAATTATTTGTAGGTTCTCCAAAAATTCATAAGAGAGTTGGCATTGCTTATATATATATTTAGTCCAACAGTGATGAAATTTATAAATAATTTAAATTGAATATCAAGCTAAGGAGATGCCAAAATTCGTTGTCAAATTTCGGTCCCCTGTTGTCTCCCCGTGACAATAAATTCAAACGGAGGTGGTGTTTATTAATCTTATGGAATTGGTTTCGCGTTTCGTGCTAATAAAAAAGGCCTGATGTAAATTCATTATGTTTGGCAACATCATTTATAAGACATTCGGAAATAACAACTCTGAATTCAGAAAGAGCAACCTTGTTGAACAAAACAGAGACATGTGACTAGTAAAAACGAATTTTGTTACAACTATAGTATAGTTTGTGTGTTCCGGCTCTCTCAAAAGAATTAATCGAATTTCTGGCTGCCTCAAGTTCCCATGCACTTTCAACATTAATATTAATACTTGAGTATTCTGGTCATCTTTCTGATCCCAACCATGCACTTTCAGCATTAATACTTGAGTGTGTTGGAACACCTAATCCTCTATGGGTAGGTGTGGAATACAAAAAGTCACAATGGAGTCCAAGTGACCTTGGAATATGAAACCAAGAGTCACACCATTGTACTATAAATGTACATCATGTATCATGGAAAAATAAGAAAGCCTCACACTTATCCTTCATTGTGTTGAGTCTCTTGTGTGTGTGTGTTATTCTTCCTCATACACCATGTGTGTGCTTCAACATGGTGTTTAACATGGTATCAGAGCAGGCGATTCCTGACCCTGCTCCAAACTGAGTGAGCCATTTGTGTTTATGGCCTGTGCATATCTGCAAAAATTGTTGATAATTTTTGCAGCATTCAGAGTTTTTGTAGCAGTGTTTTTGCTGCCATTCAGAAGTGTTTTGAAGAAAGAGCAGCATTCAGAAATTGGTTTGAAGGAGGAGTAGCACTCAGAAATTGGCAGCATTGTGCATCTAAAGGTTTTCTCACTACTCATTTTCTCTGCATTTTCTGCCTTTAATTCTGCCTTTGAAGAGATGCTAGAATATTGTTCAAAGTGGGGTTTTGAAGAAGTTTTTGGTTTTACTGCAAAAGAATTCTGAGTTTCTACTGGATTTTTCTGCTGCTATAATATTCTGAAAAGTCTTGAGTTTTTTGTAAGAATTCTTGAGCTTATGGATTACATATTTTCTGCTGCTGGACTACTGAAAAAATTTCTGAGTTGTTTTCAAGCATTCTGGAATCTCTCTCTGCTATTTTAAAAAAATAAATAAAAAATAAAAAATAAAAATTCCTGCAACCCATATGCTCTCCATACGCTTAGTCCTCACCGACTGCATATGCTTTCATATACCCAACCTTACACCTCTCCTCCCTCATTCAACGCCACTCCTCCACCTACAACCCTATATCCATTCCCAACACTCCACCACCTGGCCGCTCCTCCCACTCTAACTCACCAACGCTCCCACTAATCGGCCTCTCTGCTACCGGCCCCTTACCTACTCTCTATGCCTCCCCCTCACCGCACCCGCCCCTCTCGACTTCCCTACCCACTACGCCCTCTCCCACTCCACTCTACGACGCTCCCACTCACACCGAACCTCACTCTCGACCCCGCCCTCAAGCTCACGATTTATCTGCTACAACTCTCGACTGCTCACCTGATAGCATTCCGCCCCCCTCGCTTATGCTTCATCCAACGCTCTGCAACACATATATTCACCTTGCAATCGACACCTCACATGCACTCAAATCACAATCCGTCCCTCTCAACTTTCTCACTCTACGCCATCACTCCAGCGCTTGAACCACGCCCCTCCAGCGCTTGAACCTCTGTTATACGCTTCATTGTTTCTGCTGCTGCACCCTCCCAACCTGCTCCCTTCCGAACGCTTCCCCTTCCGAACGCTTTCCATTATCTCCTGCCTGCGTTTTTATTTTGGACTTTCAATTTTTTTGTTAAACGACCCTCCCCTCTCAATTGCAATACCGCCTTCCATAACAAATACAATCTGCCACTTTAAAATACCGCCTCCCTTTTTAAAATAGATTTTTATACTTTTAATTTATTTTAATATACCACCCCCCCAACCCCCATTTTAAATAAATCTCCCTCCCAATTCTACAATTCAATTTTTAAATTTTCTTTTAATTCCCCTTCCCTCTATTTTTAAATTCCCTCCTTTTTAATTAATCCTCCCATTTTTTAATTATTTCCATTAATATATTTTTTTAATTAATTTTTAATTAATTAAAAAAAAAAAAAAAACAACAGCAGAGAGAGAGGAAAGAGAGAAATGAATAGCAGTAAATGAAAGAAATGACATGTGAGAAGATGGACTGAATATATAGAGAAATTTTCAGATTTACATTGTGATTTGTGGCATTCATTTGAAGGGTGATTTTTTGAAGAATTTCACATTTGAAGACAAGTTTGCCATCATTGAAAACAGCGATTTGAAGAAGAAAATTCAGCTGCCATAAAAATATTATTGCACAAGTGTTTTCAGCTACACATTTACAAATATTTTGCAGAGATATGTATTGAGCTGACATTGTATTTTGAGTGGAATTTGTAGCTTCTCCATAGTTGCAATCAGTATTTGAGTTGTTGGATTGTTGATTTCCCTCCATCATTTGAGGAGCACACTTTGTACTTTGAGAATTTCTTGAGTCATTTGTATTTTTTGTTGAATCACATTATAAACGGGTGCATTTTCGGTTGTAGCCAACACCCTTTCATTTTTTGAGCCTAAGTTGTTGAAAATGGCCAAAATCAATGAGGCATTGGAGTTGTTCAATAACCTCATTCATTCAAATGTTGATGACATGATAAAAATGAGCAAGGATGCTCTTTGTAACATTCAAAGTTGTTTGTAAGATGCACAAGAGAAGATTGAGTTTTTGCAGTTGGAATCTCAACTCCAACAAGATGAACTTCAGCAAAAGAGTCACCATTCTGAACCTGTTTCTGTTCAGAATATTGTAAAGGACTCTCATCAGAAGAAAGAAGATAAAGATGCATTTGATTCCCATTCAGTTCCTTGCACTAGAGTAGATGTACATGCAGATGCAGCAGTTCAACCTGCACTTCCTAAGCCCATCATCAGACCTTGGGAAGAGCTTGTCCAAAACAAGCACAGAACTGGTCTTGGATATGACAAGGATGTGTCCTTTCATATTCCGGACTACACCAGGCCCATTATATTTCAGAGTGTTGGATTCCTTTATGACAGTTCACCTACAGCTATTCCAAATCCTGCTCCACTTCAACAACAACAACGGATTGAAAAATGCCAACACTGTGATCAAGTTGGCCACATGAAAGATCATTGTTTTGATCTTCATCCATGCAAGCACTGTGGTTGGCACACCCATTCTTCAGACAGATGCTTCAGAAACAAGCCTCCTGCAAGAACAAAGATTCATCTTGGATGGATCGCTTCTTGGCAATGGGCATCAGCAGCCAAGAAGATGTTTAAGACACATGTTAGAACTTGTTCATGGATATTGAGCAAACTTGAAGTTGAGTTTTCGCCATCATCTCACCTTGTCCCTGACAAGGGGGAAAATGGTGGTCATTTACAAGCTTCGATGACAAATCAAGAGAGCCTGAGCCACAATCTCTCATTCCATGTTAAGAGTTGTAGCCAGAGTTCAAGCGAGCCTGAGCCACAATTCTTCATTCCAGATTCAGAGATGTAGCCAGAGACACGGATGCCCATGAGCATGCCTTCGGTTGGTGGACAACCTTAAACCATCATCTTTGGTTGGTGGATAACCTAAAACCATCACAGGTAGCAGACCTCCCTTCTTTTAGGTCGAAGGTCTCCCTTTCATATATGAGGAACACTTCCTCTAGCAGAAGCCTTCAGCTTCTTGCCAGCTTTGGTTGAGTTCCAGGAAATGCTTCAAGCATTCCAGTGTTGTTGGTAATCCTAAAACCATCACAGGTAGTAGACCTCCCTTCTTTTAGGTTGAAGGTCTCCCTTTTTTATGAGGGACAATTCCTCTAGCAGAAGCTTTCAGCTTCTTGCCAGTTTTGGAAGAGTTCCGGGAACTGCAACAAGTTTTGCGTTTCAGTGTTTGTGGTCATCCTAAAACCACCTCTTTTTTCCAACATTTCAGAGAGTTGATTCAGCCCAAGTGCTGCCATGTATACTTTGCAGATTTGTATTACAACTATTTTCTTGGACTCACACATACCCCTTCAGATTAAGGGGGGATGTTGGAACACCTAATCCTCTATGGGTAGGTGTGGAATACGAAAAGTCACAATGGAGTCCAAGTGAACTTGGAATATGAAACCAAGAGTCACACCATTGTACTATAAATGTACATCATGTATCATGGAAAAATAAGAAAGCCTCACTCTTATCCTTCATTGTGTATTGAGTCTCTTGTGTGTGTGTTTATCTTCCTCATACACCATGTGTGTGCTTTAACATGGTTTTCAACAGATTGTTTTGGTGATCTTTCTAATCCTAACCAAACCTCAGCTTACAATATTCTCTCAATCTGAAGAAATAAAACTTGTAATCAGCAAAACAAGAAATCCATTGTATTGCATGGAGATCTAGAGAAGGCAGGCAAACAATAACATGATCCAACAAAAAGAAATAACAACTCTGAATTCACAAAGAGAATACCTAGTTCAACTGAACAAAAGCTCCAAACCCAAAAAATAGGGTCCACGCAGTGAGGAAGGTAAGCTACAACATAAACTGTAGTTAAAAAATTAATTAGGGTTATATTAATTAAATTTAGAATTAAAAGTCAATTAACTAAAATAAATAAATAAATAAATAATAAAACAACTAATACAAGTCAAATTCAAAAGTTTGCCTCAATATGGTAGCCCACCAAAATTTATGAGAAATAAAATAATTTCTTTTAAAACTTTGTGCAACAAAAGGTGGATTGCAGATCCCCTTGTTGTTTGCTCCGCAATTTATGAAAATATGCCACTTAATATTCAATGGCGTAGGTAATATGCCAAGTAATAATCAGTGGCCGTAGGTAGACCCTAGAAAATTAATTCTAATCATAGATTTATGCATTGAGATTGGGAATAATATTAGATTTAAAACTTATATTTTAACAAATAATTATAACGATTGTAAAATTAACGATAATTAAAATTAATAAATAACGTATATTTTAGTAATGGACATGATTTTAGTATCTGAAGGAAGAAGATCACCAAGTGAATCAGTTTCAGATTTCAAGGCAACATTCAAGAAATCAGTGCCAAGAATGGAGGAAATCCATCAACAATCAATAAAGAATCTACAATTTTTTTTGTAACTATGTTGAGATTCTTTTTATTTTTAGTATTTTGTTTAAATTTTTATTTTAGAAAGCTAAACACAATTAGCTTGATGTAATGTTCTATATATTGTTTGATGGGTTGGATTTTTATGCCAAAACTTTGAGTTTTTGTTTGTAAAGTCTGCAATTACAGAATTTTAATCAAGGGCTTCTCGCTACAGTCAATGACAAAATTGTTTCTCATGTATGTATTTTCATATGATACATGTCTTTTCGTGCATATATTTGAGGTTATATAGGACACTAGGAAAGGCTAGGTTGAGTGCTAATCTCCCTAACAACCTATCACAGAGTTATTTTCATTAATGAGTATATAAGAGTGACAAAAATTGTTTCTCATGTATGTCTTTTCCTGTGATAAATGTCTTTTCGTGCATATATTTGAGGCTAGGACACTGGGAAAGGCTAGGTTGAGTGTTAACCTCCCTGACAACCTATCGCAGAGTTATTTTCATTAATGAGTATATCAGAGTGGCAGGATGTCATTGTTGATCCCTCAACATCAATAGATTGTTGCTTCTATATTAATTCTTAAATGTATTGATGTGTTGGCTGTAGATATTCTTTTACACGCTTCCACCCTTGATTAAATAATTGGATATTCAGGGAGGATATCTATTTCTCTAATTTATTCTCCATTCATCCATCCACACCTTTCAAACTATGTTTTTATGCCATAGCTAAATGCTGGCACTTTGATAAGGCCTCTGCAAGAGAGGACTTCATTTGTCAACCATGGATTTCTGACTCATCAACAACTACCCTATAACAAATCCCTAGATATGGCCATTGTGCTTCATAGGTTGTTGTGCAGTGATAGTGAACAACATTAAAAAGCCTCTTAACACTTGAGGGAGCCCCCTCTAGTTTGAAGGCTAGCTTGAACCTAAAGATTGGTCGAATTTGTTTTTTGGTGTAGTTTCACAGCCAAGAATTGCCTTTGATAAACAAATACAATAGGTTCAAATCCAAAAGGGTAGAATATGTAAGCCTATATAGACATTAGCGTTCTAACCACTGCATAGAGGTGGGTCCCTTTTCCCACAAACATTGGGGTATCATACACCAATTTCATGTCTAGCTTAAATATGATTTTAAAAATAGATTATTATTATTATTATTTGTAACCTAGAGGAATAAAAAACAGGGTCAATCTCGTACTCGCATGACACGGGGTCAATTCTAGCTACGACTATTATACCTCTGGGGCCTAGGACCTGTTCTCCTCTCCATATATCGTGTCATGATTGGGGGATTGAACCATGGATCTCTTGGTTTTCATAGTTCCACACCACTTCAATCAAAAATTGAGTTGCCCCGATGGGATGTCGTCATCATCGGTCATTGTCATCATCGTCATCGCTGTCACCACTGCCGTCATTATCGTCATCAAAATTGTAATGGAATCTATTTTAATACATGGAGCCTTGGGTTATTAAATTTCATTTTTTTTTCATTTAATCATGGTATTAAAAGAATATTTAAGGCCTAAAAATTAGTTTGGAAAAGGTTCTAGATTACTTGTTGGTTGTTTTTATTGACTTCTTGATGATCATGGCACATATATGTTTGTTTGCATGATTAGTATAATCCCATAAAGCATGGGTGAAACAATGACCATGGTTTTAAGTTATCAAAGAAAAAATAAATATTGTAATTCACATGAGTGAAAAAATATACCACTCATCAAATAATTTAGAAGTTAATATCTAAGTTGAAAATTAACATGAGGATTATTTAGGTGATTTCTCAAGTCAACTCTTCTGGCTTTCTCCCAAGGGGTTAATCCATCTCTTTCTACTCTTCTGGTTTTCTCTCAAGGAGTTAACCTATATTTTTATAGGAATTAAATTTAGGTAAAGAGGAAAACAAACTATACTCCTAAACATCCAAATTAAAACCGGGATAATAATAACTAGATGTTAAATAAAGGTCATTCATAAAATAAGATAAAAAATGATTAATTATATTAATATTTAGAAGTGATAACATAAAAGAATAATAATTAATATTTAATAGAAATAAAATTTATTACATTAATTAGTTATATGAATATTCAGAAGTGATAATATTATAAATTTATTATAAATAAAAAAATATACATGTTATTAATTTCTATTTATATTAAATGTAATATCCCAAAAGGGAGAATGCAATAATACCAAGACACAATAGATGAACTGCAACTAAGTAAACAATTAATCTAAAGACAACATCAGAATATACAGAGAATCTGAGCCTTTTTATTATGTGGAGAAGATTTACAGTTACAACAGTGTAAAAATAGAGGTACTCTAGCCAAAGAAGTGGCCTAGAATAACCCTGCAATCATGCTACAACTAGCATTGCGTAACTGGTGAGCTACAGGAAGAAATACCGCATTTTCCCTTTTGTTGATGATGTACATGTAGCTACTGCAAAAGGAAATGCAGATCTATGGATATCAGGAGCTTTGATGATGCCAAGATTCAAGATCTGGCTAATGTGATGGGAACCCAAGATAACTCAGAAAGGATTTTCCAGATCTATTTGGAAAATCACCCTCCTAGGGTTTGATCCTTTGATTGCTGGGTTATGAAAATATGAACCTAGATCTAATCCAAAGATGGCTGCAATATGTTATACAATTAGATCTGAGCTTTTAGGGTTGATCCCTCCTTCAGATCTCCAAGCTATAAGCTTGAGATCTTATCCCTTCTTCCTCCTCCTCAAAATGCAGCAACTGGAGATGCAACTACTGGAAAAAATGCACTGTAAAAGAGGGAGAGAATCAATGCCTGCTGAGATGTGCTACAATAAGCTCCAGGCTAATGGAAATGGTGATGGAAAGATGAGGGGATGATCCCTCACGGGACTACTAGCTGAAATGCTAGCAACTTCCTTCCTCCTTTGGATCTGCAATGATGGACTGCACAATCCTTGATGGGAATGTTGCTAATAGGAGGTCAATAAATTTTTTTCTGACGCCAGATCTGAAATGAAGCCATGGGAATGCTGATCTTCAAGCTTAAGGTGATATGAATAATCCTTCACCAGTTCTCTAGCAGAAATACTGAAGACAACCTCCACCTCCCAAAATGATCTTTAGAAATTATGTAATTCCTAAAGGTAGGTGTTCTGCAGAGAATGGAAAGAGTGTGGCACTAATGCCTGATGATGAATGGAAGCTCATAATAACCTTCCCAAAATAGGCACACAAATCCCCTATGGGGGATTATCGCTTGGGAACACCCTGTGCTAAACATCACTGCAAACTTAGCTAAACAACATAAGAATGCATGGAAATGTCACCTGATAAATCCTGATGTAAACAAACCTTCAAATCATAAACTGAAGCATGACTCCAATGTTGCCTTCATCTCCTTTATATACAAAGTGAGCCTTCCCAAGCCCTGGACCACCTCTAAACTGCGTTGTTCATGTGGACATAATCCTCCATGGTTGAGTGCACTGTCTCTCTAAGTCCTCCATCATGTCTACATGCAATGTGCACCCTCTCCATCATGTGTGCAATGCACTACTTCCTCAATCACTTCATCATGAATGCTCTATGATCTTACATTAGATTCCCTCCATGATCTTAGTTGATTGCCTTAACCTCCATGATCTATCTCATTAATGGGACATGATTTCCACTTCATTCACATTAGTAGCTGCTCCACTACTCCATTATGTAGATCTATGCTTAATTAATCCACATTCACACATAAAAAGTGGACCTTTATTCATCTTAAAGATTATGGGTCCCTCCACCCTTTTATTTATTTAATTAATTAAAGAAAATTAAAAACTCTAATATTTTAAACATTTAATTAAAAAAAATGAATATATAAAATAATTTATAATTTTATACCAATAAAATTAAAAATTAAAAAATGCGTACGAAACTTAAAATGAAATAGAAACCATTTAGTATACTAATTTGAAGTTAAAAAAAGTATAACAAATAAAAACTTGTTAGATACCCAGAAAACATGTCATGCTTTAACATGACATACAAAAGCATGACATAGAAACCACTTACTATATTTGAAGTTAATAAAATATAATCCAATATAAAATAAATATTCGATTACTTAAAAGTACAAAAGTACATATTTGATTATTTTGAATTAAAAATTACAAATTAAAGATACACAAAACATGACATGGAAACCAATTATAGAAAAACATGACATAGAAACCACTAAAATGAAAATAAAATCAAGTTAAAAATACAAATTTGATGACATAAAAAGCACTTATTATATTATTTGGAATAAAAGAAAAATATAATTAAATTAAAAAATTAAGTTCGCTGGGAAAGTTTAAAATATAAATTTGATGACATAAAAAACACTTACATATTATTAGCCCTTGCCTTCGGCATTGCAGGGACTATAGCAATCGATGTGCATTGAGCAGACATTAAATTTTTTTTACCAACCATCTATTTGCCATTTTAACCAATCTTTGAATGCGAATATTAGATCAAACAATTTTTTATCCAAAGTTCTACTTTGGACCTCTTATTGTTGGCCAACGAATATAATTTTATTAAAACATAGGATAATTCGTTTAAAATTTCACTTGAAAGTTGTTTAATGCTAGATTGTAATTAGCATTACTAGGGTAACATTTAATGTTTTCTCTCCACCCCAATACATATTCAATACATATTCAAGACCACCCTATTATGTGCCTTAGCGTTCACAGCTTCATATCCACCCCATCACATATCACATATCCGACGCAGTCCACAATCCACTTTATCACATATCAAAGCACCGCGTGACATATCAAAAGAGTGGTGGTGAGTTACATGTCCCTTCTTCATTTTAAAGAATTGAAATTGATCATGGTGGTGAGTTGCATGTCCCTTGTTCATTGCTTCCCATCTTTACAACAAAGAAAGAACGAACTCACAGACGTCAGTTATTTCTCCATTGATTTACGCAGCGGAGAGAAAGAGAAGAAAGTACTCAAGAAGTCAGTTTTGTTTCTTTCTATTTACCGATGGGAGAGGAAGAGTAGCGAATACAAACTTCTGTTGGATTGTTGCCATGCCAAAAATCTCGAAAAGCCGGTTCTTTGGCCATTGATTTAGGCAGTGGAGAGGAAGAGAAGCAAATAATCGAGAAGTGAGTTCTTCGTCCATTGATTTACATAGCTGAGAGGAAGAGAAGCTACATCAAATTTCTATTGGATTGTTGCCCAAAATTCAGGGTATAACCTAGCCTATTCCAATCAGTCACACAGACAAAGTTCAAACAAACATTCCAATTCTGCCAACTGTATCAACTGCATCAAAAGGGGAAAAACAAGTGGGTAAGCATATTCTTTATTATTGAATACCAACTATTGAATATTTATGTCTACATTTATGAATTTTTCTATACATTAGTATGCTTTGGTTGGTAGGTAGTTTTGTGAACCTGCAAAAAATATGACTTTGAAAGTTCTATTACCATTATCGCAGATGAACAAGAAAACTGAATAGCAGTGAGCACATCATGAACAAAATAACAACATTTTAGAAGTTAAGATCTTGCAGAAGTAGGAGAGATGCACATTGTACTTGCCTAAAACTTAGAAAAGGAAGATATCTATCAGATTTTGTTCTAAATTTCTTTCAAACATTCAGGAAAACACATTTCTTCTATAAACATAAAACAGAGCATGAAAAGGTAATAAAGCTTGAACATAAACAAGAATGTCATATTTAATGCTATTGTACATATTTTAATTTCATCTATGATAGTGGACGGGAAATGTCCAAGCTTATCCATTATTTTACCCAAACTGTGTTTTTCTTTAATTTCATACCTCAAACCTGGAGGCATCTGAAATGTATTAACATATTTATTCAAGCATTCTACATGCACAAGATGAATAGTTGCAGTATATAATCAATGTTTGCATTATGTCTATATAAAATTGCATGTCACAGAAATATTAAAAATGCGAAAATATTGTGCTATTGTTGGAATGGTAGAGGAACAACCTGGGAACTCTACATTAGTCTCCATTTACTAGCTAAAACATCCAAATCCATTAAAGTATTGTTATGACTCAGAAAAATTTATTCAATAGCCTCTTGGTGGATGAAATTAAATAAATAGAAACCTATGAAAATCACTGATATAATTGAGCAATTCAAGATAACCCTTCAATATTTTCATTTATGAAAAATGTACAGCTGTAATTTCTAACTCTACAATGGCCAAAAGGATTCAGTAAAGTAAAATCATTCTGATTATTAGGTTACAATGGCCAAAAGGATTCAGTGAAGCAAAATCAGTCTGATTATTAGGTTACCCTACCTAAAAGTGTTAATCTTATATTCTATGGGGATTTATGCCCCAAGATGTAGAGAACTCTTTCCTCTTTTATTTTCCTCTAAATTTTTTAACTAGACCTTGTCCTCTTCATTCAGGGTCCTAAATCGTCATTTAGGGTCCTAAATTGAGTCTGCTCATCTTCATCCCCACCTTAAATTATCGTGCCATTTCTCAACTTCATCCCCACCTTAAATTATCATGCCATACCACCTTAAATTATCATGCCCAGGTATGGTAGATGAAAACCGATTTATAGAACCCAACTTATGTGAGCAATATTATATACTGCCACAAAAATATTAAATTTCATCTGCGAGTTTTATTTGCACAACTACATTCTCCAGTGGAGTCTGTCTCCAACCATTGTTTTTGCTGTTGAACGAGGATATGAGGTTTTTATTTTGGTACAAGTTTTCCATGCGTAGATGCAAGAGAGAATATACTGACTTCAGTCGGCCCCATGACCTCCCAAGTTAGTAAGATATCAACATCTAATCCTCCATCGAGCATTACATCCAATCTAGAGAGCTCATCCACATGATCTTCCAGGATTTATTCTGTGAGATATCAACATCTAATCATCCATCGAGAATTACATTCAAGCGAGAGAGAGCCCATAACGAAGGTAGAACTATTCAAATAAATGCATCCGTGTTGTTTGTACAGGAATAATTGGAATTACTTGGAGCCTTTCATGACAACCACATCCAGGTGGAGTGCATGAAAAAGATTATGGAGCTGTCATATTCAAATGTTGTACCCTTTTTCCTATGTTGAAAAAATTAATTTATAATTAATTGTTGAATATTAATATTATTATATATTATTTTCCATCTGCTACTTCGTGGGCAGAATTAATTGTTTAATATTAATATTATTATATATTATTTCCCATCCATTGCTTCGTGGGAAGTTGGGCCACCTTTCCATAAGGCATATAATTTCTCAGTGAGATACCACCTTATCACTTTCCAAGCACTCCGAGCTGCGATCCCTATAATGAAACTGCTAATATTTTGACCAAACCTCCTTACTTATGTTAAGAAGCCCAACAGGAAGAAGGAAAATATCATTGATTGATTTCATCGCCGTAGAAAGATCACAAAGAGACTTTTAATTGATTAGACCCCACATATTGCATTGGGTACGTGGTTAATATCTGGTATCTTCAAAGGGTTATCTAACCGCTTCAGGAGTATGATGGGTTTAATCAGGGTTTTACATTTGATAGGTTTAATCACGTATTATGAATTTTTAAACACAAAATGTTTTCACATGAAGTTCGCATACTGTTTCAGTTTTGTGTTTTAATATGGAAACAAATATTTGTTTACCACTGGCATCCGTGCATTATTTTTCCAATTTCTCTTTTAACTTGACTGGAAGGGACTATCGTTGCCTCTGGCGCTTGTTAAAATTATAATCAAATTGAAATTGAAAATTTGCTGGGGATGGGATTATCTTTATAATAGATTCATCATTCAGGTTAGAAAATGTAAAGCTTCTCTTTTGGCTTGAATTTCAAAAATAAAATTAAATAATATATTTGGTGAAAATTGAATTGTAACATGATATTATGCCAATGCTTTAATAACATTGATAATAATAGTTTGATTGGTAGTGCTCATGGTAGCAATCATGATAAATCTAGTTTCAAGCATCACGTAAAAGTATATTGTTTTTTAGCAAATAAACCTACACTTATTGTTTGAGGCTCTTTTTGAATAGTTAGTTTTAATAAATTGCTAATTTCCTTTTAGTTATTTAGTTTCAATATAATGTTATTAGTTGGTGTAATTAAATGTAGTGCCTTGCTATAATTGATTTGTGATAAACATTTTTTTTTTTAATTCCGAGACAATGTTATGATATACACTTATTTTTTTGAGGACATAAGATATTGATGATTTAGATATTTTTATTTCATGTGATGAAGATTTATGATGTACTTATTTTGATTCAGTAGAATATGTTGATAGTTGTGAAATTGCGATTGTTGATGATTTGATGTTATTTATCATGGTTATAATTATTGATTTATCTTGTGACCATATGTTATTGGTCGTTGTTTTAAGTGTGGCAGAAAATCACATTGACATACATGCTCGTGATGAGTCAATAATTTTGGTTTGGTCATTTGCATATTGTTGATGAGAGAGATTTACTTTGAAAATAATACATTGCTATAATTATTGATAACATGTTTATGGTTGCAGACACAAGTCAAGTGCTTGGCCAACCAACTCACACATGGGTGATGGGGCTTAATGAAGCATATTAGACTTTCAAAGGAGGGGTGGGAGATCGACCTTGATTCCTCCCACTAACACTCCCATTGTGACTTGGGTTGGAAGGTGTAGGGATTATTTCACCTTGAAGTTCATGATGTTGTGAGGTTGGAATGCAGATTAAATCATTCACAAGGCTATGTTGAGGGGTGTGCATTAAGGAAAAATCCTTGCTCCTTAGCACCATTAGTCTCACAATAAAGGATGACCTTGGAGTTAATAGTGGTGTATGCTGTCACACTTATTTTTCCCTTTTTAGTCACATATGCCTAAAGGCAAAGTGTTGTGGCACCCTTGGAACTTCGTGAGGAAGTTCATCATGGGTACAAATAACTTAGCATCCTTGGTATAAAAAATTTGGAAGGTAATTGATGGTTAAGGTTTAAGAATAAAAACACTAATTTAAAGAAGACAAATAATGGGGGGGGTGGGGGGCAAGTTAAGTTGAATTTAAATTTACAGTTCAAAATTTGAGAAAAAGAATTAAATTTTAGACTTAAAAATAAACTTTGGGGAATCAATTAAATACCTTGACTAACCTTTCCAACACTTATAAAATTTAGAAATAAATAACTCCTTTGCATATCATAATTATCCTAAGATAAGTGGAGAAAAAAATTCTAAGCTGAAAATACGAACAATAAATTATTGATTAATACTTACAATAAGAAGGGGAGGTGTGTATAACATTAAAAATAGCTAATTTAAAAATTGAAAAAAATAAATAAATCATGAGATGACCTCCATGTTTTTGTAGCATAACATAAAAATCTCCAGCTAAGATTTATTTGAGAAAAAGTATATTGTTGGGGACAAGAATAATGGTACCAAGCAATTGAATCTAGTTTATGAAACATTTGTGCACCAAAATATGAAGTATAAATTGGGATACAAGGACAACTAAGAGAAGAAATAATGAACCAAGTGTGGGTGAGGAAATTAGCCATTTTAAAAGAAAATAAGAAAAACTGTTTCATGAGAGCCTCGACAAAATTCTGACACTTGGATGGATTAATAAAAAAGTTTTTGAGCTGAATAAAATACTTATTTTTGTATGAGGATCCAAGTGGCACTATTGAAACCACCTATAAAAGGAAGAGAAATCTACGAGAAGCTCACCTTATGCAACTTATTTTTCGATGGATGTCCTAATGATACTTATTTAAGTGACTACTAAGAGATTTGTTGTGAGTTTTGTGTGAGTGAAGTTCTATTGAGTGGGAATATCCTTATTTAAGAGATCATTCATTATGCCAATGTACCCATATCCTATACATCTCCATTGAATTTCATGGGTCCATAAGGAATAAGAGCATCCAAGTAAAATATTGGGAGCTCACTGGTGAGTTAGCAACATTCGACAAGCATCCAAATATCAAGTTTTACCTTGTTCAACTGGCATAGGACTGTATCGACAAACAAATGATATACTCCCCACTATATTTTTTTTGGTAAATTAGGCTATTTTATATTAATTCGAGAAAATAAACATTACATATGCTACAGGTGGGGTTGGCAGTGGTTGGGAAAATTTTAGGGGCTAATATTCGCAGGTGGGCTACTTTTCCATGCTTTTTCCAACAAAAAAAATTTCCAATTTCCATTTTTTTGAAAATTGTTTCACCAAAATTTTATAGTATAAAATTATTTTACCCTAAAAATCGCCAAAATTGCATATATACTAATATAAAATAATTAGAAACCTAAATATTTTTACAAAAATATCATCAAAAATTTTACAATTTACATATTGGGGACAAGTAAGATTCGCCAATATTTTTAAATTTTAAGATAAACTTCGATCCTTAAAATTTTCCCAACTTGGCAAGCTGTGCTTAACCAATACCAGCCTTAGTTGCCCAATTTAAGGGCTACCTCCATGGAGGAAACCAGCCCGGAAAGTACTTGAGACAAAAAATTACAAAATGCGCAGCAACATTGAGGTATCTAGATACTACAAAATATGCAGAAACAAGGGTATAAATTGAGATGCCCTAGTGGTAGCATGCTTGACAAAAACCATGGAGGAGCTGAGCAGTTGCACAGTCATCAATATTCATCTTCATCACCATCATCATCATCATCTTCATCTTCATCTTCATCACTTTCGGGGACTTCCTCCTCTATGGGGCAAGCGTACGCCTGTGCAGCCGCTTCCTCAGAGTCTTTCGCTGAATTCCTGGGTTTATGGACAGGTGCACAGAGGATGGGGGACTCTGAATCCATAGCATTAGGGACATGTGCCCAATTTCCCTTAGAGTCCATAACTCAAACATCAGATTCATCGTCTTCCTCCACCTGAGCTGACAACAGATCAGTCTTGCGAGGTAGGGGTTGCACCTGGTGTGTGATGATAGACTTTCAGGGTCCGCTTCTACCTCTTCACGCAGCTTGCATAGGAATTTCTTCCTCATGCTCAGGATTGGGGCTCCGTATTGCAAAACTGCCGGAGGAGGAGCCTTCAACAGACTCCAAATGGTTGTCTGTTCCACGGTGGTAACGTCCAGGGAGAGCCCCTCTCTGTCCACCTCGGATGGTTCTTTGTCGCAATCTAGGAGCCATTGAACGATGAGGCAAGGAAGAGGCTTCAAAAGAAGGATGCGCAGTAGGGGGACAAACAATGTCGAATAAAGGGGGAGCGGAAGGGCTAGGGAAGAGGTGTGCACAATGGGAAGGTGAAACCCAAGGGTGTCTGCATAGCACAACACTGATTAAAGGGTTGTGCAGTGGTCTAGAGTCGGGGGAGCACTAAAGCAGAAGCAAAAGGAAAGGAAGGGGGAAATTACTATGAGTTTCTCAGGGCTGAGGGCTCATACTTTTATAGGGTCTAGGACATATGCGAGGGGGATGGAAATGAGTAAGCCTCACATGCAGATGCGTGCCAAAACCAAAATCCTGAGAAGTCTCGAGGGAAGAGTGATGGTTGATAGACATTCCAATCATGTTAATCATTTATGGTGATTGTTGTAGGAGGGTACCTTGGAGAGCGTTGCACTGTACTCAACGTCTCATCGTCATGCCTTATCTTGTTTGTCTCGTGTGGATGGCTAACTTTTTGAGGATCCACAACAGGTGGGGCTCTGCACAAAAGATCTTCGTCTTCAGGGGTATGGGAGAGATGATTATCGTTCGTGGCAGTTCTGTCACCTGCATCCGGGGTATACACTCTCCACTATGTTAACGTACCAATCTATTTGTGAAAAATACTTAAAAATTCTAGTATAATTTCAATTGTGTAAATTTTATTTCATCATACAATATTTGTTATAACCCTTTTTTCCACTTCACTTCAGTAGGAGGAACCTTAGTTAAACCTTCTTGAGTTTTTGGCATGAATGTGTTGAAAAACTATAGCTTTAGTTGATATTTTCATCATGCAAATCAAACAAGAAAATTTGTATTTGTATTTTTTGGTTTATGACCCACAAGTGTCCAAGTCGAACCCTCTAAGATCAAGTTGGCCTACCAAAGGGAAATGTTGTCATTGTGATAAATACCCTCCAAAAATTTTCCTGCACTTGAATTTTGGAGCCTCCTTGTGATCTTAAGATCCATCATTTCAAGTTGTCCAATGTCACTTCATGGTCAATATATGTTTTCCAAGTATTTAAGTCTTATTTTGAAATTCTAAGTTTTGAATTCATTTTCTTGCACATGCTTAGCTTGCAATTCATCAACAAGCACACTTCTTTCTAGCAAGCTTAATGGTCAATGTCTAACTTTGAAAATAGATGTTGCACAATCCTTGAGATTAGTGCTTGCGCATTCTCTAGAAATAGTGATTGCACAATTATTAATGGAAAACATTTTCCAATTATCAAACATTGCGTAGAACTTGATGATAATGACTGCATGGTCCATAAGGACAGTGTACTGTGCAACCCATGTTGACACCCAGTGTACAACATAATCTGACAGTCTCTCTCACTCTTAGTTTTAATTGTATTATCATTTCAGTGAATTTTCTCAACTGTCACTTTTATGCACCTTCACTTTCACAAAGTGTTTCTTTCAATTTTGTGACTATTGTTTTTTCTTTCTTTCAATTTCACAAGTGTTTATTTTTCTTTCTCTTCAACTTAGCATGTGTCTCTTTCACTTTCTTTAGCTTTTGCAAGTGTCATTTTCACTTTTTCTTACTATCACAAGTGTCACTTTTTATTTTTTTCACTCCTACATGTATTGCATCTTATCACACCACTAGAGGTAGCACTCTTCTTCATTGGTTGATCATAAATAACATAATAATATGTGCTAGACACTCTCCCAAAACTTAGCGCACTATTTTTTTTTCATTGTCACTTGTGTCACAAAGTGTATCCTAAGTGCCACACTTATAGGTATGTTTCATTTTGATGTAGTTTCAATGGGTACACGTTGAATTTGGGTGTTAAATGCTTCATTGTCATGTGGTTGATCAATTATGAGTGTGTGATCATGTTCAAGTCATGTTATTTTTTCATCTCTCGCCTCACTGGTCCCACACTTAGTCAATTTCTAAAGTTTTCCTCTCTTCCCAACTTACCTGATTAACCACTCTTCAACATGCCTCCCTGAATTGCACACTACATAGTCTCAAGCCCCAGTCAGTATCCATTGCCTCCTGAAACTACACATTACATAGTCACTACCTTCAATCTGTGCGCATTGCATAGTCACAGTGCTTAGTATTTGCCTCATCCCTTATAAACTACACAATTCTCTCTCCCAAACAGTCTTCCATTAGGCATTGTGCAATTTCTCTATCTCCTTGACTTGTGCAACTGCAGAATCACTTGGCCCAGTCTTCCCTACACTGCGCATTAGGAAATCACACTGAGAAATCCTACCTCACTCCATCATTGCTTCCCTCAATGGTGTATTTTTGTCTTCTAGTATCTCAACCACATCGAATTGCACATTCACGTTAACTAGACATTCGTCATTGCCTCTTGCAGTTGTGCACTACAAAATCCTTGAGCCTCCTTCTTTGTCCTACACTTTGTCTTGGCTTGATCAACATGTTGCATAAGTAACAAGATAGACTATGATATTTTTGGATTTCTGTTGTCTTGTCATGAGTGAATTCCATTTGTAGGTACTCTTATCTTGACACGATAGGATGATGCTCAAGGAGGAAGTTGAGGAGGGGCTACAAGAGAGCACTTGTAGAGAAGAAGCACCAAAGGGACCATCATGAAGAACTTGAAGGAATATTGGACCAAAACAAAGACATGGAAACTCATGCTAACTTGGAAGGTTCCAAAACTCATCTAAACCCTTTGGAGGATGAAGATGAAGTACATGCAAAGATCCGTCATGAAGAAGATACAAAGATGGAAGCTAGGAGAAATACTTGGCCTGGACACATCACAATGAAGTTTCATGTCATCAATTCTAAGTCATGGCTTGTCCAAGTGTCATCACAAATTCATATGTACTAATGTGTATTTCCACATCATTTATGGATGTAATTATTTTATTTTCAAAAATGATAAAATGTCAAATGTGTGGAATACCAAGGGTCCCACATGGAATGTGAAGGGTCACTAGAAAGTTCTAAAGTCATGTAGAAGCTCAAAGGTCATATTGGAGTTCAAAAATTCATAGTAGAATCTCAAGATTCATGAGGGAGGTCAAGGGTCACGTGCGAGGTGGAGAATCATCTCATTTTTTATAAATATACCCACATAACTCAAGAGAAAGGACTTTGGACTTTTCACCTTAGCTTCTCTAGTTTCGCAGAGGAGAGAAGATATTTCTTTGGAAGAGAAAGGGGTGAGTTAATGTTCCACTATTGGGACTAGTGTGGTAGCATTGTACTTGTATTTCTTGGAAATTTCACTTAATATATGAAGCTACTAGAGCCGAAGAACTTTCATGCAATTTCCTGAATGATTGTGAGACCATTCTTTCATTGTTTGTGGTGCATGTTTATATTAGAACATATTAATGAAAATGAACTACTTCTTTAGATTTGGTATGCATCTCATTGAATGTGCGTTGTTACTTTATTTTATTATCGGTGTTATCATGTGAACTAATTTACAGGTTAATCAATGATCCTTTCATGCCCTTGTGTGTCTCTTTTAGGATAGTAGTATGAATTTTCTTCAAGATTCTCACCCTCTCTTTTCCCTTGCTTTTAAAGCACCTTGTATGCATTGTATTTGTATGCCTCATAGTTTCAACTCACTTGCCTGTGTCAAATATTGTTTGTATAATCCCTTATGTTGATAATTGAAACCAAGGAAAATTCCTAAGATTATGGAAACTCTTCGTATATTTGGTTGGGCCTCCTAATCCAAACTGTGTGGGGTCTAATTGGGACTTCATATTGGGGATACCCCCTTGGTTGACATATTTCTAGCACCATCAACATGACACATCTACTCACATGGAAGAACAACTACATATTGAGCCTATTCACTCTCCTTCAAGGCATATTGAGATAGTATTGTATATCTCTATTTTTTGTATATATGAGGCTATATACCTTATGGATCTGAGGCTCTAAATCTTACAGATATGAGGCTCTATAACTTATGGATATGAGGCACTACATATCTATGGAATAGTGTGGATCTTAGGGTTATTTTACTTGTGGAACATTGTGAATTTGAGGTCTATGTCACTTGTTTATGTGGTAAAGCGAAGGACTGTGAAACTTTTTTCAATGAATAAATCCAAAGGTATGATAAAATTATGGTTTTTTTATGGATCATGCAAGTTATATAGCTAAGAAAGAAGTTGAAACATTGACCTTGGTTGCAGACTGTAATTGCAGACCAATATTAACCATTTCTCTCTCTTTTGAATGGTTTGAATTTCCATTTATTGAGGTTAGATATTGGAATTTTGGCTAGAATATTATAATGTACATTTTGATGAATTGAACTCTCTCTCATAATTAAATATTTATGGGTTTTCCCCTTGTGGGTTTTTCCCTAGTCATTGAAAAAAAAAATTAGTGTCTCTTATGTCATTGTTTGTTGTGATCTCTATTGCTCTATTGAAGAAGTTAATGGTTTATTTTTTTCATTTATAATTTCTTCATGATTGGAATGCACTAAAAAAATTTAATTGTATCATTTGAAGTAGTTATTAGTTTGAAAAATTGTACTAGTCTTGATTGCACTAGAAAATCAACATGGAAGACCTTTGGTGAAGGGAAAAAGAGTAGTAGGTCACAATCCTAAAGGTGAAATATCATCTGAGATACAAGAATCACTAATCTAAGATCAAATTTGGAGCATTCTATAATATTAGGGAAAGTTTTAGGGGCTAATATTCACACATGGGCTCATTTTCCATGCTTTTTCCAAAAAACGAGATTCACTAATTTCCATATAGTCTAAAAATGATTCGCCCAATTTTTATAGTATAATATCATTTTAGGTTAAAAATCACCAAAATTTTATAGCATATGATATATTATTATTAGAAATGTGAATATTTTTATATAAATGTTGTAAAACATTTTACAGTTTGAATATTAGGGACTAGTAATATTCACCAAGGTTTCTAAACTTTTAGATAAATTTCCATCCTTTAAATTCTCCCTATAGAAGATAGATTCTGATGGTAAAGAATACAAGGAGGCCTAAACAAAGATAAGAAGACTCTCCTCCTTCCATATATCAAATATCTAGTATAAATTGAGTTTAGTCTAGTTATTTTGAGTTCAAGACTAAATTCCATGATAATATCTAAGGTATGAATCTCTATGAAACTGCACAAGGATCTGAAGGGAAGTTTGAACCTCGTTGGTGTTAATATTCGAGTCCATTATGAAGTGAAAGATGATTTTATTATGTGGTGAAGACAAGTATTTTTTAAGGAGGCATAAATCCATACATAAGTTAATATTTTGATTTAGTTCATTGCAGACAGTTAAGAGATAGCTTATGGAAACTTTGTGAAGAATTTACTTGCTAATTTTTGACCTTGATGTCTTGATAAAGTTGTTATCGATAATATGCTTAGGAATGGATTGGTAACAAAGAAAGTATTTATGCTATATGCATGAAAGATATTAAATTTAACAAATATGTGGCTAAGTTTGATGCTCAGAAGCAAGGCGTTACATACCCGATATTTCAAAATTATGTCATACTATCTCTTATCAATTAAAGGAAGAGGAGTTTTCCAAGGTCGCTTGAATTATTAATCAGCTTGAAATTCATCCATGTTCAAGCTCTTAAAGAAATCATGTATTACAATGATCGTTGTAAGGAATTGTGATGGACATCACCTTGAAGAAAATATCCAAAAGATGTTCTTTTCCTAAAGAAATTTTAGCAATTCATTCTTTGTGAATTGTGGAATTTGGACTTATGGCTACAATATTCATCAATTATAGGAAATTGGTGGATCTACATCTAATATGATCTAAATCGAAGGTATTTTTCCACACCCACTAAATTTGATATCAATGTTTTTTCTTTGGCATATTATTGAAGGATGTGTCTAAGGGCTAAGTATATATATAAAAGAACTTGCATTCTGTTGATTTTTTAGAGTCATTGCAAATCAGCCATGGGACCAAAAAATATTTTTGAAGGAACCCTTAAAGGAATAGTATAATAAATTATATTTTGACTCAAAGCATGACATAGCCATATAAGGGAAACCTATAACCATGCACTTCTTTTAAAATTTTTCATTACATAAGCAAGATATGTCATTGTTGTTAGAGAATTTGAATAATGATATATATTTTATAGTCCATGGATATTAATCCTTGAAATGAGACCTAACGCTCTGACAATCCAAGGACATTTGTGGATACACCTATTCATAAGTAGGGGTTGATGACTATGTATAAAGTGTTGAATCTACTACGTTTGAAGTTGAAACTACAAATATTACAATCACTTGTTTCCATTTAAGATTGAAGGCTGAAGTGTTAAACCTAAGGAATTATATTCATTTTTGATGGATAATCTTCATGGAAATATTTATCTAGGTGGATATTGCTGGCCACCTGCCTATTCTACTTGGACCCCCACCACTATTTCTTTCAGTTTCCTTAATTGTAGCATAATTTACTATTTTTGGTAGTTTTTTGGGTCCTAAACTTCTATAGGCATTTTGAGGCCCTAAACAGCATATTTTTTTGGAAATAGGGAAGACTAGTGGCATTTTTAATGGTATGTAGTTGAATTTTTTTGTCCTTGGATAAATATTTCTAATGAGGTATCGTACATGTCAAACGAAGATCGTATGCCAAAGTTACAACCCTGGGAAGTTGATGTACCAATTAACCCCAAAGGGGCCCACAAACTTTTGGCGCTTCATCTCCTAGGGTTATATTTTTGGATGTTTATGGTTTTCCATTAATTCTAAATAATAAAAAGGCCTTCAAGCCTCATTGTAACATAATTCAGAAGGAATGTAGCCATGACCTATCTTCTTGGAGATAACTACCATCGCCCGAGCTATTTTATTTCCATTTTTCATATAAACGATTTTCAATATTTGACGTTATTAATGAATTGAAGTTCATTTTTCACTATAGCTCCATGTTTATGTTTAAATATTTATTTCATTTAGTTCCTACATCAATTTGGATCAAGTGGTATTAGACTGTTTTTCTCTTTCTTTTTTGTTTTGTTCATGTCCCCAATGAGGTCTAGGTATATTAAGGATTTAGGACTTGAAATAGTTGAACCCTTTCAAGGTCGGCCTCACTAACCCCAACAACCTCCCATGGCAAAAGAAAAGAAATATTAGGGAGTAGGAGATCCTTTCAAAATATTGATCGAAGAAGCCCTCGAGTAAAAAAGGAACAAGATGATGGATAACTTTTCCCAAATCCTTCGACTGGTATCAAAGGGTGAAACATCTTTATCTGGAAGCCACCTTAGAGGAACCACTCCCTTTAAGGTACAAGTTAACTTTGACATTGTTGTATTTGAAGGATAGATAGATGCACATTCCATAGATAAATGAATAAATCTGATGGAAGGATATTTTTTAGTTAATGATTTTTCTAGTAGAGAAAATATTAAGCCTAAATGGGATGTGATCTAGAAATGGGATAAAAGGGAAAATGATGCATTCACTTGTATTAAGAAAGAAATCATATAAGCTCCAACACTATACAATGCAAACTTCAACAAATATTTCTTGTTGTACGCCTTCTCTTTTGATACTTCTCTTGCTGCTATTCTTACACAAAAGGATAATCAAGACAATGAGTGAATTATATCATTCATGAGTACGACTTGCAAGGACCTAAAATAGATTACCTCACCATCAATAAACAATATTACAGAGTTTAAAAGGTGTTAAAAAACTTTAGGCCTTATCTTTTGAAAAATAATGTTACTATCTTTGTGCCACACAGAATTTTTAAATCATTGTTTTTTCAACAAGAGTTGGGTGAAAGGAGAGCGAATTGGATGACTAGCTTGTAAGAGCATGATCTTGAGTTCAAACTAGTTCATACAATAAAATTCCATGGTATATGCCAATTAGCACATGAAATAGAGATGTATAAAATATGTAACACCCCCCTCCCACATTTAACCAATTTCACCAACCTATCAGGGTAAACATGAGATGAAGAGTTACTATGACATGACCCACCCTCCAAGCTCCACTTAAGGAAGAGAATCCTACAAAATGACCACAAAATGACCAAAAAATGATAACTCACAACATCCCTTCAAGCTACAAGACACTTAGAGGCTAAAGGACCACCCCAAGTGACCAAACCCTGAGTTGGGGCTCTTTTTCATTGACTTAGACTCCACACTGCATGCATGACAAGGCCTCAGTGTGGTTATAGGTATCCAACCTCATGAAAAACACTTCCTCGATGTGATTGTGAGTCAACTTTCCTAATTCAAAGGGCGTGGTTTGAAGATATAAGCCACAATTCTAGGCCAACATCTAGACCACTGTCCAAAACTTCTTGATACTTTCTAGAATCAATATTGACATGAAGAAAATGATAAAAATTCAAATTCAAATCAAGAACTTGCCCTAAAATGCCTAGAAAACACTAGAAATTTTTTCAAACACATGATAAACATGTCAACTATAGGTCATGAATGCATATATGATCACATTTGTCTGATATTTACCCTAGAATTACCAAGAAGGCTCTATTCCCTCTCCACGTAGCTACAACACCACTTATTATTCCATTCATTCATCAACCAATCAATAAATAAATAATTCAGGACAAGGGCCATAGATAACACTCACCATGTAACAAACATATGTATAAAGTTTTGAGTCTACTACGTTCGAAGTTGAAACTACAAATATTACAATCACTTATTTCCATTTAGGATTGAAGGCTCGAGTGTTAAAACTAAGGAAGTATATTCATTTGTGATGGATAATCTTCATGGAAATATTGATATAGGTGGATATTGATGGCCACTTGCCTATTCCAGTTTCCTTAATTCTAACATAATTTACTATTTTTGGTAGCTTTTTGGGTCCTAAACTTCTAGAGCCATTTTGAGGCCCTAAACAACATATTTTTTTGGAAAAAGGGCAGACCAGTGGCATTTTTAATGATATGTAGTTGAATTTTTTTTCCTTGGACAAATATTTCTAATGAGGTATCATACACGTCAAATAGAGATCATATGCCAAAGTTACAACCCTGGGAAGTTGATGTACCAACTAAACCCAAAGGGGCCCATGAACTTTTGGCGCTTCATCTCCTAGGGTTAGATTTTTTGATGTTTATGGTTTTCCATTAATTATAAATAACAAAAATGCATTTGAGCCTCATTGTAACATAATTCAGAAGGAATGTAGCCACAACATATCTTCTTGGAGATAGCTACCATCGCCCGAGCTAGTTTATTTCCATTTTGCATGTAAACGATTTTCAATATTTGTTATTAATGAATTGAAGTTCATTTTTCACTATAGCTCCATGTTTATGTTTAAATATTTATTTCATTTAGTTCCTACATCAATTTGGATCAAGTGGTATTAGAGTGTTTTTCTCTTTCTTTTTTGTTTTGTGCATGTCCCCAACGAGGTCAGGGTATATTAAGGAGTTAGGACTTGAACTAGTTGAACCCTTGCAAGACCGGCCTCACTAACCCCAAAAACCTCCCATGGTAGAAGAAAATAAATATTAGAGATCAAAATATCCTTTCAAAATATTTATCAAAGAAGCCCTTGAGTGAAAAAGGAACAAGATGATGGATAAATTTTCCCAAATCATTCGAGTGGTATCAAAGGGTGAAGCATCTTCATCTGGAAGCCACCTTAGAGGAACCACTCCCTTTAAGGTACAAGTTAACTTTGAAATGTTTTTATTTGAAGGATAGATAGATGCACATTCCATAGATAAATGAATAAATCTGCTGGAAGGATATTTTTTAGTTAATGATTTTTCTAGTAGAGAAAATATTAAGCCTAAATGGGATGTGGTCTATAAATTGGATAAAAGAGAAAATGATGCATTCACTTGTATTAAGCAAGAAATCATATGATATCCAACACTATACAATGCAAAATTCGGAAAATATTTCCTATTGTACACCTTTGCTTTTGATACTTCTCTCATTGCCATTCTTACACAAAAGGATGATCAATATAATGAGCGACTTATATCATTCATGAGTGCGACTTGCAAAGACCTAAAACAAATTACCTCTTCATCGATAAACAATATTACGGAGTATAAAAGGTGTTGAAACAATTTAGGCCTTATCTTCTGAAAAATAATGTTACTATCTTTGTGCCACTTACAATTTTTAGATCATTGTTTGTTCAACAAGAGTTGGGTGAAAGGAGATCGAACTAGATGACTAGCTTGTAAGAGCACGATATTGAGTTCAAACCATTTCATACAATAAAAGGCCATGGTCTATGCAAGTTAGCAACAAAAGTGGAAATTTAAATCGAAGATTATTCTTCTGGATGGGAGGAGGAAATAGAGATGTATAAAATATGTAACACCCCCCTCCCACATTTACCCAATTTCACCAACCTGCCAGGGTAAACATGAGATGAAGAGTTACTATGACATGATCCAACCTCCAAGCTCCACTTAAGGAAGTGAATCCTACAAACTGACCACAAACTTACAACTCACAACATCCCTTAGGGATAGAAGACACTCAGAGGTCAAAGGACCACCCTAGGTGACCAAACCCTGAGTTGGGGCTCTTTTTCATTGACTTAGACTCCTCACTGCATGCATGAGAAGGCCTTGGTGTTGTTATAGGTCTCCAACCTCATGAAAAAAACTTCCTCCATGTGATTGTGAGCCAACTTTCCCAATTCAAAGGGTGTGGTTTGAAGATATAAGCCACAATTCCAGGCCAACATCTAGACCACTATCCAAAAATTCTTGAGACTTTCTAGAATCAATATTGACACGAGGAAAAAGACAAAAATTCAAATTCAAATCAAGAACTTGCCCTAGAATGCCTATAAAACACTAGAAATTTTGTCAAACACATGATAAACATGTCAACTATAGATCATGAATGCATATATGATCACATTAGTCTGATATTTGCCTTAGAATTACCAAGAAGGCTCTATTCCTTCTCCACATAGCTGCAACACCACTTATTATTCCATTCATTCATCAACCAATCAATAACTAAATAATTCATGACAATGGCCATAGATAACACTCACCATATAGCCAACATATGTATAAAGTGTTGAATCTACTACGTTTTAAGTTGAAACTACAAATATTACAATCACTTGTTTCCATTTAATATTGAAGGCTGGAGTGTTAAACCTAAGGAAGTATATTCATTTTTGATGGATAATATTCATGGAAATATTAATCTAGGTGGATATTTATGGCCACCTACCTATTCCACTTGGACCCCCACCACTATTTCTTTTAGTTTCCTTAATTGTAGCATAAATTACTATTTTTGGTATTTTTTGGGTCCTAAACTTATAGAGGCATTTTGAGGCCCTAGCAAAAATATTTTTTTGGAAAAAGGGCAGAACAATGGCATTTTTAACGGTATGTAGTTGAATTTTTTTGTCCTTGGATAAATATTTCTAATGAGGTATCATATACATCAAACAAATATCGCATGCCAAAGTTAAAACCCTGGGAAGTTGATGTACCAATTAACCGCAAAGGGGCCCACGAACGTTTGACGCTTCATCTCCTAGGGTTAGATTTTTGGATGTTTATGGTTTTCCATTAATTCTAAATAATAAAAAGGCCTTCGAGCCTCATTGTAACATAATTTAGAAGGAATGTAGCCATGACATATCTTCTTTGAGATAACTACCATCGCCCGAGCTAGTTTATTTCCATTTTGCATGTAAACAATTTTCAATATTTGTTATTAATGAATTGAAGTTCATTTTTTACTATATCTCCATGTTTATATTTAAATATTTATTTCATTTATTTCCTACATCAATTTGGATCAAGTGGTATTAGAGTGGTTTTCTCTTTCTTTATTGTTTTGTACATGTCACCAACGAGGTCCGGGTATATTAAGGATTTAGGAATTGAACTAGTTGAACCCTTACAAGACCGGCCTCAATAACCACAAAAACCTCCCATGGCAGAAGAAAATAAATATGAGGGAGTAGGAGATCCTTTCAAAACATTGATCGAAGAAGCCCTCGAGTGAAAAAGGAACAAGATGATGGATCCATTTTCCCAAATCCTTTGACCGATACTAAAGGGTGAAGCATTTTCATCTGGAAGCCACCTTAGAGGCACCACTCCCTTTAAGGTACAATTTAAATTTGACATTGTTGCATTTAAAGGATAGATTGAAGCATATTCCATGGATAAATGAATATATCTGCTGGAAGGATATTTTTTAGTTAATGATTTTTCTAGTAGAGAAAATATTAAGCCTAAATGGGATGTGGTCTATAAATGGGATAAAAGGGAAAATGATGCATTCACTTGTATTAAGCAAGAAATCATATAAGCTCCAACACTATACAATGCAAACTTCGTCAAATATTTCATGTTGTACACCTTTTCTTTTGATACTTCTCTCGCTGCCATTCTTACACAAAAGGATGATCAAGATAATGAGCGACTTATATCATTCATGAGTGTGACTTGAAAGGACCTAAAATAAATTACCTCACCATTGATAAAAAATCTTATGGAGTATAAAAGGTGTTAAAAAATTTTTAGGCCTTATCTTCTGAAAAATAATGTTATTATCTTTGTGCCACACACAATTTTTAGATCATTAGTTTTTCAACAAGATTTGGGTGAAAGGAGAGTGAACTGGATGACTAGCTTGTAAGAGCATGATATTGAGGTCAAACGAGTTCATACAATAAAAGGCCATGGTCTATGCTAGTTAGCAACAAAAGTGGAAAGGTCACTAGAAGATGATTCTTCTAGATGGGAGTAGGAAATAGAGATTTATAAAATATGTAACACCCCCCTCCCACATTTACCTAATTTCACCAACCTTCCAGGGTAAACATGAGATGAAGAGTTACTATGACATGACCCAACCTACAAGCTCCACTTAAGGAAGTGAATCCTACAAACTGACCACAAACTGACAATTCACTACATCCCTTAGGGCTACAGTACACTCAGAGGCCAAAGGACCACCCCAGGTGACAAAACCTTGAGTTGGGGCTCTTTTTCATTGAATTAGACTCCTCACGGCATGCATGACAAGGCCTCGGTGTGGTTATAGGTCTCCAACCGTATGAAAAACACTTCCTCCATGTGATTGTGAGCCAAATTTCCCAATTCAAAGGGCATGGTTCGGAGATATAAGCCAAAATTCTAGGCCAACATCTAGATCATTGTCCAAAACTTCTTTAGACTTTCTAGAATAAATATTGACATGAGAAAAAAAATAAAAATTCAAATTGAAGTCAAGAAGTTTCCCTAGACTGCCTAGAAAACACTAGAAATTTCGTCAAACACATGATAACCATGTCAAATCTAGGTCATGAATGCATATATGATCACATTAGTCTACTATTTGCCTTATAATTACCAAGAAGGCTCTATTCCCTCTCCATATAGCTAAAACACCACTTATTATTCCATTCATTCCTTAACCAATCAATAATTAAATAATTCATGACAAGGGCCATAGATAACACTCACCATATAACCAACATATAAATAGAAAATAAAAAACATATAAATCATGGAAACTCAACCATATTATGATCATCAAAAACACTACAAATGCTCATAGATCACAATAGGAAAATTTATCATATTAACATGTGAATATACTAGTTAAGTCAGGGACTTCCATGTACCACCTGACCATAGATTGAGTAGCACTAAATTTGTCTTTCAGCCAATCATCCCCATGCCATATTCCAAGCATGAATGTGGGATATCATGGAATAAACCATGAAAAAATCAACCAGGGATTCCAGATGCAAAACCACCTCAACCCTTAACCAAAGTGATTCCACCTCTATGGTAGGATATCACTAACACCAACCATATTGGCCTCTACCTAAGTTGTCTAGGGCTCCAAGAACTAGTAACTGATATCATGACCTTCCAAGGCTCCAAAACATTTGTCCAAATCGACTCAAGGGACTAGTAACTTAACCCACCAAGGGATCCAAAGCATTTATCCCAACCTAGGCTTCAAGACTAGTAACTCAACCCAAGTTGTTCTAGGGCTTCCAAAGAATTTTTTCCAACCCAAAACCATAAATAATTACGAGCACCAACCATAGATCGATCAAGTGGAAAAACCCACAACAACATGGGTATATAGGAAATGGAAAGGAAAGGCTAATATCACTATAAATCAAGACAATATCAATGCCAATGAAAACACATAACTAGAAAATCACATGCATATACCGTGCATCTAGAAATCAATAAGGAAATCACACATGCAACCTGTTACCTGGAAAGAAATCCAGTTGTAGATGTTGACCCAACTATTCCCTTACGCTTTCCTGCTTTCCTTTTCCTTCTTTCTCCAAATCCAATGTATGCTAAATTTATCCAATAATGCCCGAAGAATAATCTAACTATGCAACCGTCCCTGAAATCCCCATTCTGAACATTGGAGGACTCAGTGACCCCTATGTACTATCATACATTTCCATAAATGTCATTGCATCCCTTAGCATGTCAAGAATATAATCTCTATTGATCATTCCTCAAGCATGCCTTCATAAACCTATGTTTTTGGGTTGGCGATAGTAGGCAGTTATGGCCTCGCGCCCATTGGTGCCCTATCTCAGAAGGCCACCTGCGTCGAGCTACTTTTGGAAAGTTTTTTAAAATAGAAACAAAGCTTCCATGCTTTAACAACTTCGTGAGTGGATTCATGATGGTTTTTTCGACTAGATCAAGTTGAATTTCTCCCTTTGGCCTATTAGTTCCTACAAATTTGCAACTCCCCAAATGGATAGACCTCTCCTCCACCTTATGTGGAATCCCAAACCTCCTCCTCCTCTCCTATAAATAATTCTTCCTCACATTGATTCAGCTAGCTAAACAATCATTAGTTATAGGTGGTGTGTTGAAGAAAGCATAGAAGAATCCATTGTTGAGAGAGATTTTAAGTCCATTGCCTCATTGAGTCGAATGTCAAACGAATGCTTGAGACATGCCTGACTTAACCCATCGAAGGAGATCTGCAATGTCAAGGCATAAGGTTGTAAACTTATTTTTCATATATCAATAATACATGATTGGTTTCTAGTTCCAACTTTTTTTTATTAACATTCAAACTATTTAGCTCTCCTTGACTAGTTGTATAGTTTTAGATGAATGTATGTGCTTGCATGTTTTCATCGTTTTTTTTTATCTTTATGCAGGTGCATGAATTTCATCACCTACAGAGTGCCTGGCGCAAGGAAAAATATTGAAGGATCATTGCTGCGTGCCATGACAAAAGAATTGGACTATGGTAGGATATATGTTATAGAACATATTTCATTTATAAGATAAGAATTTAGGAATTCAACGTGTTCCCTTGTTGCTACACCTACCCTAGGGCTAGAGGGATCACCTCTGTCCGCAGAGAGGATTTTCCTGCTCAACAAGTTGGTGACCATACCTGAGTCTCTTTGATGATCCTTCTTACTGGATGGATGCATCCATACCTTGGATCTTATTATATGTTCTCTATTATGGATGGCTACGCCCATACCACATATTCATGTATCAAAGATATCATTTATATTTGATCTTGTACATTTTCCAAAGGCGGAGTTTTGGTTTGGGCATGTTCTCATAAATCATTTCACCCCTCCCTCTCTCTCGAACTTCATGCTTTAGGGGGCATCTATTACATAGCATTTTGTCACCATCCCTGCAATCCCCATTTGAACATTGGAGGACCATTTGAGTGACCCCTATGTATTGTCATACATTTCCATAAATGTCATTGCATCCCTTGGCATGTCAATAATATAATCTCTATTGATCATTCCTGAAGCAGAACTTGATAAAACTATGCTTTTGGGTCGGCATTGGTAGGAAGTTATGGCCTTGTGCCCATGAATAAATTAACACTCAGCCTCACACCCATTGGTGCTCTGTCTCAAAAGGGCACCCGTGTCGAGCTACTTTTGGAAAGTTTTTAAAAATAGTAATGAAGCTTCCATGCTTTAATAACTTCGTGAGCAGAGTCATGATGGTTTGTTCGACTGGATCAAGTTGAATTTCTCCCTTTGGAATATTAGTTCCTACAAATGTGCAACTCTCCAAAGGGATAGACCTCTCCTCCACCTTATGTGGAATCCCAAACCTCCTCCTCCTCTCCTATAAATCCTTCTTCCTCACATTCATTCAACTAGCTGAACAGTCATTAGTTATAGCTAGTGTGTTGAAGAAAGCAAAGAATAATCCATTGTTGAGAGAGAGTTTATGCCCATTGCCTCATTGAGTCAAATGTCGAAATAATGTTTGAGACGTGCCTGACTGAACCAGTTTAAGGAGATCTGCAACGTCAAGGCATAAGGTTGTAAACTTCCTTTTCATATATCAGTAATACATGACTGGTTTCTGGTTCCAACTTTGTTTCTATTTACATTCAAAGTGTTTAGCTCTCCTTTACTAGTTGAATAGTTGTAGATGAATGTATATGCTTGTATGATCTCATCATATGTTTTATCTTTGTGAAGGTGCATGAACGTCATTACCAACAGAGCGCAAGGTGCGAGGAAAAATATCGAAGAATTGCTGCTATGTGCCACGACAAAAGCATTGGACTAAGGTAGGATATCTGTTCCAGTCCATATTTCATTTATAAGCTAGGAATTTAGGAATTCAACATGTTCCCTTGTTTCTAGACCCACCCTAGGGTTGGAGGGACCGCCTCTGTCCACAGAGTGGATTTTCTTGCTCAATGGGAATGAGAGAAAATAATATGGATCCAAAGCTAAACTAATAAAAGATGTGAACTAATCCTCAAAATACTTTTTATGATTGACGCCTCTATTTTCTTCATTTTCCTTAATTTTTCCTTCAGTTTCCCTCTCATTAAAATCGTTGTCTCTTCACCTTCATTTTCTCCTATTTTCCTTTATTTCATAAATAAAATTCCAATTATTTCCTCTTTTCCTTTCCAATGCCTTTTCCAATTTCCATATCCATTAATTAATCACCAGTGATACCCATCACCATGTTTTTCCAAACATTCAACTTGGAATATGTGTCATGTGACCTTGGTTTTATTTTATTTACATGGCAAAGAAAGCAGGGGTTTTTACAACACTCCTACCACCCCCACCCCCGCTTCCTTGGGGGAACATCGTCCCCAGTATTCTATGACACATTGCTGAAATTTGCAACAAGAAACAGTGAAATTGGCATCCAGAAACAAAAACCATAAAATGGCACCTTGAAGTGGCTACCATGTGAGGCTTTTGATTTCATTATCCCTTAATTAAATTTAAAGCAAATTGTAATTTCATCTCATAACAACTTGTATTGGTTAACTAAGTGAGATAGAATTAGTTAGCTCAAGAATTTCGAGTTGAGGGTCAAAGGTGAGGCATGTAGAGTGATTTTATTATTTTCAGGGTCCAATTGAAATTAATGCATTAGTTTAGTGCATGTGTAATCATCTAACTCAAATTATTTGAGTTAAAATCAATTTAACTAGTTTTAATTGAGTGATGAGCTAGTGAGAGGTCAATCAAATTAAATTAGACTTAATTCGCAAGTAGTGATCTATCAAGTAACTAATGATTCACTATTAATGGTTGCATGCATGCCAATTCTGATGACAACCCAATTGAGATAGAGGTTAAAGGGAAGATAAATATAGGTGTTTTATTAGTGAATTGGTCAGGAAAAATTATAAAGTCAGAGGAACGCTACATAGGGATTGCACAATCAAGGAAGGTTGCTTATCCTATTTAATAGGGATTGATTTCCTAGGGATTGCATGAGAAAGGCTAGGCTAAGGGGTTGAGAATTGGCTACATGTTGGTCAATTTTTCTTGAGCATTGCTAGTTAGTTTTGAGCAGGATCAGAGTGAAACAGTTAGGAGAGTGCAGGATTTTCTTGGTGTGAGAAAGCATTGTATTGTTTCATGATTCTTTGACATTGTAAAATATATGATAGAGGGGTTTGAGCAGGTTCCTTCCCCAGATACATATTGTGTTGTGTGATTGATAATTCCTTTCTCCTACTTGCATGTTATTGAGCGATCATGTTTTGTGTTCCACAAATATAATAGAAGGATTCAGTATCTTGTTTTAGTACATTATATGATCAGATTGAATCCATTGATGTAGAGTTTCTATATAATTTCTACATGGTATCAAAGATGTGTTAGATATTTTATACATGGTATCAGAGCGCTAAGTATCACAACAGTGGAGAATAAATTGAGTTTTTGTTGAACAATATTCAAATTTGCGAACACTTTTTTTGGAGCTAGAAGCGGATCAAGATGTCTTTCAATGGCTTGAGACTCGAATATGCACTTGAGGGCAGTTCAAATTATATTTCATGGAAGGACAGGATGGAGGCAGTGTTGGAGAACAATGGGTTGAAAGAATTCATAGATAATGATATTCCCCAGCCTGCAGTAGCGGATGCCCAACTTCTTGATGCATGGAAGAAGAAGGTAGCAAAGGCGAGGAGGATATTGTTAGAAGCAGTTCAAGATCATATTGTCTTGAGTGTCCACAGGAAGGCAACTCCATATGATATGTGGAAGGCCGTGACAGATCTGTTTCAGAACAAAAATGACCAAAGGAAGTTGGCATTTAAGGACAAGCTCAGAAAGATAAAGAAGGAGGAGGGTGAGATGGTACCAACATACTTGGAAAAGTTCCCTCAATGTTGAGATGAGCTTGGAAGTGTTGGTGTGACCATCGATGATGATGAATTGGTGACCCTAGCACTTTTAGGCCTTCCCAAGAGCTGGCATAGTTACCAAAACTTTGTGAATGTGAGGGAGAAGTTACCATACTGGGAGGGTTTGTGGTTTGACTTGGTAATAGAAGAGATAAGGTGGAGCACCAGAGAGGAGACCTCCAGTACCAGAAAAGAAGAATATTTTGCATTGATGGGAAAACAAAATAATGCCAAGGGAAAGAAATCCCAAGGCGAAGAGAGAAAAAGAGACTTGTCCAAGATCAAATGTTTTCACTATCACGAGCATGGGCCCTATGCTTCAAATTTTCCACAGAAGAAGGAAAGTAGGAGCCTGCAATTATAGTGGGTGAAGAATTGGATTCACAGTTCGAGCTTGATTTTACTCTCATTGCTTGAATGGCGAACACTGTAATGCGATGCATGTGGTATCTAGACATCAGTGCCTCATTCCATATTACGGGGAATAGAGATTTCTTCAGTGACTTTGTGCAGAAGGATATCCAGTAGAACATTGGAGATGACAGGAGGTATAGCGTGACTGCCATAAGTACAGTTACCTTTCAGAGGGAGTCTGGCTCCCCTCTCGGTCTAGTAGATGTTGTTTATGTTCTAGGCCTAAGAAATAATCTTGTCTCCATAGTGGTATTGGAAGACCATGGTTATTAGGTGATGTTTAGAAAAGGAAAGGTGTTCCTTAAAAACATAGCCATGGGATAGGTGAATCAGATCGGTGCAAGATTCAATAACATGTATGCTCTCAATATTGGGGATGCATGCAAAAATTTGAGGAGAAAATAAATGGTTAATGACTTGGTGGTTGAGAGGGAGAAATTATATTTCAACATGTAGTCTCAAAAGCATTCTCAGAAGGTTGTGGAGCATCCAAAACTGGGGAAGTAGAGAGGAGACCAAGTGGAAGAGTCCACTCAATTAAAGACCTCCAAGAGGGGGAAATTTCGAGCCAGATGGGCAGAGGGAGTACATGAAAATATAACTCCAGGTGTGAGGTAGGGCGATGTGCAGACATAATCCCAAGAGAAGAAATTTGGGCAGGGTCCATTGAGATGGTGTGTCTCATGGATCAAACCTAGCTACAAGGAGCCCACAGTATAGTAGTAGTAGAAAGGATCAATTATATTGATGCAGTAAGATGTCAGGAGGACAAAAATCATAGTGATATATGTTGAATACTGGAGCGTAGATCAGAGTTGGCAATAGTGCAGAGGGAACAGATGCAGATGTGCACAACAATGTAGAGAGTCCAGTAGACAGGTGCAGCAACATGCAGTAGTCAAAAGACTCTGATGATAGATGCATTATAATGATTCAGTTTTTTGGAGGCTATTCATTTTCAAGAGAGTTTCATGTGAAAAAAACATTAGAGAAGTGTTGTATGCAAGAACATTCCAAAGGTACCAAATCGAGATAGATCGATTCCTTTCTTTTTGAGAGGTAGTGTTGAAATTTGCAACAAGAAAAAGTGAAATTGATATCCACAAGAAAAATCCAAAAAATGGCACCCATAAATGGCTACCATGTGAGGATTTTGATTTAATTATCCCTTAATTAAATTGAAAGTAAATTGTAATTTCATCTCATAACAACTTGTATCAGTTAACTAAGTGAGGTAGACTCAGTTAGCTCAAGAATTTTAGGTTGAGGGTCAAAGGTGAGACATGTAGAGTGATTCTATTATTTTTGGGGTCTAGTTGCAGTTAATGCATTAGTTTAGTGCATGTGTGATCAATTAACTCAAATTAATTGAGTTAAAATCAATTTAACTAGTTCTAACTAAGTGATGAGCTAGTGAGAGGTCAAGTGAATTAAATTAGATTTAATTCACAAGTAGTGATCTATCAAGTAACTAATGATTCACTATTAATAGTTTCATGCATGTCAATTATGATGATGACCCAGTTGAGACAGTGGTTAAAGGGAAGTTAATTATCAATTGTATCATTAGCGAATTGCCCGGGTGTAATTATAAAGTGAGAGGAAGGCTCTATAGGGATTACGAAATCAAGGAAGGTTGATTATCCTATTTAATAGGGATTAATTTCCTAGGGATTGTGTGAGAAATATTGGGCTAAGCAGGGGCTGAGAATTGGCTAAGTGTTGGTCAATTTTTTCTTGAGAATTCCTAGTCTGTTTTGAGAAGGATCAGAGTGAAACAATCAGGAGAGTGCAAAATTTTCTCAGTGTGAGAAGGAATTGTATTGTTTCATGATTCTTTGACATTGTACAATATATGATAGAGGGGCTTTGAGCAGGTGTTTTCCCCAGATACATCTTGTGTTGTGTGATTGATAATTCCTTTCTCTTACTTGCATGCGATTGAGTGATCATGTTTTATATTCCGCAAATATAGTAGAAGGATTCAGTATCTTGTTTTAGTACATTACATGATTGGATTGAATCCATTGATATAGAGTTTCTATATAATTTCTACATGGTATTAGAGCTATGTTAGATATTTTATACACACATGTGACTAAAAAAATACTAAAAATAAAACATATTTCCTATGGATATTTATAACATAGCTCAATGCAATATTTACAATGAAGAACCCTACAACCATGACCAACATAACAAACACGACAATCATATTGCTTACTGGAGCTCTATAACACAACTCATTGCGGTACCTACAACAACATCCATATATACATATACATATACCAAAAACTCATTTTCTTGAATAAACAAATAATTAAGGACACTTAGCCTGCATCTGATCAACCATATCCCATGTAGCTTCATCAAGCCAAAAGTACTTCCAATACACTATAACCTGCTCGATTGCTCAGTTCCAGAGCATGATTTGTTTCTACTACAATATGCATTATGGTTCTAGATGGAATTCTCCCTTTAGTTCCACCTGCAATATAGATTAATAGTCAATCACATGATCATCATATTGGACATCCTTCTTAGGCAATGAAACATGCCAAAAAATCATGGATTTTCATTGTTGGAGGCAATGCAAGTCTGTATGCCACTAGTCCAATACTATCAAGGATCTTTAAAGGCCCACAATAGCGAGTTTCCAGCTTAGAATATGACCCAATCCTTAAGGATATCCTCTTGGGATTGATGCGCAAATACACATGCTCCCCATCCTGAAAATCCTTAAATACCCTATGAAAATATGCATAACTCTTATATATGTCATGTGTTGGCTTTAGATTCATTTTAATAACATGAATTTCCTATTCCATATTTTCCAACATATCTGGTCCAATTAGTACCATGTTCACTAGATGAATCCAACTGATAGGAGTATTACATATCTTCCCATTAAGTTCCTCAAACATACTCATTTTCAAGGACTCATGATACCTGTTATTATAATCAAACTCTACTAGTGGAAGATAATCTTCCCACTTCCATTGTTGATTCATGACATACATCCTCAACATGTCTTCAAGAATCTTGTTGACCCTCTCTGTTTATCCATTTGTCTATGGATGATAAGGTATATTGAAAGCCAACTCTATCCCCAAACCTACAAAAAAAAATTTCCAACTCCTGTAAGTGAACTTGGAAGCTCTATATGATATTATATATCAACCATAACCATGATGGAATCATGCTTCCTCAATGACATCAGAAAACATGTGATGATGTCCATGAAAATGACCTCCCATTTCCACTTTATAATCAAAATCAGCTGTAATAAACCACCTGGATTTTCAAAATATGGTTTTTTATACTAATAATACAAACATCTCACAACAAACTCAACCACCTCTTTCGTCAAGTTCGACCAATGATATAACTTCTTAATTGTTGTTAATATTTTCTGATATCTCGGGTGACCTGAATATGACTTGACATGAAACTCCCTCAAGATAAGCATATTGAGTTTGTTGTCATCTGGCACATAAATCCTATTACTAAATCTGACCAATCCATCTGTTGTGAGATGATACTCCTCATCCATATCACATGCACCCTACTTCTATAACTTGTGCCTCAACTGTTGATACATATCATCATGTTTTCTTACCTGCAAGATCTGCTCCTGTAAGTCTAACCCATAAGAGATCACTGCTACAATGCGATTCACCTATACCCTTATCCTAATAGCATCTGCAAACCTGTTCTCCTTTCCCTTCATGTACCTAATCTCGGAATCAAACTCAATGAGAGTAGCCAAATATATAGCTTGTATGGAATTCAAATTAGGTTGATGAAATAAGTACCTTAGCCCACTGTAATCACTCATCATGTCGAACCTCATGCCAATAAGATAATGTCTCCACATCTTCAAGGAATGAATGATAACTTCCAACTCAATATTGTGAGTCACATAGTTCTGATCATGCTCATTCAACTTCCTTGACTCATAGCTTTATGCTTGTCCTTCCTACATCAGGATTCCACCAAGCCTTCTCTTGTAAATATTTTTACATACCACAAACTCTTTGTATGGATTTTAAATCTTCAATACCAGAGCATTTGCAAGAAAATGGTTCAAATTCTCAAAACTAGTTACACACTCCCGAGTCCATTCAAAATTATTCCCTTTTCACTGCGAAGATGTAATAGGATATGCAATCCATGAGAAGTTCCTGATTAACCTCTTGTAGTAACCTGCTAGTCCCATAATGATATGACATCATCCACATTCCTAGCAGTTGTTCACTCCATGATAGCTTTGATATTTTCCCGGTCCACTAATATACCTTCCTTGGAAACAACATGCCCCAAGTAATGAACTTTTGTATGAAAGAAACGACACTTACTAATATTGGCATACAATTGGTGCTTTATAAAAAAATTTAACACTATTGTTAGATTTTTTACATGATCCTCTTCATTCTTAGAATATATCAATATGTCATCAACGAATACTATCACAAAAGTTTCCAGACAAGGATGCAACACACTATTCATCAAACACATAAAAGTAGTTGGAGCATTCATAAGGCCCAAAGGAACTACTACAAATTCATAATTCCAATACATTGTACATAATGTACTTTTGTATATGTCCTCTTCTTTGATGCATACCTGATGGTATCTTGATCTCAAGTCAATCTTTGAAAACATTGCTTCTTCCTTCAACTGATCAAACAAGTCATCAATCCACGACAAAGGATACATGTTCTTGATAGTCACCTTTTTCAACTTCTTGTAATCAATGCATAACCTGAGAGTACCATCCTTCTTCTTCACAAACAATACTGGTGCAACCTAAGGTGACACACTTGGTCTAATGTATCCCTTATCAAGCATTTCCTTAAGCTGCAACTTTAGTTCCAATAACTCTATAGTTATCATCTTGTAAGGCACCTTTGTTATTGGTGTTGCTCCCAGAACGAACTCAATAGGAAATTCCCTTTCCTTATGAGGAAGTAACTCTAAAATATCTACTAGAAATATATCTTGATACTGCTACAAAACCATATACCTCTTCAATACTTCAACATCCTAAACATCCTTCTCTTCGTCACTAGAAATATGAAATGCAAACAAGACACACCCTTTCCTACTATTGTACTTTTCTTGCATAGATGTAACCATTCTCACTAATGTAGGCTTCTTCTTACCCTATAATATTCTCCTCTATCCATCATCATCCAGGCATTCAATAGCCCTGTCAGTCTTGTTAATGTACAACCAATCCATACCCAACAACATGTTGTATGATCCCAACATAAGCATATTTAGATGTGTTGATGTAGACATATCATTCAAATAAAATGCACAAGATCCCACCCAATGATGAAATCTTTTCTTAGTACATGTAGCCAACTGCACCAACCAAGACTCTGCATGCACTTATTTATTCAAGCAACAATTATCCACCAGGTCGGGACTGATATAACTATAGTTAGATCCAGGGTCAATGAAAATAGAAACAAGTTGATCACAAAGCTTACCTTCCATATCGATAATTGATGTCTAATGATCATCCTTCATATTATCCAATGTTGCACAAATCCAAGGAATACTCTGTCCAACATCCCCAACTGTATGTGCCTCCTAAGCACTATAAATATGAGGTCTTCCACCCTGATGTTGTGGACAATGTCTCCTATGATGATCCTTGCCGCAAGTTCAACACTAAAAATGCTTCCTTCCATCACCCTTGTTCTGCTCCTCAGACTGAAATCCCCATCCTCTATCAACTAAGTTGAATTTATTGTATGTTTCTACATTCTCCTTATTACATATATCCTAAGGCCTTACTCTCTTCTTATCCCATTTTCCCTTAGTATTTTCATTACCTTTCCAACCCTGCTTAGGCTCCAACTTATGCTTAGTCCGCTCATATAAATGTTTCAACTTCCCAATTACTACCTCCAATAGTCGAGGCTCATCATACTCAATCCGATCATTAAATGCTAAAGTAAATCTGAGTGAAAATGTGAAGTTGGGCTACACTTTTGTGAGAATCGGGGGCAGAAATTTTTTTTTCTACAATAGTTCGACCAAAATTTCCCAAAAGTTCGGCCGAGCTATTAGATATTTCGGCTGAACTTTTTGAGAATGTTTGGTCAAACTCGTTCTATTGTTTAGATTGGCGGCTTACTAATGACGTGGGCAAACAGATTTTTTGCTGAAGATGGGAAAACTAGCAACAAAAGCTCAGCTCAACTTTTAGTTCAGCCAAACTCATATTTTATAAATATATCGCCTATGAAATATTCTCATTTTTCGCGTGTTTATGTTCTCATTTTCTGTTTTTCGTGTGTTTCTGTTGTCATTTTCTATGGCACTGCTGCTACTCTATTTATGATCATGTTTTGTTGAATTGTTGCGGCGACATTAAGCAAATTATGTGGCGCTGCTGATACTCTGTTGCTAATCATATTTTGTTGAATTGTTGCGACGACGTTAAGAAAATTTCCAGGTAAGTATAATCCACCAGTTTTCCTTCTCTGAAGCCATTGAATGTTATCTATTCCAAGAGAATTATGGGTTTTCTAAGCTACTCTTAGGATGTAGTGAAGTGCAGAAGCCCTGCTTAGTTTTGACACATTGATTTTTTGGCTTTTTACAACATTACAGTTGTAACTGTGCAATCATTGCAAAAGCTCAGAGCCTTGATGGAAATCTCCATTTGTAGACATTGGTGAAAAGGGGACTTGAAACTTATTTCTCAAGGGTGTTTTATAGGGAAAAATGTCCAAGTCTCAAAAACTGTTAATATTTCTGTATCAAGTAGCAATACACCCCAGTCAACCTTTTTGTTAGCAGGATAAAAATAGTAGATTTTCAATTGAAAGTAGAATGCTCCGGCTATACTTAAAAGGCCACTGATTCATGTTTTATATCTTTGTGAAGCTAAATTTAGGGTATTAGACAAAAACCCATAATTTTTGGTCAATCAGAAGTGGTGTAAATGAGGAATTTTTTTTTCTTAGCTTAAAGTCTCCTCCTCCGTTGATGAATGTGATGGGTAAAAAAGGGACAGATATAAGTATTTAATGATTCCAAATGTAGAAAGGGAGATGGAACTAAATGAGATGATAAGTGAAAATTTTGTGTTTAACGAAAAGAAGACCGAGGATTTGATGAACTAGATTCTAGATTCATACATATGATTGGGATGATAAAAACCAAAAACATTACTAAAAATAGGTACATTGGCAACATGTCACTTTTTACATAGATACGGCAGAGAGAAAGAAGATAGAGTAATTCTTGAATATTTTTTTTCTGTTAAAAAAAGATTTTTGTTCTCTTTAAATTTTATATTTACAATAAAATTACAATGATTATACAAAATTTCCCATCTAGAATGATCCTCAGGGGGAACCTGGAGTATCATCTGCTGTTAAATATCACTGCATTGTAGCCGCTACAACAACACCAAAAATTTTGGGGTATATTTAAAAATTTCGGGTTCCCCTTCTGCTCACTTAGTCGTTAAAGTCTTTCGCCCGACCTACAGTTAGTGACATCCTAGCGACCTATCCCCAACCCCTCATGATCTTTCTCACCATTATGATCAGATGTTGTTGCTGCAAACATGCCATATGTGGGAGGGATCATCCAGCATACGCTTGGACACTCTGACCGTAGTCACGCCATGTGTAATGAGATTGCCATGCATGCATTTGAATGGAAACCATTTTGTGTATTGACAATTAAAGGCCCTCTCGCCGTGGGTCATTAATCATGTTGGTTGAAAATGTATTTTAAGCTCGCTAGTATCATATGTTTTATCTAGGGACACCATTATCAAAGAGTAATTGTGATGTTGTAATGTTCCACACAGGTCGACCCCACGGGTGACAAACTCCTCAATCTTGTCACGACATCGAGGGAAATAAAATTGAGCTCAACAACAAGGCCCAAGTTGCGAAACAGGGGAGGAGGAGGAGCAAGTGACCAGTACTGTTAAAATGAGGATGGTGTGATACATGTTGAGCAAAGAAAGAACATTTATGTCACTGATACAAAAGGATTTCTTCACTAGTGCACACCAAATACTTAAAAAAAATGCTCCGTTTGGAAATTTCCGTACCGGATGCCATCTCACATAAACTGGAAGCGTTTGCTATGATCTAAGCTTACGTAGAAACCAGATATCTCATCTTAAAGAAAGTTTTGAAGATACTGCACAATACCAGCTCAATGTCGATGTGTACACACAAAACAACATATTTCACCACTTCGACAAGTCTAGCCTGAAATATGGCCCAAGTGAACAAAGTGGACTCAGAAGATTTTTTCCCTAGAATGAGAATCTCATTCAGAGCGTTTTCGTGCTGGGCAGTAGCGCAAAAGCACACGTGTTGGTGTTGGAAAGCCAACGGCAGAATTTCAAATGTCAACCACGCCTTTGGGAAATAATAGCTATTAACCTCGAGCTACATGGTGGGTGCAAATATAAGGACGAAGGCTGCGATTTAAAGCGCTATATAATTAAACCAAGGCATGAAAAAGATAAAGGAAGTTATGGTTTCAAAACCATATGAGATGGTGGATCAAGACTATATGAAAGAACATTACAAGTGAGTTTAAATACTTCTGTGGTGGACATAGTGATCAAAACTTATGTTTAAAACATGGGGCGAAGTGTATGAAAAACCTATGGTAGCGCGTTATAATAACTATGGTGCATTACAAATGGGCACAAAGGTTCGATAGCGGGTTTTCTACCTATGGTAAATGTTTGGAGCAGACATATAGATATAGTGGTCAAAACCTTACGATTAAAATATGGAGCAGAACTACATATGGGCACAAATACTTCTATGCTAAAGTCTAGTCTTTGGGACAGACATACATGGTGGTCGCATTTTATAATAAAAAATTTGGAGCATATATTTCACGGTCAAACGTATGTTTGAAATACGAGCAAAAGGTTCTGACAAGGCCATGATGGCAATAACAGCCCAACCAAGGACACAATCACGAAGTCATGTTAATCCATACCCACTGTGTTAAACGACGAAAAGTTCTGGTTCAAAACCATATTGGCCGAGACTGATATCGTAGGATAACACATCCATCATCCAATGAAACAGAAACATCGGGCATCAGAAAATATTATATGATAGTGTCGTTAATATAAACAGAGATTTCAATATTGGAGTGCCACATTTCAATACGGTTTGTTTTTCGTAGATGCGGTCACAATGAAGCAAGACATTTTGTTAACGTTAAAGCTCCAGCAGAGACATGATGTGCTCTCGCAGAAAGTTCAAGGGGCCGTTTGCTCACTTTCTAACACTGTAGAAGATATTCATTGAGTGCATGTTAGCTGAGCGGTCTGCATGGAGGAGTAACTCTGCAAAACTCGCACGCCTTTTGACTATGATCTCCCCAAAACAACCATACCTCTGTGATGGATGGTGGTATGCGTGTAACTGGGGGATCCAAGATATTTTCTACCATTGTTTTCAAACATGCTATTCGTATCGACAGTTCCAAGGAAACCCAACGATATGCCGAATTAAAATACTGGATATGAAGCAACTAGTTGGCAAGCTTTCCTTAGAAGGTTTTCATGAAATTAGTATGCATGTGCCGTTTTTTAAGGTAGATCGAGCGTTGCACCAGAACAAAGCACGGTAAAAGAAGTAGGTCAATGCATATGTCTGCATGCAATAAAGGATGAAAGGGATTGTGTTGCGACTATAACGCATCGCTGGACAGAGAAGAAAAGGTGGGATATGTGGATGTGCAGCTGATTTCCATGATAGGAGTTGAAAGTCTGGTGCAGTTGATAGAAATACAGACAGGTGACAAATTACGATTGCATTCGATATCAGATGTTGAGATGAAAAAGGGAGGTCGCAACCGTCCATTTCTCACTGCACGTGCTCGAGGTCGCTGAGTCGCAACACATGCTTCCACGCATGAAATGCGACCATGCGACTATGCGACTCTGCTGAGGTCGCAAGGTCACAAAAGAATATGTTCGAGAGGAACTGCGACCGGTTGATTTCCCCCGACCCAGCGACCTCTACTCCAGAAGTGTGACCTCCCTCGGAGGAAAATACCCACGCCCATCTGAACGTAGAGCTGCATTCTTGAAACGAGGTGGGCACGTGCTCGATTCATAGGCTGAATGTAAGACCGATACTCAGAATAAATTCATCGATTGCACCTGTATAACAAAATTGTGATCTCTATTTAAATCTCGGGAGAATGCACCCATCGCAGTTTTGCACGACGCTGGGAAAGTGGATACCCACATACACCACTTGGAGTATTGGACATCTCCTTATTAGTAGCTGGCTTCGATATGGTAAATGATAAAATTGAACCTGAAAGGCGCCCCACATAGCACATGGAAACCCTAGCTCAGTAGACAGATAATTTCAAGCCTGATGCAACAATGAAATTTCGCCCTCCCTATAGTGAGGCGTGTGATATTGATCACTTAGTAGCTACATTCCTATTCACTCACAATGGTGCATGGAAATAATCTGAGGAAGTCTCTCGCTTTGCAATACTCACTTTATCTGTCCTAGATTGTCTTGGTCATTTTTTCCTCTTGAGCATCAACCCAATTTATTTATTTTTTGAATGGTCCTAGAAATCCCTGTTCGGTCGTAGCCTCATTACACTTTGATGAGGTCGCACATAGTGGCTCATCCCAGCATCCTTGGCTTCAGCATCATTCCCGTTGAGGAGGAACATCAAGGGAGTTAACTATACATGCTTATTAAATGATGAACATTGCTTGGCATTTCAAAGTTTTCTTGCGCACCAACAAACAAACTCATAGTGGATATGCACCAATCACTCATACATTTCCTACAGAACAGGAATATGCAGGATTCCAAGATAGCTGTTAAACTCCCCTAATTTGATTTTGATTCTTCCTTTTTTGAGTCTTTGATTTTCTGCTTGCTCAACATATATATATTCACATGCACATATATATTCATATATGTGTGTGTGAGGCTAGTCTAGTGTGTTGTATATGGCTAATTCATTTTGTTCACATGCGAATAGGATGAGGAGATTACAACCTAGCCAAAGAATTTTTCACTTATCCAAAAAATGTCGGTCCACGTGACGAGGGCTATGGCTGCCCCCCAGAAAAACAAGTTGCTGATATCTCCAAAAGATAAATGTAGAAGGGATGAAAACCCCAGGTCATAGGTCACGGATGGTGCAAGGTTGCGTATCTACCCAAGGTCGCAGGTCGCGGATGGTGCAAGGTCGCAAATCCTAGGAGGTCCCAGGTCGCGGATGGTCCTAGGTCGCAAGGTCGCGAATCCAAGGAGGTCGCAAGGTCACAAATCCAAGGAGGTCGTGATGTCGCAAATCCAAGGAGGTCACGAGGTCGCAGATCCAAGGAGGTCACAGGTCACGGTTGGTCCGAGGTCGCGAATCCAAGGAGGTTGTGAGGTCGCAAATCGAAGGAGGTCGCAGGTCGCAGATTTGCTTGAGGTCGTAGGTCGCGAATTGCCTGAGGTCGCAAGTCGCAGAGGTTGCCAGGTCGCTAAGTTGCATCCCCTACTAAATGCCCAACAGCGCGACCCAACGACCCAACGACTAAGTTGCAAGGCAACCCAACAGTCGGGAAAGTGAAAATTCAGGGAGTCCAAAGGGCAAGCTTTTCTCTATAAATGTTTCCTTCGGGAACTTAGAAAGGGCTTGTGGTTTGGGACTTGAGTGGAGTATATTTTATTACCAAAGGATTATACACTGAAGCTTGAATACAAGCATTTTGAAAAATCCCTTTGTGGATCTGGTGTTGTCACATGTATGAGCGCTATTGAGTATTATGTTTTTAGTTTTTGAACGTCTTTAGATTAAGGAAACTGTATCTTTAATTCATATCACAATTTCATAACAGTTTGTTGAGTATGTTAATGGTGGTTGAGTTCATTTCACTTTATTAACGAACGCTGATGGATTTGTTTATTAGCATTTTTGTTACCATTTAAAACTTTTAGGAAGTGAAGGGTGTTCTTGCCATGAGGAATTGTTTCCTTTGTGGTCAGAACAGTTTACAATCATGACCCTAATGAATTTTTGTTAACAACACTTCCTTCGGTCTTCATGCTTTATTATTTCCTCTTGCTACTTGTAGTGTTACATGTACATTTAACGCATCAATCATATGTATTGTATCATTTGATTAGGTGTGTATCCACTGTTTTATAGAGTTTAAGTGAGACCCAAAGAAAGGAGAAATCAGTGGTAGCCAGACCCACACCCCGGACGGGATCCCTATTCTAAACGGTTCAAGGTCTAATTGGGACCTTTTACCAGGGAGATCTCCTACAACCCCTGATCCCACTAGTAACGAGTGGGACCAAATAATTCGACCGAAGTAGTTGCGGAGCCATACCACATGGTCCCAACAACAATGAAAGATGCAAAAAAAAAAGTAGCAATACTGCTGGATAGGATCGTTTCAATATTCCCCATGCGTAATCCTACGTATAAACGTTGGGGAGGATGAACACTGAGATGGAATAGACCTACTAATATACCCAAAATACTCGCTTCTATATGATGAGAAGCTATTCCTCCCGGAACAAAAGGATCAAAACCTTCAGCTCCCCATGCTGGATCCACTGGTTGTATTTTTCCAGTTAGTCCATAAGGATTAGACACCCATATCCCAGGACCATACAAACCCGTTACATGAAATGATCCAAATCCGAAACAAGCTACTCCTGAGAGGAATAAATGAATTCCAAATACTTTTGGCAAATCTAAACAAATTTTTCCCGTACGTTCATCATAGAATATTTCCAGATCCCAATATACCCAATGCCAAATTCATACAATATCAGCAACAAAAAACACGGATTTTATGGACCACTATGTAATCATATATGTTTTTAGTTACAGAGAGGAATTGAAACAACTCTTCCTCGAGTTAGATGACAGTCCTTAGTTCAAATCTCTGTATTGACAATTAGTTGCTGATTCATACAATAGCAACAACAAAAAACATAAATTGTTGAGGAACACAATGTAATCAGATCTGTTTTCAGTTACATAGAGGAATTGAAATAACTCTTCCTCTTGAGTTGGATGATAGTCCTCAGTTCAGCTCTCTATATTGACAATTAGCTCAACAGATTTATTAAGGGCATACAAATCAGTTTAAGCAAAGGGAAACAAATCATGTGCTGTTAACTATCACTGGTACTTTACTTTTAGTAATAATAGTAATGGTTACGTATTAGTTACTGAATAAGCTTAATCTATGGAAACCTGTAATCTAACCAGTCATCCCATATTATAGAAACAATTCTTATCTCTACTATTTTTTTATCATGTAATGGTATCGAATTCTCATATTCACTGTGCTCTAATTACATATCGATAGGCCTAATAAGTGGTTACAGAAGATTCCAGAATATACTTCAAAACCAAAAGTGATTTTATAAAAACACTTTAGCCAATAAACAAACCATTGAAACCAAAAGTGTTTTGATACAAAACATATGTTTTAACCTTATAAAGGTAATTGTTTCAAATAGATTCTTAATTTAAAATTAAAAATATTCAATGTAAAACACATGCATTCTTATACACCCTTATGTCTACGTAAAGTAGTTTGAGTGATTCCATGGGTTCTCTGCACCCTTCATAGGGTATAATTGGGACAAGTAGTGTTAAATTCTACAAGTTCTATAGGCAGTTTCTGTAAAGGGCCGGGTAGCCTCTGGATCTCATATTTTATGAAAGGTGGCATATCTAGTAAATGCCCCTACTGTCAATCTCTGGAATATATCTAAATACAAGTTTTTCATTTTCATATCCATGGTCTCAGACAATGAGAGAGAGAAAAAACCTTTTGTATTCAATGTAAAACAGAAATTAGCCATAAATGTTTCCCATTGAAACCAAAAGTGATTTGATAAAAAACATAGGTTCTAACCTTATATATGTTAATTGTTTCAAATAGATTTTTAATAAAATGAAAAATATTCAATGTAAAAAACATATTATTTAGAAACAAAAAGTAATTTGATACAAAACATAGGTTTTAACCAAGTATATAGTTAATTGTTTTGAAAATAGATTCTTAAAAAAATGAAACATATTCAATGTAAAACACATGCACATAACATATAATTGTGATATTTTCCCTTCTTTCCAACTTAGTCCATCCTTCTAGAAATATCCCTTTTAATGAAGCAAATATATCCATAGTGATCCACTGATATTTTTTCACCAACAACTATTCCATTTCGGACTTATATACCTCAAAACTATGCTCATTGAATTTATGCGGATCTATATCTTTAAACTACTTGAAACTATTTTATTTCACCATAGGAATCATTTCGATGTGTCTCCCATTTTAATTGGGTGTATCACATTTTGAGAAAAAAAAGATTAGCCATAAAAGTTTCCCATTGAAACCAAAAGTTCAATTTGATACAGAACATAGGTTTTAACCTTATATATGTAATTGTTTCAAATAGATTCTTAATTTAAAATGAAAAATAAGCAATGTAAAACACATGCATTAACATATATAATTGTGATCCTTTCCCTTCTTCCAAACTTAGTGTACATCCTTTTAGAAAAAACTCTTTTAATGAAGCAAACATATCCATAGTGATCCACTGATATTTGTTCACAAACAACTATTCCATTTTGGACTTTTATATCTCAAAACTATGCTCATTGAATTTATGCATCTATATTCCTAAACTACTTGAAACTATTTTTTTACACCATAGGATTCATTTTGATATATCTCCCATTTTAACGGGGTGTATCACATTTCAAGAAAAAAACATTAGCCATAAAAGTTTCCCATTGAAACCAAAAGTAATTTGATACAAAACATAGGCTTTAACCTTATATAGTTAATTTTTCGAATAGATTTTTAATAAAATGAAAAATATTCAATGTAAAACACATGCACATTAACATATAATTGTGATACTTTCCCTTCTTTCCAACCTAGTGCACATCATTCTAGAAAAATACCTCTTAATGAAGCAGATATATATCCATAGTGGCATTGATATTTGTTTACAAACAACTCTTCCATTTTTGACTTTTATATCTCAAAACTATGCCTCTTCCATTTTGGACTTTTATATCTCAAAACTATGCTCATTGAATTTATGCATCTATATTTTATTACAACATAGGAATCATTTCGATATATCTCCAATTTTAATGGGGTGTATCAAATTTAGAGAATAACACATTAGCCATAAAAGTTCCCATTAAAATAAATGCATTCCTAGACACCCTTATGTCTACGTAAATTAGTGTGAGTGATTCCATGGGTCATCTACACCCTTCATAGGGTATAATTGGGACAGGTAGTGTTAACTTCTACAAGTTCTATAGGCAAAGTCTTTAAAGGGCCAGGTAGCCACTAGTTCTCATCTTTTATGAAAGGTGACATATCTAGTAAATGTCCCTACAGTCAATCTCTGAAATAGATCTAAACAAAAGTTCTTCATTTATCTCATGATCTTGTGTCATTTCTCCCATGCATTTGCAATAAATTTCAATTTAATATATATTTTGATTGATTTTGTTTTCTTGTGGATAAGAAACAATGAATATGGTTGAAAATGAAATATGCATAGGTTTCTTGCTATCCCAATCTAGGGAAGCAAAGGATTACATATGTGCTTTCCAATATTGCTAATTAGCAATTTGTTCAAAGGTAAATGAATATACCGGGAAGAACAACAAACAACGAGGCATATTATAGTGGATTGATAGAAGACTTGGGAACATCTATGAAGTATATCAAATGGAATTGTAGTTTCACCAATTCTAAACTTCAGTAAACTAGAAAGAGGAGATGTGGTACTGTTAAGAATGAAAGTTGGCACACCTAAGGGAATAATGGGGGTTTATCATAGCCAATTTCAATTTTTTAGTATAAGACATTGTTCAAATGTGAATAAGATGACTATTGATCTAGTGCATGGGGCAATGGCAATTCAATATTCATCTATCAAAGATGAATTAATAGATGAATTAGAATTATACGGGGCAATGCCAATGCAAGATTCATCTCTCAAAGATGAATTAGTTTTGAGATGTTCTTCTTCAAAAATTCAAGATTCATCTCTCAAAGATTTATTAGTTTTGAGACGCTCTTCTTCAAAAATTCAAGATTCATCTCTCAAAGATGAATTAGTGTTAAGACTCTCTCCTTCAAAATTTATTGATGGACATTGTAACATATCTTGGATATGTATGTGTTTTGTACTTATAAATGCATTTTTTTTAATGACCATGTGCTTTTTTCAATTATATACCAAGTGTGCTCCCACCACACCATGTAAAGCGTAACTTGGTGAACTTCACATTTGCAACAAGTGGTGAACTTCATATTTTTATAAAATTAAAATGTGGGGACTTCAACAAATTTTTGTTTAAATAGAGTTTCACTTCTTTTTTAATGACAATGTGTTTTTTTCAATTTTATACAAAGTGTGCTCCCACCATATAAAGCACAATTTGGTGAACTTATCTTTTTTATAATTTTTTTTTCTTAAATTGAGTTTCACACATCAATTAGTGCTTTGAAAGTTGTGTTTTACATAATTTGGTACAGTAAATTACATTAATTTTCTGAAATTTATTTTGAATTTGTTTTAAATTCTAGTCATTAAAAAAAATAATTGTAAATGTCCACGTAGATATATATATATATCATGGAGGATGAATGACAAAGATCAACATAATCCCATATCTCTACGAGAGGGGGGGATTAGGGATCGAGGGATGTTCATGGTATTTAAATATAATCTCAAATCTCCATACATGTGTGTACATATGGAATTGATTTTTTATCGACTTTGTGAGTTAAATTAGTTGTTAATAAGTTTATTTTTTTATTTTTTAGGAGATAAGAGGAGAAGGGTCTCTACTCCATCCATGGAGCATGCCCATGGTTCAACCAGTCATGGTATGGTTCATGCAATTTAATCAATGAATATGTACGTGTATTTATATGTATTTTTCAATTGATCATAAATTTTTATTTTTTTATGAAGCTTCTCTCTCGTCTCGAGAGGTTGGTGGTGGTTCAAATCCCCTTAGAGGGAAATCAATAAGTGCTAGAAGTTTGCATGAAGGTGGTGATATTTATTCCCCTGGAGGCCAATCAATGGCTGGTGGTGTTGGTTCTCAGCAGCGTCATTCTGGTTCTCAACAGTTTCAAGGTGGGGAAGATGCTAGCCAACCACATCGAGGTTGCCATCAATTTGAATATTTTTTTCATTCAATTTGTACAAATTTGTTTAAATGTGTTTTTTCTAATATACAAAATTTTATATATTGATGCAGAGGCTGAAAATGCTCCAAATGTTGGTAAAAAAATACGCAGGGTAGAACGCTTCATTCAAGAATAAGGTTTTCCACCCACCATGACTTATCCAGCCGACATTTTTGATATACCTTGGGAAAAAACATGGAGAAATTCACCTTAGAAAGGTGTCAACAACTTCATGTAAAATTGCAGAGAGATCTTGTGGCTTTGACTCTACCTTCTAAGAGTCGACAAAGCTTGGAAATATCTACACACTCTCTAGGCGAACTAGTAGCTATGTACCGAAAGATTGGGCCAATGACTAATACATTTGTAGAAGTCACGAGAGAAAGAAAGGAAACAATAATGGGTCCTAATAAATGGGAGGATGTAAAACAAAGAGTTGCAAAAGAAATGGCAAAGTCAATGTTTAATTTCAAAGAAGGGCCAAAAAGAAAGATGTTGAAGGTGCAATATTTCAAGCACCTCAATATAGCTCACTATTTGTATGATAGACACCTTGCGGCCTATGGAAGACTCCCATGGAACGATGAGGTTCCTCTTTATTTTTCAAAAAAAAATTATGCAAAATTCTTTTTGGAAACGAAACCCATTTACAATGACCTTCCGCCTGAATTTTATGGTCCTAGGAAAGGTCGATTGTGTGACCGTAAGGGCGCTAGGTGTGATGTTGAGTTGTCTTGCCCTAAGCCACCATTGGTTAGTCGACCTTCTCGGGTCTAACATTTGCAGTCAGAGATGGAATCCACTTCTCAAATTAGTCGAGAAGTAAGGGATGCCATCATCGACAATGTTCACAGTGGATTGGGTGGAGTTGATGTCTTTCTGAATCGACAAAGAGCACGTGAGAATGCATGCGCCAATTTTGTGTATTGTAAAGATGAAGATATTGACAACATGAGTGTTGAATATCTCAAAATATATGCAAAGAATTGTCGCAATGCTTGGCAAGACCTAATTCTTCATGAGGAAGAGGGCACGGGAACGGTATGTGTTAATGGTTAGGGATCAATTATTTTAACACATACATGTACAATTTGTAATAAATAAAAATGTATATGTATAAATTTATTTGTATGTACATTAGTATAACAAAAATGTATCATTATATGTTAAAACACCATTTGCAGTTGTCGTGATTGATGAATGACAAAAATGTTAATATCACGTTCAGAGCCTCTAGTTTAAAAAATCAAGATGGGTCTCACCATCAAGATATGTTGACAAATGTTAGTGTTTTTTAAAAGTGATATTTTTAAAATAAATAATTGTTCACACATGTACATGTACATATATAATAATAAAATGTTTTAACAGATTCTGATTCCATCCGATGTTTTTGGGATGGCGGTACCTTATTCTTCCTTAGGAGATGTAGCTTCTACTTCCTTAAGAGATGTGCCAGATCCACAAGAAGTATGGACAATTTTTCACTTTTAAAATTTATGTTTTTAAGTTACATATATTCCACCTCAAAAAGTTCCATTAAAAAATGAGATATATCTATATCTTGTATTTTAAATTTTTTGAATTTTAGGTTTTTGGAGATTTTCTTTTGGAGCCTGTCTTAGGAGATGTCCCAAATCCACCTGCAGAGGTATTCAATTTTTCACTTTTAAATATATATGTTTTTTTAAAAGTTATAATTTATAAATTGAATTTTAAAAGTTTTATTATAAATTGAGATCTTGATCTTCAGTTATTTTATACTTTTAAATTTTTTGAATTTTAGGTTTCTATGGAATATTTCTTTAATCCACAGACTCTAGCGATGGAGATAGGAGCATCCACACCATTTCAACCATTTAAACAAGTTTTCTAACTTTTTTTTTAATATTATTGAAAATAAGTTTATATATACATTCATTTGAAATTTGAAATTTTTTAATATATATATATATATATTGTACAGTTTACTGTTGGAGATGTTCCCATGGCGGAAGTTGTAGCAGGCGAGCAACAAATGGAGAGGGAACCTCATGAGGTATTGCATGATTTTTTTTTATATTTTATTTTTTACATGAAGTTCTATATGTTCTCACTCATTTTTAAAACATAAAATTTTAATGTTTATACGTGCATTGTGTAAAGGTTCCCCATGCTTCACAAGGTAGCTCGCGGATTGAGAATCCGGTAGGAAAGAGACTACATCCATCTGTATTTGATGGATGATTTCTAGATTTGATTGGGATTTCTAGTCTTAAATTTACTTTTTTATATATTATCTAGATGCAGTCATATATAATTTTTTTGGACATATTTTATTATGTCAATATAATTTTTTTTGTTTTTAAAAGTTAAGTTTTGGATGGTTGAACTACTAAGAATGTTGTGATCTATAAATTAATGTTTTGCTTTTGAACCACATTTGGTATGTGAAGTAATGTTGTGTTATAACTGCTTTGTTTTTAAAGCTTAATTTTTGGATGGTTGAAGTACATTTGGCATGTGAAGTAATTAAGTTTTGATCTATACTTTTTTTAAATTAAAAGTTAAAAGCTTCTTGATGGTTGATCTACATTTGACATGTGATATAATGTAAATGTTTTTATTGGATAGTTGAACTACAATTGGCATGGCATGTGAAGTATGTTGTGATATAAATAAAAAGTTTTTAAAATTCAAGTTTTGGATGGTTGAAGTACATTTGGCATGTGAAGTAATGTTGTGATCTATAATTTTTTGTTAAATTAAAGGTTAAGTTTTGGATGGTTGATCTACATTTGGCATGTGATATAATGTTAAATGTTTTTATTGGATAGTTGAACTACAATTGGCATGGCATGTGAAGTAATTTTTTGATATAATCAAAAAGTTTTTAAAACTCAAGTTTTGGATGGTTGAAGTACATTTGGCATGTGAAGTAATGTTGTGATCTATAATTTTTTGTTAAATTAAAACTTTTAATTTTTGGATGGTTGATCTATATTTGGCATGTGATATAATGTTAAATGTTTTTATTGGATAGTTGAACTACAATTGACATGGCATGTGAAGTAATGTTGCACGATATAATAAAAAAAAATTTTAAAACTCAATTTTTGGATGGTCAATCATCAACAACTTTTTAGAGGTCAATGAAGATATCTAGTGAAATGGAAAAGGTCGAAGGCTCAATCCACACAGTTTTATCATGTGGAAAATGTTAAACACTTGATTGTAATTTCGGGCAATCTTGCTGCTTTGATCCTACATTTTCAGCTTGAGGAAAAATCTCCAATGGGAGTTCATCCAACTAACCTTATCAATTGAGATCTAATTGAAAAAAGAGTAAAGAAAAGTTAACATGCCAACAAAACATGTCAGCAAAATAACATTCATGGTTGTCATTTTTATTGGAATAGCTAAATCATATTTTAAGGATTCTCCATCCAAAAACAATTTCAATGAAGAGAATCCTTAATATGATTTAGTTATTCCAATAAAAATAACAACCAAAGATGTTATTTTGTTGGAATTTTGGTGTTTTTTACTTTTTTTGAAATAGAGCTCAATTGATATGGTTAGTTGGATTGAAAAGATATGTTTTTTTCATTGGAAATTTTTTCACTAAAACAAGAGTATGTAGAGATCAAAAACAATCTTAAGATTACTTTCAAGTACAATCAAGTGTTCCAAACATTTTCCCACATGATGATACCTTCATTGACCTCTAAAAAGTAGTTCATGGACTATATGTTCTGCCTCTTTCCCATAGAAATCCCTTTAATTTTGATTGGAAATATAAGAAGTAGATATATGTTTGTTGAATTGGGGTAAATTTCATTAATGCACTCAACTAGGTAGCCTTGTTGATTTATAAATTGGTAAATTGATGACATTCAATTAATTGCATTCTAGAACATATATATTCAGTACATGAAACATTTTTCATCAATGCACATGGGAAAACTACTTGAACAATTAACTTCATTCTAGAACTTATATATATATATATATATACATGCAACATTTTTCATCAATGCACATAGAAAAGATACTTTCAGTTAATTTCCTAGAACATATCCGACCATTGGACAGACAAATTTTGTACTAGATTTTCTATCAGGAATAGAGATGTGCATCAAATCCCACCAAAAGTCGGAGAAGTGCTCCAAGTCTCTTGTCTGAAAGGAATCTTCGTACAAAAATATACTATGGATGATTTATTTACATTCCATACTTTTTACTAGAAAAGCCCATGAGAAAAACTGGTCACATTCAGTCTGTGTATATATCCAATACGTGCAACATTTTTAATCAATGCACATAGAAAAAATACTTTCAGTTAATTTCATTTTAGAACATATATGTTCAGTACATGAAACATTTTTCATCAATGCACATATAGTAAAACTACTTGAAGAGTTAATTCCATTCTAGAACACACACACACACACACACACACATATATATATATCCATCAATGCAACATTTTTCATCAATTCATGTATATAAAATCTACTTTCAGTTGATCCTAGTGTGCATGTACCAAAAAAATTTGTACATGTGCAAACACTTTCACATATAACATAACAAGGAAACTCAATTTTTAGTTGATTTTTGGAAGTTCTAAAACATAATCCAAAGAGAATAAATTGCTGGGCAGTTCAATCAAAAAAACTCCAATGGAATGTCATCTTCAATGATCTGTTCATGATCAGATTTTGACATTTTCCATTTCTTAATTTTTGTTTTCTTCTTTGATTGAACCTCTATCAACTTTATGCATGATGCACACACCAAGTGACTATATTGACAACTTATGACATCAGGTTCATAGTCTTCAAAGTAAACAAAATCCCCACTTTTATTAGTTTGTCTGAAAAAATATCCTTTCAGTATAATAGATCCACTTTCATATGGAAACCCGTGATCATTATAGTTTTCTAATAATTTCATTTTTTGTTCAATTCAACGCATCAAATAATACTTCACATTTTTATCGTTGTCAGCAGGTGCAATTACAGTAAAAACATCTCCTACACAATAAAGAAAACTTAACAAACTTATGTATTTAAATTTATTTCTAGATCTTTATCATTTGAAAGAAATTCAAATGTTACCTTCTCTAACAAGATCAGAAAATCGATCACCATCAGATGATATTGTAGTCTCCTCTAATTACATTTCTTCAAACATTGCAACGGAAATTTTTCCCTTTGTATTTAGCTCTATATGTTTCCAATATTTTACATACATTTTTTTTTCACAAACATCATTGGATTTTGTGTTATCTATGCAAACATGACAAAAAAAAGAATATTTTCTTTTATCCAATGCAAACACAATTGTGGACAACTTTGTTTTAATTGAATGTAATTTTTGAGTCCCTTTTATTGTTTCAACGTCATTTCCAATTGATTTATCTACTTCTTCGATCCCAATATGCCAAAAAAACCTTTATATGGAAAATTCAAAGAAGAATGTAAATATGATATCAAAATACAATCAAACATAATCAAACAGAGATAATCAAATTGTAATAAATGTACACTATTTAAAATTAGATATCCAATAAAAATTAAAATGAATGTACCTTCACACTTCCCTTGATCGGTTAGTCTCGTGGCTTAGAGCAACGATGCACCATTGAAAAAATTCTTTAGCATCAACAAGTCAGCTTGCAAAGGGATTCATTTGACATCTTCGAAGTGCTCGTTTTATGCATGCCCCTGCACCATCATGTTCTCCTTTTCCATGACCAGTATCGAATAAATTCCAACAATCTTTAATGTAGTTTTTCTTATGAAGACATCACAACCAAAAGAATGATCGTGCAGATTTGAATTGACCTGTGCATCCATCTGGCCATATCCAATGTTCATTGAATGGTGTTCCCCGACTTTTCAAGGAATCATAAATCTTTCCAAAATAGTGTTGTACCAAATATGTATCATGTGTACGATCATCACTGATATAAAAGTGATATTCTTTAATAATATGTTGATTTTCACTGGTGCTTTCTATATGATCGATGTTTTCTTTAGGATGTCTATATAGAATATGGACAAGCATGGAGACTTGGTCAGAATGATAGTATTCACTCTGAATTTATTTTTGTGGAAAAAATGTGTAGTTTTCTGCAAAATCAATTACTGACAAAATGGTCCCTGGTGGAAAAACTTCACGGGATTTTTTGAATTTCAAGTCTCTCCATCAAGCTCTATGGGAATGCTTGGTGTATTTATAAATTTCTGCCTCAAACTTTCTCAAAAATTCTATCACAAAAAATTCTTCTTCTCGTAATTCAATTATTTTAGCACTATTTGCACCTTGAATAGATGTATGGATATATTCATATCTCTTCCATTTCACTTTCATGTTGGACAATTATTGATTATTTATATCAATACGATATTTGTTTTGAAAATTAGTCAAATTTCCACAATCATCGCATTTTTTACCACCAACACATTTCTTTTCGTAAAATAGATCATCACTTTGTCTTTCACATAGAGTTTGAGATATGAAATCACAGATAGTGGAAGGAGGAGGTGAATCCTTCCAAAATTTTCTACCAAAATTAAGGAATGTGTAATAATATAACTCAAATTCCACATGATAACGACAACAACGAGTGTCGCGTATGGTGACAGGTTTTACATACCATGGTTTTTGTTGAAAAAAAGCACTGATTGACACATGAATTTCATGATTCTCTTCTTTGAACTTGTTGAACAACTATATCTGAGTGGTTTCAAAGAAATGTTTTTCATGTTGTTCGTATTGATTTCGTGCTATTATTCTTCGCATCACATCCCTTGCATTTGGTGAATCACGTGAATTTTTCTTCCAATATTCATATATTATTTTGTTAACATGTTCTCCAAGTCTATATTTGTATGGTTGCCTACAAATAGCTCTCCAAAAAATTATTTCATCATTTACATCTATTTGCAACCGAAATTTTTGATGTTTGTGAAAAAATTTTCGTGAGGTTCCTAATGCTCGTGCCATAGATTTTACCAAGTTGCATTCTCTTTAATACTTGATGAAACCACCGCCATATGTATTGCTCTACGTACAACCGAAACATTTTTCTATCTAAACCTTCTAATTGAATCTATAGCACTATTTATATTTTGTATCACATTTTCCTTCATTTTTTTTTATCTTTGGTTGATTTTCGAATACCCAATAAAGTCATAGCTTCTTTTAATTTCCTTAATGATAGAGACACTTTCTTTCAACATTTGGGGCTTGAACGTATTTACCTTATGAAGTACATATTAAAAAGTGGTTAACACGATATCGTATATAATGGTCACGCATTTTTTTATCTCCATGTGTGACTATCAACATTTTCTAACATCTCATCATCGACATTGATTTCATCTCTACATATTCGAATGAATAGTACATATAATAAGTTTACATATTCAATAAATAACTAAATTAATAAATTTATATGTATAATTTCAATAATATGTGCATGTGTTCAATATATATATATATATATATATATATATATATATATATATATATATATATATACCTTGTGATTCAATTTCTTCAGTTGAATTTATTTCAACATTTTCAACATCTTCAATCATTGGTTCAATATCTCTTCACTTTCTCTTTCAAAATTTGGCATCTCATCATCAACGTTTTGAGGAATGTCTCTATCTGTTTACGTTGCAAAATATTTTTCAAATTATTTCATCAAATAAAAGTTAAGCTTCACATTTTACACTAGGAAAAATTTAAATATATCAAACTCGTAATATTTACATTTTCATACTTGCTTCAAATTCTAGTTGAGGTTGATTTCCCCCTTCAATATTTGAGAGTGCTTCTATCTTTCTTTTGCGAGATTGTCTCGTCTCTTCTCTACGTTCCTCAGGGTCTCTTTTCCGATCATATGTTCTCGTACAATTCCTTCGATTTCACATGATAATAGAGTATGAAGTTCAAAAATTTTCCTTCAAAAATTTAGAAAAAAGCTCAATTAAAAAAAACATCACAAAAGATTTAATTTTAAAAAAACTCATTTTAAAATTTTTGCAAAAACTAAATACTTCAATCCAAAACACTTACTTCAAAAAATATGACCAAAAAATGTCTTATAAAAATGAAATGAAGCTCAAAATATTTCCTTCCAAGTCCTACAAAAATATTTCATTTAAAAAGTTAGACAAAAACTCATTTAAAAAAATCATTATAAAAGATTTACTTCAACTCATAAAAAATGCCGCTTTAAAAAATACTTCAAAAAATACTCTAAAAAAATATCACTTCAAAAAATACTTCAAAAAATTGTCCAAAAAATGTCCTTTGAATATTAAGCCTAAAAAGAGTCCTCTCGAAATTAAGCTCAAATCCGTACCTTCAAAAACAATGAAAATTAAGCCAAAATCCATAGTTTAAAAAAAAATGATGCCCAAAAAATATCCAAAAAATGTTTCACATACCTCCATGAAAATTAAGCCCAAATCCATATTTTCAAAAAAAATGAAGCCCAAAAAACTTCCAAAAAATGTATCACATACCTCCAAGAAATGTCCTTTGAATGTTCCTCCAAGAAAAGTCCTTAAACCCAAAACAATTTTTTGGAAAAATGTTCTTTGAATGTACCTCCAAGAATAGTCCTTAAACCCAAAACAGACCTTTGTAAAATCAGACCAAAAG